>BCLF01000040.1:2449088-2491261 GCA_001602275.1 Zoysia japonica
TGTTATTGGTGATAGGTGTAAGTGGACTTGGATTTAGATTATATCTTACCAGCTCCCTAATTTGTAGCAGAAAAAAAGTGTTTGATGGCATTTCCTGACTATGTTCTTTGGAATGTTTTGTCTTCAAATATGAAGGACAGATATTATGGGTTAATTACTATTTTCAGGTTCTATGTATCACGGTTCCTCTATTGCTATGTGTTCTTCATCCTTTTACCAATAACAGGTCATTTATCTCCTTGTTATGGTACTTCTCTGGTCATACCTTGGCCTTCATTAGTCCCTTGTTATTTATAAAAACCTTATCTTGGAAATATTAACATCATTGTATTCGATTGTATTCCAGGACTGATGGACAATATGCTCATTGTTGTAGCATCTACTTGTAAAAAAAATATTAGAACCTCAAGTCTCTTCATGAGTTTCTGAAGTTTTTGTTGATATAATTTTGATTACACTTAGGCCCTGTTTGTTTGAGTTGTAACTTTTGAGCTTTTAGAAAAGCTGGTTGGTGGCTAGTTGAAAAGCTGACTGGTGAAATTTAGATGTTGACTTTTTTAATATACATTTAACTTCTCTGCACATTAAAAGCTGAAAAAACCAGCTCTCAGTGAGCTTTTTAGCTTTTAGTTCATTTCTGCAAAAGCTAACTTTTCAGTATTTCAAAAGTTAGCTTTTTAGAACTTTATTTCAGCTTCTCAGTTTTCAGTTTTTCAGTTGGAAAGCTGAAACAAAGAGGGCCTTAACAATCCAAGTGCTTGCTGCTCCCTGAATGTTCTTTACAAATTTTAAACTTCATCCTTATTTGGTACTATCTTTAAATTGTCTCCATTTTAGGTGTATTTGAACATTCTATTCCAACAAGTTTAAAAAAGCAACAAGGTGATAAATATCTTACAATATTATTGAAATGAGTAGCGCGGCAACGCGGCGCCATCTTTTCTAGTAACATTAGGTGCACGAACACAATCTTCCCAAACAGATAATCAACATTTGGGCTGGTGACAACTTTCTACTTGAAGGAACAATTGTTTTCGAAAGGAGCGTCACGGTTACTGCTTCAGAAAACATCAAACTTGCATACTGTGATGACGATGGCAACAACATTTGTGAGCCAGAGAAAAGTACCCCTCCAGACACAATCGTGTCCCATCGGTAGGTAAGAAAAATACCAATGGTATGGAAATAATATTTCTGATATTGCTATCCTGACAATTCAAGTTAAAACAGCACGAAAGCTAGTAGGCTGGTGTAACTAACAGGAATATAAGGAACCGGTTTACAGTGACTAAACGATGCATGCACTGCAGCCTGGAGGGGGAAAAAAACTAGGGAGGAGAAATTGAGCTCGTAGCATTACCTTAGAACCCGTGGGAGAAGTACTCCGGGTGTGTTTTTGGATTCGGTTGATTAGTTTGGACTAATAATTAGTCAATTAATTATTAGTTTGATTCTTGTTTGTAGGAATAGGACTAGTTGTGAGATCGCTAGTTTTATTTCTCGTTATGTATTTAAATTTTGTATAATTTTTTCGTCATTTTCTCAAGTTTATTTTCATGATTTATTTAACACAAATATATTATAGTGTAATCAGAGCAACATAATAAATCAATTAATTAATAAAAATAATTGAAAAAAGATCCATCATCTCTGCAACAGGGTTTTATATGTTTCCGGTTCTGATCTAACAGTTTCGTTGTTTTCGAGTTGGTTTTAAAAAAAAAATATTAAAAGTATTTTAGGTTTTTTATTGTATCATGAATTGTTAGTTGTAATTAATTTTTATTAGTACTTCAGATCTGTGGATGGACTAAAAATTAGTCTTTTTACTATTTTTTAGTCGACAAACAATTAATCAGTTCAATGTGCAGGGTTAAGGGGAGGAGGTAGGGGAGGGGGGGGGGGGGGGGCTGCACCTGTCAAGGTGTAACCGTCAGAGAAACCTTGTATCTGCAGAACTCCGGCACTTGTGAAATGCGGATCCAAATTGCTCGGGTTGATTGTTGGACTGTAGAGGTATCACGGAGGAAGAAGGATAGACGGGGTCCCTTTCTGTTAACTCGGAGAGTCTGCCGGCTGCGGTCGATCGGGTCGGAGACGGAAGCCGCTCCATTGCCTTCCGACGGCGGAGACTCCGGACTCGTGCGGCGACGGGGTGTAGGGCTGAAAACAGTCGAAAAACAGTCGCAAAAATATTTCAATTATTTTCACTTTTATATTTATAACATTAGAAAAAAAAACAGAAACGAACGGATAAATATAAAATTTGAAAACAAAACAAAATAGCTGGTAATAAAAAAATGTTTAAAATATAAATAAAATAAATATTAAACTATATGATCTAAGTTTTATAATATTATAAGTTGTAATTAAATTCACAACATACAACTTAACAATATATGCTAATAAGAGGTTGTTTGTTCATAATTTTTAATTTTTATTTTTCATAAAACATATTCAAATAACATCTCATTATCGTATTTGAAAAAAAACTTAAAAAAAGAAAAAATTCTATTAAAAACGAAATTTCGCTAAAACGGTCAGAAAAAAATGTCATACTGTTTTCGTTACCGTTTTTATTTTTCTCCGTTTATCCGAAAACGATAAAAAACAATAAACAAAACGCGGTCCGAACGAAAAATTTCTATACCTTTTTAACCCTAACGGGGTGACTGCATGGACCCGGCCCGCCACAACAGTTTTTTTTTTTTTTTGTGTGTGTGGGTCGATTCCGTCCGTAGGCTTTATTTCACAATGTGGGCCTTCAGTTTGACATGATCACGGACCGTATTCGCAGCCTTATTTTGGGCCATCCCGAAACAGAAATGTTGCATAGCTTAGGTCTTAAGTCCATGGAGCAGGGGCCGAATGACGAAAATATTTTCTGGCGCCGCTAAATTGTACGGCCGAAATAACGAGTTGACGACGTATCCGCCAGTTCTATCATCACTCCTAGTTTCTCGAACTTTCCGTCGTTTGCAAAAGTCTGAAACACGGCCTTGGCACCAAAATTCCTGTCGGGATCATGTACCCCGGGTATCTAACAGATCGCTCCAACGTGAGAAAATCGGGGGTCGGATGACACGGGCTCCGACTCCTCCGCGACGACCTACGACGGCTATCTCATAGCCGCGCAAGGGCGCGAAGACCCCGGACCCTGAGATAACACCCGGGAGCGACCCCCAGGAGGTAGGTACCGCGTTATGGTACATTTACTCCGGGAACCAGCCGTCATCCGTCCCGACGAGACAGGACGAGATTCACCACGGCGACACTCCAGCAGAAAGCTGCGACGACTGCCAGACACGATGGGACAGCACTGTAGCTAGCACAGTAGCGTCGGACAGGTACCACGGTATCCGCCGACATGCCCGACGCGACGGGTCATGACCGCGCCTGAACGGAACGAAGTGATGTCGACAACGACGGACGGGTCCACCTGTCGGCGAGACGACAGGATTGCGTAGGACCCATTGCATGTAAACTCAGGGCTCTCCCTATATAAAGGGAGGCCCGGGGAGCGATAAAGAGGACGGTCGAACACCACCGCAAGCACCCCCGATTTTCGAACACTCTTAGGTCCTCCCGCGAAGAGAGGCCCCCATCTTGTAACGTTATCCTTGAGATAATCCGCTCCCTGGACGTAGGGTATTACACCATTCGGGTGGCCTGAACCAGGCAAAAAATCCTCTTGAATCTACTTTAGATTGGGCCATATCGAATCCGAAGGCATACCATCCCTCACGATCGTATATTTACTGTGTCGGTGGTCAGAACGCCGACAGTTAGTCGCGCCTCCACGACCGCGACCCGCTGACGAGCGGGCCCGGGCCGCACCTTGTCGCCTCCGCCGCGGACAGGACGGTGACAATTACGCCAACGGGACGGTTGTCAGAACACGTCTGGCAGGCGACGTGACGCGGGCACGCGAACCGCCGCATCCACAACACCGTCCGATCGAGAATTCAAATCAACCGTTCGGATCGACCGGCGGTTCGAATTCCCGAACGGCCCGATTGCCCTCCGCGTGGAGGCACGGGAGCCGTCTGATCCCCGTAACCGCAACGGCGGGTTCAAACACGGAGAGGCGACCGAACGAAACCTCCCCGCACTTGGCTGGCCGACAGCCGAGGCCGCCGGAGGGCCGAACCATACGTTCAGGCGCTGATCACGGCTAAGCCTAGGCGCGACGCTGATCATGAGAAGAAACCGCATCGAACCGGTCCGACCTAAGCGTCTCACTGAACGAAAGACTGAGAACGACCTCGGCCCGACCTCTAAGGTCGGAACGATGCGTGCACGCAGAACGAAACCCTCCCGCACTTGGCTGGCCGACAGCCGAGGCCGCCGGAGGACCGAACCATACGTTCGGCGCTGATCACGGCTAAGCCTAGGCGCGACGCTGATCATGGGAAGGAACCGCATCGAACCGATCCGACCTAGGCGTCTCACTGAACGAAAGACCGAGAACGACCTCGGCCCGACCTCTAAGGTCGGAATGATGCGTGCACGTAGAACGAAACCCCTCGCGATCGACTGATCGACAGTCGAGGCCACCGGGCCAATTCAAATAATCGGTTGCTGATCATGACTTCGGTCTAGGCACGACGCCGACCATGGACAGCGCCTCGAAGCTAGCTCTCCAGGCGCCCTGCCGAGCATAAGGACCGGAATCGACCTCGGTTCAACCTTAGCCATCGGCAGGATGCCTGGCCAATTCCCCGGGTCGCTCTAGGACCGGGCGACGACCCGGCGGAGCGGTTCCGATGCGATCAACCGCCAACGAAAGGTGGTCCGCATAACGATTCAACCCACGACCGACCCTTTGGGTCGCTCGAGGGCTCGGGGGCTACGCCTTATGGGCGCGCTCGTGCGCACCCATAGGAATTTGAACTTTCGGAACGACCAGCCCAACGCCGCCTCAATCAAAAACCTCGAAGCGGCATCAGGCTCGGGGGCTACTGTCGGGATCACGTACCCCGGGTACCTAACAGATCGCTCCAACGTGAGAAAATCGGGGGTCGGATGACACGGGCTCCGACCCCTCCGCGACGACCTACGACGGCTATCTCATGGCCGCGCAAGGGCGCGAAGACCCCGGGCCCTGAGGATAACACCCGGGAGCGACCCTCAGGAGGTAGGTACCGCGTTATGGTACATTTACTCCGAGAACCAGCCGCCATCTGTCCCGACGAGACAGGACGAGATTCACTACGGCGACACTCCAGCAGAAAGCTGCGACGACTGCCAGACACGATGGGACAGCACTGTAGCTAGCACAGTAGCGCCGGACAGGTACCACGGTACCCGCCGACATGCCCGACGCGACGGGTCATGACCGCGCCTGGATGGAACGAAGTGATGTCGACAATGACGGACGGGTCCACCTGTCGGCGAGACGGCAGGATTACGTAGGACCCATTGCATGTAACCTCAGGGCTCTCCCTATATAAAGAGAGGCCCGAGGAGCGATAAAGAGGACGGTCGAACACCACCGCAAGCACCCCCGATTTTCGAACACTCTTAGTTTCTCCCGCGAAGAGAGGCCTCCATCTTGTAACGTTATCCTTGAGATAATCCGCTCTCTGGACGTAGGGTATTACACCATTCGAGTGGCCTGAACCAGGCAAAAAATCCCTCTGAGTCTACTTCAGTTTGGGTCATACCGAATCCAAAGACATACCATCCCTCACGATCGTATATTTACTGTGTCGGTGATCAAAACGCCGACAATTCCTTTGCGGATTGCGGTGAAAGCTCAGTTCAGTCGAAACAGACACACGGATGTAAGCGGCGTGACTCACTGCAGTCTGCAGCATCCCAGGAGGGGCCGCAAATCGGCAACGGCATCCTGCGCCACGAAAATCTTGCCCGGAGGCACGCTGCACGCACGGCCAATATACGGGCCCAAGTATCGAAATCAGCCTGGGCCTGGGAGGAGGTTGGTACGTGGGCCATCCCACGCGCACTTGTGGCTTGCCCGGTTGCTGCCGCCTGCCGGATCGTGGTACTGGGATCGATCCGTTCGGTTCGCCGGCCCGGCCCCAGGTGGCACCATCAGCGGATTTTTGTGGATGCTCGGAGGTACTATCTTGAACCCTTCATCCATTTTAACAGTGAAATATTGTTCTATACTACATATTTTAAATTTTATATTTAAAATAATTTAAAAATATTTTTTGTTTAGAAATACTTGGAAAGACATGAATTAAACATAGTTGAAATTTTGTATAAAAAACAAAATTAATTTACCATAAATTTAATATTGGAATTTGAGCTCAAAAATTGAAATTTTGGTTCCTTTGGTGCTTTTGTTAACCGCGGGGCAGAGGTGAAATATAAGATTGTACTATTCCCAATGTTCGTGCTAATACTACAGTCTAAAGAAAATATTAATTTAAGAAATAATATATTAATATTAAAATGAATTTGGTTTTGCTTTCCAACAACTTTACTTGATCTCATATCATATATTTGTTTTAAGTAGTTGTGTTTTGTGAACTAATAATAGTCTGTGTGGGTTCATGATCAGAGAGATCCGAAAGAGTTCATCTTTGTAAAGGAGATTTATAGAGATATTTTATTCGTCAAATTTATAAGAAGTGATAATTTTAGGTGCATTTTCTATGTACCCGCATTTTTGTTTGGATCATTTTACCGTATGTATGTAAAAAAGAAAAATTATGCTTTTTAAATAATAAAGATAGAGATAGAGAGGAGATATAGATAGAGAAGGAGAAGAGAAGATAGAGATAGAGATAGAGAATAAATAAATATAGAGATAGAGATAGAGACAGAGACAGAGATAACGAGTGCGTCGGAAAGCATGGCTTAGGACGGGAGAGCGCGGAGATAAGCGATCGAGGGGTGGCGACGAGTCGCCGGGGTTTGCTCATGATCGGCGTCGCTCTAGGCCATGCATCCTTAATATAACTGACAAGTCAAAACTTCGGTTCCGGACGATGGGGACTCAACCTTCCTTTCTAGTACTCCTATCCATTTGCATGTGACCGTTGTAATTAAGCCGCTGTTAGTCATGTGGTGCAGCTAGCTAATCCTGTAGCGACGCAGAGCGAACGCTGATCGCTCGTGCATCTATCACGAGAGCGTTGTCTCTAGCTGGAAGAATGGAGTATGCGTGGGCACGGAACGGCGACCGTCCGCATCGCTCGCAAGATGCCTGTAATCGGACGAAGGCGATGCCTGATGTGCTCAGCTGTTCAAGCCTGGTTCGATCTCCATCCTCGTTTGGTGTCTCTAAGCTGCCATGACGTCCTTAACATTCTGAATCGCCATCGGGCTGGTTGTTTATCGTGTCTCGTGTGCCGCTCGTTGTTGCTTTGGCTCTTCTTGGCTCCTACAGCAGGGGAAGCGCGCACAAAAACGCGTGGAGGAAGCAGCACCAGTAGATCTATACAAGATTGAGGACCTTTGTCTGTTGAATGCTATCTGCCCTAAGGTTTCTACAAAAGGACATGAACGCATCTAGACGCGAACTCAGCTCCGTACTTGCTGTGCCTCACTGTTAAGAAACTGTGATGGCTCATCCCACTGAATTTTAAGGGGGAAAATAGCTCTAGAGAAAACTCATGTGAATCAGCTCCATTCCTCCAAGATTCAAGAAAAAATCCCGTGAATAAAATAAAATGGTTAGCTCAGAAATTTTGCCGTGATGCATGGAACCGGTTGCACCTCTAATATCAAGAATCAATAAAGCACGGCAGTCAAAATCACCAATAAAATAAGTCAATTCATGTATGGAATCGACGTATATCAAGCCGTATATTAGGGGACATATATATTACTCTCTTTCTGTTTCTTTCATCTTCACTCGATTCCACAAATGAATTGACTGGACTAGCAACCATCTTCGTAGTTTCTAGTAATTTGTACTCCTATAGTACTACACAGCATACGCCCTATTAACTTGTCCTACGCAATCATCATCAGAATTTTCCGCAGTAGGCAATCACTAGCTCCAAGACCTCAAGCAAAGCAACACTGGAAAAACCCAACACACATCCGCATCAAGACGCGAGGAATGCAAACCGAACCCGTACACTCTCTCTCACTGCGTCGCACCGTCGATGGCGATCCAACCTGCACGTAAATCGCCTTGGCGCCTAGCCGGCGAACGCACTTCACCTGTCGCTCGACTGGTCCTCGTCGCGGCGCTGCCCTCACCGGAGGAGAGCCCGTTTCCACCGTCGAATTGGCAGCAAATCTCAGCAGCCGATTCGTCGCGGGAGATCCCCGGCAGGTTCGGCCGTGACGAACAGGACGCTGGCCAATGGCGAAGCTAGAATTACAGATCAAGGTGGACCGAAAGAGGAGAAAAAAAATAACTGATACAGTTATAAATAATATTACTACAGTGTTAAAATCATTAATTTTCAAATTTTCCGGTGAGCCCGGGCCCATCCGGCCACCCCGCTAGCTCCGCCCATGATGCCGGCGGATAGCAACGTGGCGACCATCGGGGACCCATCGCCCGCCCTCTCCGCCGTCCGTTGATCTGTTGACACGGTGGCCTGCGCATGCAGGAACGGGACAATGGTGTCGCCCGCCAACCCTGGAAAAGGCTGGTGCCGATGCCTTTCGGGAATGGAAGAATCTTCAGGAACGAACGCAACGCACAGCGCTGTGCAGTGTTGCAGGTTTCGTGATGCACCTGACGAATGATGAGCTCCTCTCGTTCTAGTGTTCTACCGTCAAAGATCCGCGGGCAGTCTGACGCGCACAGAGATTTTTTTCCCATTGATTTGCCATGCACACACTCACTGAGAACATAAGTGTTGCCTGAAAAATGAGCAAATCCCGTTTAACAAGGCGCACGCTAACCATCTGCCTGCCTCACAGCAGTTCTACTGTCGCTCACCGCTCTTCTCCGGGGACGTGGCCACGGGACCGGAAGGACCACCCCACCTCACCTCCGCCTCCGATTCCATCAACACGAGCAGATCTACTGTTGCATGCACCAGTGACCAGCAGGCCGACACCAGAGACGAAGCTAGAATATATAAAGTTGTACTCTCTGGAATACAAAGTACAAACGTACTACTAAGTACTACTAGTGAAGTAATCCAGACAACGTCGAAGTAGTACTTACTCTAGTAATTATCTCCGTTTACAAATAGATGGTAATTTTGATTTTTATTATTTATGTTTTGACTAACTATAATTTTAAAATTATTTCGTTAGTTAACTTATAAATAACATCATATGATTTATCATCGTATATATTTTGAGAATGTATATTTTTTATATTTATATGTCAAAAATTTTTAAAAAAGACGAGCGGTCAAAAAATTTATAAAAAAATCAAAACTGACAAGTATTTGTAAGCGGAGGTAAGTAATACACAGTTTTAAAAAGTTGAAAGTCCAAAAAAAAAAAAAACTATGAACAAACCAAACACCACGTGATTTATCCTCATGTCAGTCCGTACTGTAGACACACGTAAGCACCGAAACCTCGAGTCGAGCCCATGCAGCCATGCCACCACACTGTGGTCCGTTTGGGGCAGGTCGCAAGGCGACGTCGATGACTTGTATGGCGCGGTACGGTGGCCGGTTGAAACCGCGGCCTATATGCCGGACGCGTGTTTCAGGGAGCGGAGCCGGACGAAGCTCGGCATGCAAGTGAAGCCGCCCGTGTGTCACGGCACGTGAACGGAGGTTGACACGTCGACAGTAACATCTCGCCTCCTTTCATTTTTCACTCAGATTCGAAAAGTTTAATCAGATATACAAAGGCAATAAAACTGGTTATCAGCACTTTGAATATGCTTTGTGATTTAGCAAAATATAAGTTCCATATCAAATAGTCTAAAAGTAAAGGTCTTGGTTCAGTGACTCATTTTCACAATTGTTGAAGTATAAGTGAATTGTTCATTTTTTTCTATCAATTTAAGTTTTTGGTCAATTTGTTGGTGCATACAATTTAATATGATATCAAAACTAGAGGTCTCAAGTTCGAATCTTAATGAGAACGATTTATTAAAAATAAATTGTAGCCTACTCCTATTTTACATGAATTGCCCACACTTCTCTATTAATTTAAGTTTTCGAGTCAACTAGTTAGGACATGCGACTCAATAGTTTCACTAAAAAATTAATTTAAGTCAGGTTAGATTTGAGCCGGCCAAGTTGGATGTAATCATGGTAGTCATTTCTATTTTATTAGACAATTACATGTTTTGCGACGTGTCTGAGCTGCTGTGAATCCAGTGACTAATTTAAACCCACCTAACAAGTCCGTATACCCCAATGAAATTTACATTTAAATAAAATTAAGTTTATATATTACAAAAGCATTTTCCATTGAGTTGTCACTGTAAAGAAAGGTAAAATATCAATACAGTTTAGAAAAAGGTCATGGGGAAATTCTTGTGTCCAAATAAGGGAAAAAAACCTATAAAAGGTGTCTTTGTTTTGAAATTATCGTTGCAGCTACTTGTCACCTATTTTGGCATTCTGGTATTTGTCCACTGACGTACAATCGGGAAAAAAATCAATAGAGAAATTGAGGGCGGCCATACCCTGCAGAAACATTTTTGCTGATGATGGGAGAGAGGGGGTGCCGCTCGTGCAGAACAGAGGCGGTGGCGGTGGTCTACAGATTCCTCGAGCACCCAAAATCAGGCACGACATTGTAACACGCTGTTCGTCTGGAGATAGTACCTTCTATTTTTCGTGGTACAATTTCCATTTGTCTCGACGCGACAGCGCTGAATATGGTCTGGCATATTGATTTCATAGGGGAAAATATCGCTTCTTCTCCGTGCGTCTATAAAGTTTGGTAAAGGTAGTGTAGCCATTGCGGCACCTTCGCACTGGCCACTCTCAAGAGCTGCGCCGGGATGTTGACCAGGACTCCCTCCGGATCCTGAAATAAGGCCACCGTTCGTTTCCCCTCGCCCCTTCCTTCCCTCTCTTCCCTTGCATTTAGCCCAAGCCTCCCGCGGTTGTGAAGCCGCAGGCCATTCCCAACCATCGTTCCGGTGGTGGCCGGTATTGGCCGTGACCCATGGGCATCCAGGTCGCGGCGGTGGCCACGGCGCCGTGCTCCTCCCCCTGCTCCACCTCTCCGGCGTCACCGTCGTCCTCCGCCATCGCGACGTCCCCCGTTCCTGGCGGCGGTGGCGTCAGGCTGGTGAGGAGCCAGTCGTCGCTGGCTGGCTGGAGCTTCGGTCTGGGACGGCGGCGCGGTGGGCAACACGCGATCAGGCGCGCCCTCAGTGCTAGCATCGACAGCGTGGGGAGAGACGGCGGGGACGACGAGGAATTCTCGAAGAGAATCCAGGAGCTCGCGGCCGGGCAGCACCCGGGCTCCGGCGGCTACGGTTGGCCGGCGAGCGTGGAAAGGAGCGCGAGCAGCGTCGAGCTGCCGGTTTCGTTGCGGATGCTCAAGCGTAGGAAGCAACAGCAGCAGCGGCAGCTGGAGCGGGGGCGGTGGGACGAGCTACTGATCGACTGTGTCAGCGAGTCCGCCCGCGCGGCGGTGGGCCGCGCGTTCTCGTCGATGGTGCTCATGATCCGGGAGCTTCAGAGCTTCACGCTGCAGATGCGGGAGGTGCTCTTCTACGAGGACCTGCAGGGCGTCCTCGCGCGCGTCCACGCCGAGATGCACGCCTCCTTCGTCTGGCTCTTCCAGCACATCTTCTCCGGCACGCCGGCCCTCATGGTCTCCCTCATGTTGCTCCTCGCAAACTTCACCGTGTACTCCATGAGCGACAGCGTCGCTTCGGCCGCAACCCTCCCGCCTCCCCAGCTCGCCGTGGCAGCTGTCGCAATGATCGACACGCAGCAGCCGGAGCAGTCACAGCGGTTCGCCGCCGCGGAGCTCAAGACGTTCTCCATCGGCAGAACGCCCTCGGTGGGCGGAAGCAGCGGAGGCGGCGGCAAGGTGCGGCCGGTCGCTGGCGCCACCGGCGACGGCCACTCGGACGAGTCGTTGTACCGGCAAAGCGGAACGGTGTCACCTCAGGACGTGTCACAGGCGACGCCAATGGGCGGTGGCTCGGAGGCGTCCGTGTCCGACTTCATGTCCGTCGAGGAGACGCAGACGCAGGACGAGCTGGTCATCTGGAAAAGGATATCCGACGAGGCCACCAGGATGCAGTCGAGCACGCGCCCCGAGGATTTGATGGACCCGGAGATTTTGGGGCAGCTCGTCGCGCCGGTGGAGGCGCCTAAGGCAGAGACAGAGTACTCGCCCGAGTTCGCGGCCACGGCGCAGCGGTACGAGCAGGCCGTGTCCGAGGAGCCGAACAATTCGCTGCTGCTCGGCAACTTCGCGCAGTTCCTGTACCTGGTGCAGCACGACCACGACCGGTGAGTGTCCGGCTGTTCGGCAAAACGATCTCGCACACACCGCAGCACTACAACCCAGCAGCTGACCGGCCGAGCTGTGCGTGCGTGTGCAGGGCGGAGCATTTCTTCAAGAGAGCGTTGCGCGCGGAGCCGGCGGACGCGGAGGCGATGGGGCGGTACGCGACGTTCCTGTGGAAGGCGCGCAACGACCTGACGGCCGCGGAGGAGACGTTCCAGGATGCCATCGCCGCCGAACCCGGGAACTCGCACCACGCGGCGGCCTACGCGCACTTCCTGTGGAACACGGGCGGTGAGGACACATGCTTCCCCCTCGACTGATGATGATGCTACCGCCCAGCGATCTGATCGTCGGTGTTTCTCATAAAACCAAAATAAAACAAAGGAAAAGATTTTGGGCTCCCTGTCTCCCTGAAGCAACTCCTCATCATCAATGCGTGTGCGCGGGCGCGACCGATCATCCGGCTGCCTCCACCGCACTACGAAGTACAATACGAGTGAAGCTGAAGCTGATACATGACGCGTTACTTGAATCGATCTTTTGCTTAGGCTCGTTCCCTTCTTTGAGGTTGCCCGTTTTGGGTCAAAATTCGTGGTGGAGCAACGGCAAGGAACTCCGACGAGGCAGTGGGCAGCGGCAACGCGGGCTCATGATCGTAGCCGTCCACTTGGCATCGTGGGTCGTGGATGGCATGGATGTTTGTACTAGTGGCACTTTGCAAAAGCATCGTGAATCGACGAGAGCCTCTCTGTTCAGATTCAGACTTCAATTGACTTCAATTGGAGCAGTTGAAAGTAAGTACAACTAGCAGCAATTTGCATCTTGTAATTGTGCAGTTGAATGAATAAACAAAACTGTAAGAAGCTCTTATCTCTTTTGTCCTCGTTCAGTGGAGCGATGCAAGTAGGACCAAATGCCCACCTAATTTTCTTGATTTTTTTTGAAAAAAAGATAACAGCGATGCACCGGCAGGCATGCTTGTGTTCTTTTCACTCTGGAGCTCTCTTGAAACGCGGAGTCGCATGCATCTGGATGTGAACCTGGACTCTGGATAGATCTTTTGCTGGCAGCACGTGACCGGGGGTTGCGGTTGTTGACAATTAGCGGCGGCCGTGTTTCACATGTAAAACTGGATTGGTTCGTGCAATCTGGGCTCCGGATTTGATGACTCCCACTACTGCCTGTCCCGTGCTTTTCTTAAAGACCTTTATTTATGAAATGTTATGTTATCATATCCAAGTCATGCTTCTTTCGTCGTTTTCATAGATCACTATATCTTCGTTCGTTTATTTTAGGGAGAAAAATGATGTTTGACCACGAGAATACCTGATGAAAAGCTTCATGTTTCTGAAACGACTCTTCTTGATCGCGTCGAGACCTGGCCGTGATGTCAACCTTTCCGTGCTGCTCCGTGCGGTGTACCCGAGAAAAACGAAAGCGACGACTGACGACGAACTCACTGAGGACGCCATTTATTGGGTCGCTGCACAAAGGCCTCCCTCTCAAAAAAAAAAAAAAACAACGGTAACTCTTAGGTTTTTTTGATTGGAGAACAAATTTCTGATTCCTATATTTTTTCTATAAAATTAGTTTGATTCTTATAAAATTTTTGTATAATTTCTATAAAAATCTTGCATTCCAAAAGGTGCCCTTAGCCGTTGGCTCAGCTGAACCAGTGGATCTGACCGCATTGTCAGCTGAGGTCGTCCGCAAAAAATTCACTTTAAGCTTTGTTCAGTTTTCTCTGAATTCAAATGGATTAGAGTAGAAATGAATCTATTAATCTCTAAGTCAATCTTCCTTTATTTCACCCCAATCCCTTCCCATTCCCTCCAAACCGAACAAGCCTAAGGCTTTATTTGGTTAGAGGGGGATGGAAGAGAGAATGAGTAGGAATAAATCCATTACTCTTTGTGGATTTAATCTCTCTTATTCCACTTCAATCTCCTGCCTTTCCCTTCTAAACCGAACGAGCCCTTAGTGTGTTTCGTGATCAAGCTTGGATCAATGTTTACGGCCGGTGATCCAGAAATGAGATCATTGAGGCCCTCGTGGTTACTGAAAGAGAGCCCATGAGCCGTAGAATTGGGTGGTAGACACTATTCTGAATGTATTTAAGCATCAAGGCGTGGATTTAGGTGAAGAGTAGGTTTTCATGGGCTGATGGGCCGTGACGCAAAGGGCCCTCAACAGACATCTTCTCGAGGCCCAAGCGCAGGAAATACGGAGATAGAATGCTGTATTTTTGGAATGTTTCCTGCCGTAGATGCCAAATCGAGCCTAGCGATAAACGGTTGACGCAACACAGATCCTCTTTATAACCCCCATTGTCGGCTCAGTTCAGTCTCACTCTGTCCTTCAGTTTCCAACTCTCGTCCACCGTGAACAGAACCTGTGTTGATGGCCGCCAGAAATTCCGTCCCCGTCGATGAGGAGCAAGCACCACCGGTGCTGGCGGGCTGGATCTACCTCGGGAGTTCTTACCATGGTGGTGCCCACTTCCAGAACGGTTTGGTGCCTGCTTTTGTGCATGCTGGTGCTGATCGGAGCACGGACGTCCCTATCGACATGAGCTCCCTCGTGGCCAGCATAGGCTTCACCCCGGTAGGCTTCGAGATGCCGGAGGGGGGCCTTGCGGCCACCAGTTTTGGCGCTAGTGATGTTGTTCCTGCTCCTGCTCAAGGGGTGATGAATCTGCAGCCGCAGATCGGAAGCAACAACAAGCCACCAGGGCCACTAAAGGCGTCGTGGACAACAGAAGAAGACAGGTTACCACCTGGATCGGTTTTTTTCAGTCCTGATCACCATTCTCTCCATTGGTTGCATTGTTTATTTGAATGGATTTTGCTTCTCCCCAGCATCCTGAGAGACATGGTTGAGCAATATGGAGAAACGAAGTGGTCGGTGATAGCACATCATCTACCCGGCCGGATTGGGAAGCAGTGTCGTGAGCGATGGATCAACCATCTGCACCCCGACATCAAGGTCCGATCCATTTGTTTCTCGATGAGTTGCACCTATTTTAACTTCTGAAATTTGAGTGGTTTCATATTCGATATGATTATGAAGGAAATTCATATATTTGATATGTATGAATAGTGCTACCGTTTCGATGGATCGTATTAGACTATCATTTTTCATAATCTGTGGGGGATGATTCTGTTGCTATTAGTCATTGTTCATAGTACATGTTAAAATATTGTTTTAGTGCTCATAATTTACTGAAATAGCTATGAGTACATTTTTTCTTTCCTTTTTTATATCCGTGATTTCAACTTGAATCGCAACCGTAGGGGAAGGGGGAGGTTTGACTCTGTCATAATTGGTCATGGTTTGTAGTACTTTTTAATTATACTCTATTTTATTTTGTAGTGTTTCATAATTCCCTGAAATAATTAAAAAGGGTATTGTTTGCCTTTTCTATATCCGTTATCTTAATTTGCAGCCTGAATCGCATCCTGAATCGCAGCCTGGGGATGGGGGGACGTTTGAGTCTTTTGTCGCAATCGATGTCGGTTACTAGTACACATTAATTATACTCTACTATATTTTGTGTCTCATAATTCACTGAAATAGTTAAGAGTATCTCTTTGGATTTTCTATATTGATGATCTCCACCCGAATCGTAGCCTGAGGGGAAGGGGTATGTGGAGGTTTGACTGTGCCACAAACAGTCATTGTTACTAGTACATATTAATTAGACTATGTTCTATTTTTTAGTATTTTATTATTTCACCGAAATGGTTAAGGATACCTTCTTTTTTCCTTTTCTATATCAGTGATCTCGATCCAAATTGCATCCTGGGTGTGGGGGTGGGTCAGGGAGTTTGATCTGTTCGTAATCAGTCAGTGTTAGTAGTAAATGTATGTTCCATTTTTTTGTGATTCATGATTCATTGAAATGGTTAGGGTACCTTTTTTCTATATCAGTCATCTCCTTTTTTTTTCCTTTTTTCTAAATATCTGTGATTTTAACCTGAATCGTAAACCTAGGGGATGTTGACAGGGTAAGGTTTGACTCTGTTGTAATTGGTCATGGTTTGTAGTACATGTTAATTAATATACGGTATTTTATGTTGTAGTGTACCATAATTCACTAAAATAGTTAAGAGGATATTTTTACCTTTTCTAGATCAATTATCTCAATTCTCGGCCTGAATCGCTGCTGCCTGGGGGAAGGGGGGAGGTTTGACTCTTGTCGCAATTGGTCGTCTGTTACCTATGCACATTAATTATATTCTACTATATTTTTAGTACTCCGTATCTCATAGTTCACTGAAATAGTTAAGAGTATCTTTTTAGCTTTTCTATATTGAGGGGAAGGGGTATTTGGAGGTTAGGCTGTGCCGTAAACGGCCATTGCCACTAGTAAATATTAATTGGAGTTTGTTCTAAGTTTTAGTATATCCACTATTTCATTGAAATGGTTAGTTTTTGCTTTGTGTATTAGAGATCTTGTCGGGATCACGTACCCCGGGTACCCAACAGGTCGCGCTCGTACGCACAAGGTCAGAGGTCAGGCGATCGCAGTTTTCGACCCCCAATGGCGATCGACGGCGGTCATGTCTTAGCCGTGCGGGCACGCGAAGACTCCGGCCTCCGAAGGCCGACCCCTGGAGGGTAGATACCGCGTTATGGTACATTTATTCTGATGGTCAACTGCCATCTGTCCTGACGGGACGGGACGAGATTCACCACGGCGACACTCCAGCAGAAAGCTGCGACGGCTGCCGGACAAGACATGACAGCACTGTAGCTGGCACAGTGGCGCCGGACGAGTATCACAGTACCCGCCGCTGCGCACAACGCGACGGGTCACGAGCATGCCTGAACGATGCGAAATGATGGCGACAAAGACAGAAGAGATCACCTGTCAGCGAGACGGCAGGATCGTATGAGACCCGCCACTTGTAACCCCAGAGCCACTCCTATATAAAGAGAGGCCCGAAGAGCGATAAAAACAACCCAACATCACCGCGAACAAAAGAACAAACACACGAAAGACAACCACAAGCTCCATTGGAGCCCAGAGTCCTTGCATCCTTCCGAGCAAGCACCTCCATTCGCCCATATTCCGGATCCTCCCGCGAAGAGAGGATACCGCCTTTGTAACATTAACATCGAGATAATTCGCTCCCTGAACGTAGGGTATTACACCGCTCGAGGTAGCCCGAACCAGTTAAAAAATCTTTCTTGAGTACTGGGGCATATCGAATCCGAAGGCACATCACCCCCACGATCGTATATTTACTGTGTCGGTGGTCAGAACGCCGACAGATTTCAACCAGAATTGCAACCTGGGCAGAGGGGGGGGGGGGGGTAGTTTGACCCTGTACTAATGGGTCACATTAGTAATACACGTATGTTTCACCTTTTTTTTTGGTGATTCATCATTCATCGAAATGGTTAGGGGTACCTTTTTTCCCATATAAGTGATTCACCCCAAATCAACGCGGGATTAGAGTTTTACCCTGTAGGTCAATGTTAGTAATACACATATGTTCCTTTTTTTTGCGATTCATGATTCATTGAAATGGTTTGGGGTTCCTTTTTCCTATATAAGTTATCTCACCCCAAATCACGGCCCAAGAGAGGGTGTGAAGGTTTCGTCCATGGTAAACAGTTAGTAGTACATGTTTGTTCTATTTTTTAGTGTCTCATAATTAATTGAAATGATCTATAGTTCAAATTTTCTTTTCTTATCGGCGATGTAACCTGAATCAAAGCCAAAGATACATACCTCTCCAATGCTAAGCAAATACCAGATGCGGGCTCACATAATCTAGCTACAGTAGTTGTCATATCCTGTATCATTGGCCTGTCAAGTGAACTCTACTTGCTCGCTGGATTGTAAAATTTCGTATTTAGTAGGTTATATTCTTCTAGTACGCTTGATAGTTTGCGCGTGATTGCTAATCTTTTTTTCACGATATCTCTTCACAGCAAAACGATGTATGGACGGAAGAGGAGGACAAGATGCTTATTGATGCTCACAAATACCACGGAAATCACTGGGCAATCATCGCAAAATACCTCCCAGGCCGCTCGGAGAACGCCGTCAAGAATCATTGGAACGCCACTCTTCGCAGCCTGAAGGCGAAGCGTCCTATGAAGAAGAAGAAGAGCGAACAGGTGCCGACAGGCCAGTTCTCCATCCTGGAGGAGTACATCCGCAGCCAGTACCCGGAGGACGCCAGCATACGTGCAGCTCCGGCGCCGCCGTCGCCCGCGCCCCCACACCACCTCGCGTACGGCAGCGGCCTGCCCCCTCCAGCTGCAGACGCGCCGGCAGCCTTCCCAAACAACACGGGGATGAGCTTCCACGGCGACAACTCGGCACCCGGGTCGTCGAACCGGGGGATGATCAACCTCAACATGCCGCCGATGCTGCCTGACCTGAACACCATCAGTGAGCCGCAGGATTATCACCTGAACTACGCTACTGTGTACGTTCCAGTTCCACCAGCGCCGGCGACGCAGCTGCAACTGGTTCCTGCTCAAGACTCTCTTCAAGTCAGCTCCAGCCTCAACTTATCTCCGTACGCTGATTACTTTGCGTTCCTGGGCGGGAATCCTGGAAGGCACCATCATGCAGGTGTGTCGTCCGGCAATCCAGGAGGAAGCGGCTACTACAATGAGGCGGGGCAGGGAAGAGCTGGTGGTGCTGGTGGTAACACCGGCGACGGCAAGGAGCTGGCGTCGAGCTCGAGGGAATTCTCGCCGCCCTTCAGTTGCTAGCTCGCTCTTGACTCAATCAAGTTCAAGTGACAGAATAGCGGAGAGTTATTCTTGCCTATCTAGTTATTCCTAGCATATCTCAAATTAAACCTTTTCCTATATCGGTGAATGATTTGGACTTTGGCATGGACCCTGGTTGTGCTGTACCTGTAAGAACCTCCGTTATACTAGACTCTTTCAAGTCGTCTGAATTTCTGTTGGATTTATTTGGTCTTCCATGCATAGATGCATAATCACTGGCATCTTAATTTGCCCTGCAAAATTGCTTGGTTGAATGATACTTAGGTCACTGATCAAGGGCTGTATACTTCCCTTTACCTTCCCACACACGCTGGATGAATCCTCATGCCACGAATGGTGATCCGCATGTAGCCGACATAGTACGCATGCTTAAATTTCCATTTTTTACGGCATCGTAGACAAAAGCGTAGATGTGGCAATCAACGTAAATCGGGAAGCGTATTCCGCATAGATCTAATTGATACCCCTTCATATTTCATAGAGAGCAACGTGATCTTCTTCGTGATAAGCTTTCCAGGTTTCGTCTTCAATATGTCAGCGCTTGTAATATCTGACCTGCTTCTTACATGGCAAGTCAGATATCACAATTATTACTTCATAATCTGTGTAGGGCGGTATTAAGCTCTCGTCCCTTGTCGCCTTGTTTGAGATTTCCTGCACGAATGTTCACAAAGAGAAAACCACATTCATGGAGAAATGCAAGGAGATCATCCGAGGAGAGAGCAGAGAGGCAGAGGATGAGATGCAGAACTACAGATCTGAGGAGAGTGTTGTGGTCAAAGACAATAATTTTTCAACCAAGGATCCAAAGGTTGTTTCTTGTCTCTACTTCCAGCATTTTGTTTGCTCCAAATAGTGTTCCGAAAACGTTTTGTTTCCTCAAGAACATGGTTGGAGATGTGTTGCATTGGGATGCAACCCATAGATAAGTTGAACATGGGTACAATTTCTCTTCTTACAGCAATAGATGAATTTAGGCAGACATCAAACATTTCAGTTGTTTATGAATTTAGGCAGACGTCAAAACAGGTTAGTATGCTGCGGAATTTCCTTTGGGCCGTTTGGTGCGGCTTGTACCGGAGGGTTTTCCTCTGACACTTCACCGGCTTATTCTAATTTGTAGTTCATTTTGGATGGAAAGGGGAAAAAAAAAATCTTCATGCTACAGTACTTTTACATGTCTTTTGCAGGCATGAGTCAAAGCCGATGAGCTGCGCCAAACGGGACCTTATTCTTCTCCCTGGTCGTTTTGCTTATGTGCAGGAGCGTGCTGTTTTGGAGGAACATCTCTACTGGGCCAGAATTGAGCGACAGAAGATTCTCGCCTTATCTTCAGAGGCAGACGAAACCATCTGGAACCTAGCCGCACTAGCACGGAGGTCGATGCAGGAAAGGGACGAGGCGAGGAACCAAGCGAGGATGATCCTCGCAACCTTGCAGGCAAGGAACGCCCAGCTAGCCGCTGCAAGGTCTGGCGTCTTCGACACCACCGGCAACAGGAGCCAGGCCCTTGCTCCGGCTTCCACCCCGGTCAGGCCTTCCCGCGAGACGATGTTGATGCAGGGACAACACTCCCGGACTGGAACAACAGGGCACGGCCTTGCGTCGTCCAGCAACTTCAGCCACACGAGCCCTGCTTCTTCTCTGGACGCGTATTTTGATTGGCCGCCTCTCTGCGGGTTTACTTCTTTGATCCAGGAGCCGTTCGACCCTGACGTGTTCCTGGTGGACGCTGCGGAATCGCCGCAAGATGCCGCTCCCGCCGCCTCCTGTTTGGAGAAAAATTCTGGCGCGTATGAACATTTGGCTCGGCAGTGGAAAGGAAAATCGGTTATGCATCATGCTGCTGACCATGGCCAAGGTCCATAGTTCCTAGGTTCGGTCTGTTCGTTGCTCGCAGGATCATGTTCCCATGACGATCGGTTTGATGCTCTTCGGCTTGGTTTGATGTGCTCTTGCTCAGCTACAAGATGACGTAGTCCCTCTTGTTCATTCACGTCTGAGCAGAAACGTAGTAACAGTTTCAGAGAGTTTCAGAGTAGAAAACATATACTGTATGCTTTTGCTTTCTTTTCAGACATTTTGTTCAATGTATGAACGTGTCTCCTTCTCGGCAGTTGAAAAAGCTATTCCATTTTTCTCCCAATCATAAAATTAAAGCTTTTAGGATTTTATACAAATTTCGAGCATGTATGTTTAGCATTTTACCTTAGAACAACAAGTGCAAGGACAATATGAGTAATTGGCATTATTGTAATCAACTTATCGATGTTCTAATAGAAATGGAACATTATTTCCACGAAAAAAAAGAGAGAGAAAGATTAGTAGAAACGACGAAAATAATAAAGTGTGCTGTTTTAAACAGGCCGAAATCAATCTAAATGTCTGTGGCCCATTGACTAGTTTTTGGGATTTGGGGCCTTTGGGCTGCAAGTCAGGCGGGACTGGTCGTGTAGGCCGAGCAAAACTAAATGTCTGTGGCCCATTGACTAGTTTTTGGGCTTTGGGCTGCAAGTCAGACGGGACTGGTCATGTAAGCCGAGCCTGATGGTCCCCATTTGAAGCAAGTCCATTTTGCATGTCAGTTTGAACAAAAGAAACGCTGCTCATAAGATGTCGGTCCAGATTTTTTTTTAGATAATAGAACATCAAGGTCCCCGCTGATGTCTGTCCAGATGCACTAAAAAAAAAGATGTCGGTCCAGATTTTTTTTTAGATAATAGAACATCAAGGTCCCCGCTGATGTCGGTCCAGATGCACTAAAAAAAAAGATGTCGGTCCAGATTTTAACTGTGAGGCGGGAAATGCAATTCACGTCAATGGAAGAGTCTGATACTACTTTTTTGGTTTGCTTTATACAATCCAAGGGCTCGGTTCAATTTCAGTAGGTACAGAGTATATGTTTAAGATCAAAACTGTACATACAAAGTGCTGTGAATATACATAGGATTTTCAATTCAAATACTTCGTGCCTAGAGTTTAGATGGAAACAATCTCTCGCTAGAATGTCGTAGCATGAGTACCTAGAGTTTTAGATGCGCTACGCAAACACTAGTGGAATGAATCGTTCTATCCACATCTAGATCACGATGCGCGCATACGGTCATGGCGTTCAGAACTGCGATCCGGTCGCTGTCCAGCCGCGCCATTTCGCCGTTTCAGCTTCGCCGGGATGAAACAGAGGCGCTCGCCATTCTCTGAACCCAGTAGTCCGCCAAGAACGTCTTGGCGGCGTCGAGGCTGGGGAAGTAGGGCGGCTCCAGGAACATCTGAGCCAATGGATCCATGCCCTCCGCCGGTACGAACAGCGCATGGTTGCCAGACGCCTCCGTCGTGCCCATCACCGCGGCCACGAGCTGACGGAACGCGAAGAAGAACCTCCTCACGGCCGCCTCAACAGCCTGGAAGGCCTGGAGCAGCTCCACCTTGCCAGCATATTCACCCTCGCCGCGCCCCCGGCTGTGGTACAGCCTCATGGCCGCCTCCTGCACCCTTGGCCCGCCGTTGGGATCGACCTCGACGCCGAGCACCCAGGGCACCCGTGTCTTGAGGTCCCTGGTGGCGTTAGCGAGGTGCAGCAGCGCCCTGGACCGGAGGCAGAACGACGTGTCGGAGCACTGTGCCGCCCGGATCGCGAGCTGGCTCTTGAGCCTCAGGAAGTCGTCCGGGTCCATCAGTAGGTGGAGGTCCTCGATGTCGGCGAGGAGCTTCCAGACGCGTTCCAGGATCCAGCAGTCGCTCGCCGCCGCCTCCCAGTTCTTCGCTTCGATCCGGTCGTTCAGGCGGCTGAGGATCTGCGAGGCCGCGCACAGCCATGACTCGAGTATCTGGTGGATGGTGAACAGAGCCTCGTTCTCCCGGTTGCGGTAGTCGGACTTGGGCTCCGGCGCGGCCTTTGGCTTGAGGGCGTGAAGCTCGTGCGGCCGCACGACGCTGTCGTACTCGAGCACCGGCTTGCCTGCGAGGTTGGGCTCGCCGAGGCCGAGGGTGAAGGCGCAGCCCTGCATCTGGGCCTCGACGGCGTACATGATCTTGGCCGCGAGCGTCTCGGACTTGTCCCACGCGGCGAGGCGCGGGAGCAGGCTGGCCTCGCTGACGCGGCACACCACCGCCGTGGCGCTCCCGGGCAGCTGCCACACCTCCGAGCCGCTGCGCTCCCGCGGGAGCACGCCCCCGGAGGCGCTGAGCTCCGCGAGCGGCGCGCACCGGTCGCCCTCGCAGAGCTCGGCCACCAGCTCCACCTCCCGCGCCGCGAGCGCTTCCAGCCGGCGCGCGAGCTCGCGGCGGCTGGCGTACCCGCGCGGGTCCGACAGCGCGACGGACACGAAGCGGAAGGTTATCTCCAGCGCCTGCAGCGCCGGCTTGACCAGGCCCTCGCCCGCCCACTCCGGGAAGCTCCCGGGCTTCCATAACTCGGAGAGCTCGGACAGGCGGAAGTGCTGCTCGTACGCCTCGGCCGCCGACGCGTCCTGTACCCTCAGAACAGGAGATGACGACGAGGAGGGCGCGAACGGTTTGTCGCCCGGCCGCACCGGCGAGACAGGGGACAGCTTGGGCGTCGCCATCTCGGCTCCAGCTGAACTACTGTCCTCCAGGTGAACGTTCGGTTTTGAAATCTCTACAGCTCTGTAGCTCCGGCTCTCTCTTGCGTCTATAAGCAGCTTCTGGTTTTGAGTTTGGCCTCGAGAATTAGACGGGGGAGAGGTGTTTATAGGTAGCGCACGCTGGCCGATCGAGTTTGACTCGGTGGCCGAGGACGGCGAGGAGCGGGGCTTGTGGACCGCGCTGCGGCGTGCACTGTTTTGAAACCGCGCGGGCCGGGGAAACCACGGGTGGTGGGGCGGGCCTGCCAGCGTGTGCGTGGTGGGGTAGTAGTACGCGGAAAAGGCAATAAATTATCGGCGAAAATGGATGATGCGTCCAGCTCCGCTCGAGCTTATCCGGAGCCGAGCGGATGGGATGTTTTCTCGTGTTCGGGCAACGCACGCCGTCGTAGTTTATGGGCCGCGGACGAGGTCGCCATCCGGCGTCCATCCGATCCGAGGCCGCCACCGGGTTCGCCGAAAACCCCCGCATCCCCCTTTTCCAAGAAATTTTCTAATCTTTTGTGAACGATATGGAGTGCAAACTTCCTTTACTCATCGTGCGCCTGTAAGCAAAATTCTAAAAGAGAAAAGGTACTCTACGAATTTCTTCTCACTGACGTAACGACGTGATGCGGTGAAGATCGCGTAGTCACCTTGGTCGGCAATGTCGTGCAGGGATGAATTTGTATTGTTTACCTGCCTTGTTGTGGCTGGAAGTGATTGTAACTTCCGTAAAAGGAAGACGCAGTTTCCCTCCGTGTTTTTGTAGTTGACCCTGTGTTTTTTAAGTGTTCCTGCTAGTCAACTAGAGTAGTTTTTAAATTATGTGCTTGATTTCGTAAAGTCAGTTGAATTCTCGTGCACGCGAAGATTTTGTACATACTTCTGAAAAAAAATATCCAGAATTAGTTTGCCTGGTTTGATTGTGAACTAACTAAATGACCAAAATTAACAGTTGTCGTTAGGGAAAAAGAATTTAGTAGCTGATGGTCATGGAGGCACTGCTCTAGTTTCATACGCGTTCTCATCAAAGAACACCATCTCATATGTGCCATTTATCCATTGGAAAAGGGTAGGGCAAGCTAGCAGCGCTGCCATGGTTACCGGCTTAGTGCAATCCAGCCGAAATTCAGAGGGGCAAGGTGCGGATGCAGCATTCACCAACCCATTTGCGCATTTCCAACAGCTGCTTGGTCAAATTCCATTACTTCTACCCAATTTCCACCAGCTCAGCTCGCCACACAGTTTGGAAAGTTTTCTCTCACCAGCAACCCTCACCTCCTAGATCGTATCAATGCTTGACGTGGATTTGCTCCAAATCCTGGACCAGCCAAAGCTCCAGCCTCCAGATCTGCACATATCGACCGCACCGGCGACTGATAGACCGCAAACTTTGACGGCGGCGGCTGCGCCGGTGGAGTCCGCTTCCAACTTCGTTCCGGTCTGCGGAAGCAGGCGCGAAGGTTGTCTATCTTTAGGAAGGAAACCTGTAATTGCGTCGCCCTTTTCAGTGCTTATCTCCAAATCTCCTAATAAGTCAGTTCCGAACGGAGCTTAATTGGTCACCAGCCTTGACCTAGCAGCATATCAGACGAGACCAATGCCGTTCTAGCCTCTTCACGATAGCTATGGAATTCGCAAGTTTTTTTTTCTTAAGTTGACTCGAGATAATTGGAATAAATAAAGCTGACCGGGATCGCGATTGACGGCAGCTGGAAATAGGTTTCCTCGTACGTTTGCATTAATTCGTGCATATCCAGGGGGAACAGTTAGCTGAAAATGACTGTTTAGCGGTGGTAAGCGATCGAGCTGATGTCTGCATGTCGATGTACTCCGTAGGTCGGCAGATAAGCCGCTTAATTTACGCCCCTGACGTCGGAGGACGGCTGCGCCGACGGACCCAGAGGAGTTCATCAACAAGATATCGGAGCACTCGAGAACACAAAGTTGATCACCTCAATCTCGTGGGATGACTAGATGGTGGATAACCACCAAAATTCATTCTAGGGTTTGTTTTTAAATGGAGAAACGTCTCCCACATATGTGGTTGTAAATTGAGTGTATATCTTACTTGCTGGAATTTTGGAAGATTTTTTCTTGAAGTAGTAAAAGATCCTCAAACAACAATAATGAATATTTGTTCACAAAATTCAGATGTTGGACTGAAAAATGTTGGTTCGTATCGGCGTGGTCGCTGATTCAGATGAACGAATCGTTCGAGAGCGCGATCAAACACGTGCACCATACGTCAATCCGGAACGAAAATCGCGTTAAGGAACCCGTGCCCAACCACGGCGCACGTCGTAATCCGTCGAAACGATCATATCGGCAACACGGCAAACGGCGGTCACCGATACGAGCCAAGGATCGATCGTGGTCACCAGCCAGCCAGCGCAGACCACCAACATGGATCTCATCAAATGTTTCGGATAAGAGCCAGCGATCGGGGTAGCTGACCGCCCTCGCTCTCGCTGCCTCGCGTGCGTCGACCGGTAAGCGCGTCGACTGTATCCGCGCGGGCAACCGGTGGCCTAGTCGGGATACTGCTTCTGGAATACGCGGGAGCGCGAGGCCTCCACGCAAGCACGCCTGTCGCCGTCGCTGCAAAAGCGGAACGGACCGTTTCAATCTCCGACGAAAATGAAGGCGCGCCCGGCCACGATCCGTGGACGTGTTCTGGCCGGAAAGGAGACGTGGATCGATCTATGACGCGCCCCGCACGTCGTCGGGCGCGCGCGCACGAGGAGGAGACGGCGGGGACGCGAGTTTATCCGGTGATTTGGCCACGCATGTGCGACGATCGAGTTAGGCGGCCGGCACCGCACGGCGTGGTGAGGCGTGTGGCCGGCTGGCCTGGCCGACGACGGCAGCTGGGTCTTGGTGGATGTGCGCTGCCCTGCCGGGCGTGCCGTCGTTTCCCCACCCGACGCGCCTTCACGTGCGGCGGGACGAGGGGTCCGGGAAAGGTCAGACAGGTGAGAAAACGAAGTTGGCCCACACAACGGCGGAGGTCAACCGCGTCTGCGCAGGCGGCCCGCCGGCCACATGGCTACCCATACGGGCCGGCTCGCTCCTGCCAGGGGACCGTACGCGACGCGGCCCAGCATGTGAGTACCAGGTGAGGAGACACCGTGTCGGTGCCAGGCCCATGCGGCTCGTGCCTACTTGGCTAATTGGTGTCGACCATTCAAGGCGAACAGGTGCGCACCCAGTTTTCTTCAGTATTTCACCTTGTACCACTGCGGCAAAAGAGATCGTGTGTGCTGTTGCCTTCAGAGCAGGATACAAGGTTTTGGGTTTGAGGGTGTTTACGTTACTGACGAATGATGTTGCTGATATTAGATTAGTGAAACAAAC
The DNA here is from genome assembly GCA_001602275.1 of Zoysia japonica. Lineage (NCBI taxonomy): Eukaryota > Viridiplantae > Streptophyta > Magnoliopsida > Poales > Poaceae > Zoysia > Zoysia japonica. The sequence goes on from BCLF01000040.1 coordinate 2,476,124, forward strand.
AAGTTTCACGTCCATTTTATCTCGAACAGAGCCCAAACGAAAGGGAGCTTGATCCATGGGCGACGCTTAATATGGGCCCGTTAAGTCCAAGTGTAGGGGGCCAGTTTAGGCAGGACGAAAGTCGCCGGCGGCAACATTTTGCAGCTCGATGAAGTGGATGTTTCTTTCTCCGTGCTACTATAGCATGTACTAGACGAAATTTCCAAGGGGCGCATAATACTCTCTCCGTTTTAAAATATAAATATTTTTTTATTTAATCAAAGTCAAAATTTTATTACTTTAACCATTAATAATATATAACTAATAATATTTTATCATATAAAAATTATATTTTTAAATTCATCATAAAATAAATTTTTATAAAAAAAATATTTTTATATTAAAAATTATGTAATTCGCTAAATATTATTAGTAAAAAGTTACAAAAATTTAATTTTATTTTAACCTAAAAATATTTATATTTTGAAACGAAGTAGTACATTAACGCTATTCTTTTTTTTGCGATTCAATACATCAATGCTAATCGTGTCGTGTGACATGAATTATGAAGAAATGGACGTCAAACACGTCGGGAACGCACACACCTATCCCTATCCAATCGCATCCATCCTCGTACTGTAGGAAAAACAGTCCCGTCTCCTATGTTTTATGCGCATTTTCACACTATTTTCATCAGGTTCGAAAGATGCGGTCGATTCAAATACGTTAACCGGACTGAGATTTGGAACTTTCGATCGGGGATCGAACGCTCGTAATCACGTCACGTGCGCCGGTTGAAATTTTTTTGAAGAGCCACGTACCAGGACCAGGAGTCGTTCGCGCTCACGCGTTCCCGCGCGAGGGCGAAAACCATTTCGCGCTCTGGCGCCGGGCGCGCGCTCCATCCACGCGGCCGCCGCGCCCTTTTCTTCCCACCCTTCTCCCTCGCTCAGCGCCCGCCAATTCCACCCCAAATCTCCCGCATCCCCAAGAGCAGCCACCAATTCCCGCCTCCCGCCAAGCTCCAATGCCGACTCTCCGCAGCGCCACGGCGAACTCGTCCCCGGCGGCATCCCCGTCCCCCGCCGCGTCGAGCTCGCCGCGCAGCGTCAAGCGCCGCCTGACGCCAGGCCGCGACGGCCAGTCCCCCACCGACGCATCGCGTCACACCTCCCCGCACCGATCGCCGCATGCCGGCGCTGGAATGGTAAGATCTGTTTCTCTTCTCCGTCCCCAATGCAGGTCTGCTCGGTTGTTGCTTCGTTTGTCTGTTCCCCTTTGCAATGCCCACAAACTTCTCAATTTCGCAGGTCTTCACTCCCAAGCTGCTCTCGGCATCCCCCAAATCCTCCAGGAAGCGTTTGTACGGCGACCTTGTCGCGCCTGAGAAACCCAAGTGGAATCCGCGAGGCAAGCCTCCCAGTTTCCATGTTTGCCCGGCACCTTCTGTTTGTTTCCTTAGAACGTTCGGGGTCTGATTTGAGAATTGGTTGTGTCGTGCAGACCCCGCCCAGATGCGGGCGGTCAAGGAGGCGCTGCACGTAGCAACGGTGCCGTCCTGCGGGTTGGTTTGTCGGGACGACGAGCAAAATCGCTTGCTTGACTTCTGCAAGGCGTGCGTCGAGCAGGAGAAGGCTGGGAGCCTCTATGTCTGCGGTTGTCCTGGCACCGGGAAGACTTTATCGATTAACAAAGTTAGGGAGAGCTTGGTTCGATGGGCAAATGAGGTAGGGTACAATTACGTCTCATGTTCGCAGCAGTGTTGGATTTTTTCAATGCACTTTTGTTGATTTGTTGGTTGCTTCTATGTGAACGCAGATTGGAATGGAAACACCTGATGAGATAGCAATCAATTGTACAAACCTCGGAAACACATCTGATATTTTTCGCAAGGTATTATTCAAATTATCCATTCCATTCATTTTCAAGCAAAAAAAGAAAACAAACCATTTCCTAATCGACTTTTCAATGCAGATACTAGGACAGTTTCAAGGCCGGAAAAAGGGAGGCAGCAAATTGTCACCACTTCAGCAACTTCGGAGCATGTTTTCCAACAAGGAATCAGCTCCAAGAAAAATGATGTACGAACAGCTTGTTTAAACTGACAACTGAGCTTTACATGCAGTTTTAATCGTGTTATATGAATTGCATGCTGCTGTTGCTTTTGCAGGATGGTTATTGTGGATGAGATGGACTACTTAATTACAAGGGACCGTGCTGTTCTACATGACCTTTTCATGCTTACGACTCTCCCATTTTCTAGATGCATACTGATAGGTGAAGTTTTGAATGATATTTCCACATATGCATAGCTATTTATCTTAAGCAACCTGTTGATACCCTTGCTGATGAATAGTACTATTTTTCAGGAATTGCAAATGCCATAGACCTAGCAGATAGGTTTCTTCCAAAGCTTGAATCATTGAATTGTAAGCACTCTTTAAAATTTTAAATGCTTCACTTGCTTATTTGATGTAAACTTAAATGATTCTTCTTTACCATGCTATTTGACAGGCAAACCCCTTGTTGTGACTTTCCGTGCTTATTCCAAGGATCAGATATCTGACATAATTAAGCATAGGTTAAAGGTAATTATCTTCGTATGACAATAGTCTTATTCTAGTAAACTCCATCTCCAACTATCAATAGTTCAACTGTGCTCACGCCTTTTGAAATATCACCTTTACAGGTTCTTGAGTATGATGTTTTTGAACCACTGGCCCTGGAGTTTTGTGCTAGAGTAAGTTTAACTATCATGCAAGGCTCCACATTAACCAGATCATTGCACTCCATTATTTCCTAAATCAGATTTTTTTTTTACCAGAAAGTCGCAGCAGTTTCTGGTGACATGAGAAAAGCTCTTGGTGTTTGCAGGTAACACACTTTTCTTGCTGAGGAAACAACTGTATTCTGTGAAATCTGTAGCCTTAACAATTTTGTGAACGAATTAAAGCTTATAAAAATTTGATGCACATCATTTTTCTGAAATCAAAGGTGTTTTCAGTATTGTTGATTAACGCATACATGTTAAGATATTATCCTTTTAATTTGCATTTGGTTGCTTGAGCAAGTCAGCAATTAGTGTATAATATCCTTTGCAAATTCAGGAGTGCTTTGGAGGTTCTTGAAGCAAGTCTAAAAGATTCTGATCAAGAATCAGGAGTGGTGAGTTTTTTCTTGAAAGATTCTTCGGATAGTGATTCCCATAAGGAACAAATATTAATGTTTTCAAGGTGGACTCCACACCAAAAGAAACTGATGGTTCAAATGTTATCTCTTATTATGAGCTTTGTTCTGCCAAACTACGCAAATCAATTCAATAATGACTTGTAGTTCATTCTGCCAATTCTCTACTAATAATATTTAAGTCTCTACTAATAATATTTAAAATGACTAAAAGCAAGTTCAGTGGTAACAAGGTCTTGTGCTTCTACTAAATAAGTCTGGATATATTACCTTATCTACGATTGTTCTTTTCTTCACGTCCTGATTCTTCATAATTTTCTATAAGCGCATTTAGCTCTTGAATCCTCTGTAGTCGTTGAGTTTAATATTTATGCTTGCAGGTGACATTTGACCATATGGATGTAGCCTTATCAAAAGCATTCAAGTCAGCAGTAGTAGATAGCATACAGTGTCTTCCCCAACACCAGCAGGTTAGATCACATTATTTTAGAAGCCTTTTTTTTTACTCTTTCTCACTGTTTGCTATTTTCAGAAAAAAAAGAAAAGACATGTAATCATTGTTCTGCTAATTTTGTCTGCAACGTTTACTTGAGCCTCATTCAGATGAAATTTTGACAGATGGTACTGTGTGCCTTGGCAAATACTTTTCAAAACTGCAAGAAAAAAGCTACAAATCTCGGAGAGGTGACACTTTGTTATAACATAATGAAAGAACACTCTCCTCAGCTCTTTCTGTATTTTTCTAACTTATCTTTACATGCCATGTTTCAGCTCAACAAATCGTACATTGATATATGTCGATCAACCCAAGTCCCAGCAGTTGGAATGCTTGAATTTTCGAATATGTGTATGGTTTTGAGCGATCAGGTATGCAAAACCAAAGGTTCATTGTTTCCATATACATTTAAAAAGAAGAAAGAAAAGCAAGAAATTTAGAGTTTGATGGAGTTTGCTTTTGTAGGGATTCATGAAGCTAGGGCAATCGAAGGATGATAAGCTCAGGAGAGTGACGCTTCAGATTGACAGTTCAGATATCACTTTTGCATTTAAGGTGCAGATAATCTTAATCCTACTTTTTTTAGTAATATAGTTAATGTTTTGTTTTCAAACATATTTAATGATTTAATCCATATTACAGGGGAATCACTTCTTTCAAAAATGCCTTGGGCTGCCAAGATAGTTTAGCATGCTGCCATTTTTTGTTTATTATACATTGTGTATTGACATTATCAAGCGCCAACAAATACTGACTTTGGATGAACTGAGGTGATTACCTGCATTCCCATTATGCTGCTTAGTTTTTAACTTGGTTGAGCAAATGAATGATTCTATAACAGGTTGCATTCTCCGCTATTTGTTATGCATTCAGTAATCTGCAGTTTATGGTTGCTTCATCCTAATGGACAGATTACAAATTCAGCAATTTTCCTTGTGTCAGATGTTTGCCTTCTGCTGGATTGAACCGTGTTAAAAGCATGAAGAATTTGTTTGTTGGAGTGCTGCGGGAAGTGTAAATGTGAAGAGTTATGATAGTCGTATCTAATACGAGTACCATTCTTTTGAAAGATACTTGACTGTAGTTCAGATTTCCCCATTTTTGTTCCTTCCAAAGCCACTGATTATATTTAGGAAAAAATTAACACATCAATACAAATTACTGAGTTCTTCCTGAAAGCTGCTACCAGCAATGTGAAGCTGGAATAATTTCGTGCTTTGCCAAATTGTACTATTGTGATATTCATTGAAAGTGTAAATGCTGTAATCTGCACATACAAATGTACATGCTGTAATATGCCCAGAACGGTAAATATGTCACAGGTTTGCTGTCTTTTTGCTTGTTTTCTCTGTTGAGGTACAGTGTGTTTTCGTACTAGGCCAATCCATGATCAGATACCGGACATACACAGACAATGCAATGGTCTCACATTTTTATTCTACGGTGTATACATAGTATATGTGACATACAAATGAATCCGTAACATGGCACAGTAAATCACCATACTAACACAAACGCTCACAACTCTGTAGCACGTCGAGAGTCGAGACATGGACACGACACGAGCGCTCAGAAAACAAGGATGAACTATCTGCAAACACAGCGCAAGCGCGTAATACATGCCTGCCCAGAATGTCACACTTGGCTCTTTATGGTCGAGCTGTAGCCCGTGCGGTCGTCGTAGTACTTGGACCAGAGCATGACGCCGCCGTACTTGGGGGAGCCCTTGATGAGCGGCAGGACGCTCGACGTGAGCTCGCCGGCGGGCACGAACCCGGTGCCGGCCGCGTCCTTGGAGGCGGGCAGGCCCAGGAAGATCTTCCCGGCCGGCACCGACTCCCACCTCTTCCACGCGTCCATGAACGCGCCGCGCCCCGCGCTGAACTGGCACGGCGGGTTGTTGTAGAACTGCACCCACACGAAGTCGAACAGGCCCGTGTTGATCGCGCCGCCGTCCCACTCGTCCGGGAACGGGCATTGCGGTGCCGCGCTGAGCAGCACCGCCTTGCCGCCGTTCTTGCCCATGCTCTTCAGGTCCCTGCACAAACGGCGTCCGCCAGCTGGTGAGCGTTCGTTCACTTGTAACGAGCATGTAAAGTTGGCCGCTAGAGTCCTGGCTTGTATAAGTTGCTACTTAATCAGGCGAGAGGTTTTACCTGGCGAGCCTGTCCCAGTACTTGGCGCCGCCGAGCTCGATGTCAAAGTCGATGCCATCAAGCACGGCATCGCCGAGAGGCCGGGACGACGACGTGCCGCCGAGGTAGTTGTTCCAGAGGTAGGCGGCCACCTGTCGCGCGTCGTCATCTGACGAGAGGCCGTAGCTCCCGTCGCCGCCGCCGATGGAGAGCAGCACCTTGACGCCCTGGCTCTGGCACGACCGGATGTCGTTGCTCAGGCCCGTACACCCGCCCGATGAGGGGTCGCAGTGGCTGGCCAAGTCCAGCTGCGGCGTCTGGCCCTTGCCGAACTTGTACACGAAGGCGAGGATGACGAACTTGTAGTTGCCCGACGCGCACGTGTCGGACAGGGACGCCTCGCCGTCGTTCTGGCCCCAGTAGACGGCGATGCCACCGGCATGACTTGTGGCGAGGAGGGCCGCCAGGAGGGTGGCAACGAGCTGGAAGAGAGTGAGAGCTCGGCCTGCCATGGCTTGAGCGAGCCTGACTAGTTTTTTTTTATTGGCCTAAGTAGCTATTGCTAGTAGGAAGGAATGTTCTTCGAGTGATGCATGACGAAGAGTGCATAGTCTGGTCCTCTTTATATAGCGATTGGACAGCGTAGGCTAATTGCGGTATGAACGTCGCCGAGAATTTTACGGACCTTTCGTGCCGTGGCTCATCCGCTGCAATGTGAATTTACCGTAGGTGATTACGGTTAAGTAAAGGCGAGATGCCAAAAAAACATTTATTTTGCGTCGACGTACTTCCATGCTTAAATATCCTTGTCCTGACGGTCATAACTGTCAGCTCAGTTGCATACCCGTTGAACATGGTTAAAGAAAGATCGTGCTTGTTTCTGCACTGATGCTTGCATTTGCCGATGTGCATGCCAGCACAGACTACAGAACTGAAGCCGCACCATTTTCTGGAAGTCAAACCAGTTCCTTTATGTTTTTTTTTCAAGTGGAATGAAATGCTTATATTGATATTTATTGGTGCAGGCCTGTTTTGTATCATCCCAGATCTTTTAGACTATTCATTAAAGGCCCGTTTGAATTTTTGGAATTAAATTCATTCTAATAATTACAATTTAGATATAGATTAATTAAATTAATATAGTTATATATAGAATATATTTGTATATTTATTGTTAGCCATATGAGAGATATATTTATATGTTGCATTTTTATTATAGAGAAGTGAGTTGAAAAATGTGCTGTAAGTTAAAAAATATAATTATACATAATGATTTATAGAATCTATTTTTATCTTTCACCTTATAAATTTGAGATAGATTTTATTTGTGAGCTTGAAAAAATTGTGAAATGTCAAATTTCAAACCAAATAGCCTAATCCATAATGTAGATTACAATTTCTCCAAAATAAATGGATCCATCACAGAAAATTCCTCTAAAATGAAGGGAATGTTCGAGGGGACCGCATGCTATGTCGACATGCGCCTGTAATCAGCTTAGGCTATTGGCTCTGCATATGTTCAGTGTTCTTTGTTTCTTTGTTTAACAGACGCATGCATGCAGAGTTCTGCTACTGAATGAATTGAGTTAGCTTCCGCCGAAATGCTTTAGAAGATTCTGCTCATAGTTTCAACTAAACATAGATGATGAACTGCTCTTTTCTCTTTGATTTTTGATCTTCCTAGCAAGCGGCATACGACTCTCCCCATAGAAACTGAAGCGTGTACTGGGGTCAACCAAATTACGATTTACGACTGCCTAACTTGATTGGGCTGGGCCGGCGTATTCTCCTTTTTGAATGGTCTGCCACTCATCCGCAATCCATCCATTGAGTTCGGCCGAGGACCGCCTCTCAAGCATGTCTGGGCTTGCAGTCCAGCCCAACTTGGTCGCGTCGTCCTTTCCAAACGTAGCACGAGCCTTCCTACTCGCGTTCAAATATATTGGGCCACAATTTTTCCACCAGTTGACCTTAATGGGCCTCTTTACGTAAACAAGCAGGGCCCTCTTCCACGAAACAACAAATCAGCCCATCAAACAAAAGAAGAACAATGAACCGAACATATTCATTCTCAAAAAAAAAAAAAAAAAAAAAAAAAGAACCGAACATATTCACCAGCGAAATATCCGTATTCCAAAGCTCCAAAACCGAAATTTAGTGGACCATGATATAACATTCAGGTGAGCCAATAATATGCCACCTGGCAGTGGAGTCTCAACCTGACACTGTAACTCAGTCTCTACTCTGGGTCCGTTTCTTTTCGGGAGATTACTGATAAACAGCACCAGCACGACAAAGGAGCCTCTGTCAGAACTCACTGCTGTTGATTCTTTTGATTCCACTGTAAATTGATTTTGATAGTTAAAAGTGATTTTTTTATTCTCTAGCGTAAAATTTTAGAATCAAGATAAATAATCATTTTAAAAATCAGAATAAACAATTTTTTCAGCTCTCAGTCCCGTAGTTTATTTCAGAGAATCACTTCGCTGAATCAAATAAAAATCACTTTTTAAAAAAAACAGTGTTTGACAGAACTACTTTTGAGAATTCTCAAAAGGTCGTAGCTCTGTCAAAGGGGGCCAAAGACTAGGGAGAAGCAAATGGCATCCATCATCAGAGCATTCGGAAGACAGCCATGCCGTGTTAGGTAGGAGTACTGAAATTAGGTTTTGGTCATTTGGGTGGCGTTTGTCTACAGATGGGTTTGAGAAAAGGTTTGAAAAATGAATTTGAGAAAAAAAAATCTGGACTCTTATTTCTTCGCCTCATCTTTATATATTAAAGCGCAAGCTTTCTCTCAACATTCGTTGCGTCACGTCATTCTAAAAATTATTAACCGTCGGATTAAAATCTAATCTTTTCTCCGGTCAATGTAAGATCGTGTTTTTACTCGACGGGAGAAGACATGAACGGCCGTGTCATCGCCGTAGTTTTTTCATAACCACACACTGTCCTATCACAGTCTTTTGCATGGGTCACCTAAAAAAATATTAACCCTCACATTAAAATTTAACGGTGGATATTAGGAAAGAGAAAAAATTCTTTCCCCGGTCGACGTAAGAGCGTGCTTATACTCGGCGGAAGCAGACATGAACGGCTGTGCCATCGCCCTAACTTTTACAGGTCTACATGCTGTTCTATCACAGTTTTTGCATAAATAGTGAAATAATAATAAAATTTTTATATATTAAAGACTATAATTTTTTTTAAATATCTGAAATCACATCATCAATAAATTTTAAATCGTCAGATCAATCTTCTGGTGCACAAAGAGTTGGATATATCTCTGTAGCTCTTCCTTTTAGACATTTCATTGAATAAAAAATAAAGTACAACTCCATTTTTTCACCAATGCTAGATAGTTTTTAGACTCAAAAATCCTGAATAGTTTTGCATTTAGGTCCTTAACAAAACATAAAATATGTGTCCGGTTTTTTTACCATCCAAAATCTTATACATAGATCCTTCATGGATAATTCTTTTACAAGTATATGCTACAATTAAAAACCTCTATATGTTATAAAAATGTATATTTAGATAACTTAAATTATTTTATCTCTTAAAAATGCTCCTTGATTACTATGAGAACTAAGATTCAATTTTTTTCTCGCTTACAACTTCGGTCTAAAAAATAATAGCTTTGGACGCAATGTTTTAATCTAATATAAATTAGAAATAATTTTAAATTTATTAAGTTACAAAATTAGAAATAATTTGTTTTAAAAATACTTTCTTAAAAGTATACCGATGCTATTTTTTATTAAATATTTTATAGATAATAAATGTCACACTTATACTTTAAAGACGATGTCAATGTCAACAACTTCCTTTTGAGACTAAAGTATATGTTTATGTAACTTTGTCATACATGTCAAAACAACTATACTTCTATTTATTAAATAATAAATTTAAAATATATTGCTTCAACTAAAGATGCACAACAAAAATATAAAAAAAAATGTGACAATTGCCGCGTAAATTTTTTAGTTCAATTTTAATCCTCTATTCATTTCCCAATCTCAACCCAACTCTCATATTTCGATTACCAAACGCCACGTGTGAACGGAGGCGAACTGCGAACAGATGCTGCGCTAGTCCATGTCGCCAGGACTCCGTATCGCGAATTCACGAGTTCCAAAGAGGCCCACCTCACCGGAGGCTGGGATTATGGGATTGGCCGAGGCCATCATCACATCACCACCATCGCCGTCATGATCGCTCACAGCTCAGATCCCCGCTCCACCCTGGTGCCGCTCAACGAGGTACGGCGCCTTCGAGTTGGAAACGACGAGCACTCTTCACACGCTCATCATGTCCCAGTAATCGAGTACTCTTGCTGATATCCCCCACTGCACCAAACTTGAACCCCACTCCATGTCTCCGAAGAACCTGAAAGAAATGCAGCAAAGCGGACCCATGGCGCTTTTCCAAAAGGACAAACCGGTGCTTTCGAACGCACCCCATCCACTTTCAGAGGTCCTGCTTTTTTTCGAAAATTCATGATACCCTCTGTTCCCGTTTGCCTCTGGAACGAAGGCGGCCCCGTGACAACTCAAGGGACAAAAGTTTTGGAACTTGGGAGTATACTACTAGTACCTCGGAGGACGTCGCAACAAGAACATTCCACTCTGATCCGTTTGTTTAAGCTCCGCGTCGCACGAAGGAAGGTCAGAGAGCGCGGCTAATAAGCAAACCGAGAAGATGATGGCTCCGCTGCAGAATCCACAGGGCCATCATGGCCAAGCTCCTGCTCCTTAATTATGAGCGCCATATGATTGCGAGATTGCGTGGTTCACCCTCGTCCGGCCCCCGCTCGTACGCTCGCTTTCACGAGCAGCAGTGGCGTCGTCCTCGCTCGCGTCGCGGGCAGGGCGTCGGCGACCCGGGATCACAGCACCGGATCCCATGCGATGCGCGGTACTAGCAGTTTCGGTCGGTTTCGTTTCTTGGGCCCCGGCGCGGCGCGGCGCCGCGAGGCTATCGATCCACACGGAGCACCAGACGGCTCGCGATAACGTTTTCTGGATTTGCGATGTGGATTCGCGCGGATCGGCGAGATGGTGTAGCCCAATTATGGCGCCCGTCCGGGTCGCTGTTGCAGTGTTGCGCGGCGCGGATCAATTGGGGCGTCCTCTCGCCCATGAACGGCGCGCGCGGGGACGTCCGCGTCCACTCCACACGAATGTTTGTCCACACGCGACGGGGTCCGGATTGTCTGCAGCAGAGGTAAAAATTCAGCAGCAACAGTAACAGTAAAACGAGGGTGCGTAAACAGTAAAATTCATTACCATTGTAGCAAATGCTGTTTGAGAAGTTATGTAGCGCCGAGAATACTGTTCATCGCATATTGTAGCGGCAAATTATATCCATTGTTTTTATATTCAACAGTGTAAGAATTTTTCCTCTACCGGAGAGGACCCTCGATCTCACGCGATGCCGCTGTCAAGGACCCTGTCTGTGTGCCCTGAGAACGAAACAGGGCGCGGATCCGGCAAAAAGTAGAAGGCGCTACCGCTAGATTTTAGGTTAGCTACAAGCAGATTATGATACATATATGGTCTGACAGTCACCAAACCGATCAAATAGCATCTGTCCCTCGTGTCAAAGGCCACGCGCCACATGGCGCACGATTGGATCTACTAGTCATTTTTTGATAATTAGGCGCCGAGCTGCCTGTTGTGATCTTTTCTTTGGGTCTAGAGGGTAGATCCGAGAGTTTCTGTGTCGGTAATAGATCTGTGGTTCGGAGATGGTCAATACCTTCGGATCCGGTCGCCGGAGTCATGGAAGACGTTCCGGCCATCTGCCCTTTGTCGGTGCGGTCCTCTGCGCTTGGGCAGCGTCGGTCGGTGGAGAGAGCAGTGGCGTTGGAGTCACGGCGACGTCGTCGATCTCTCGGTGGTGGCGGTCGTCGTGGCGGTGGTGCTTTCCGTCGGCACAGCGCCCCCTCACAGATCGAGTTTAGGGATGTCGGTGGGGTGCGGCGGTACGGACGAACTTAAGTCATGAGTTCCGGCCGGCCCCCCACCTCTATTTATTGTGGCGCTGGCGACAGGAGCCCACCAGCTATAATAGACTGGGCGCCCCCGATCAGGGCGCGATTAGGTCAAAGGCTCATTAAGGCCGTTGTGCCAAAACAGGTGGAGATCAATTTCTAACATTCTCCCCCTTGATCTCACTTTTTACTTTTATCTTTATTACTTTTAACTTCACTCATTCTATTACAGGTTAATGCATAGAACTGTCTCATCGTCACGATTAATCGCCGATAGACTTAACAGCTACAATACATTTTTCTGTTCTGAAATAGTTATTATACATTTTGGGCCATCTTTTAGTTCAGGAGTCACAGCCTTTCCTTTAAACCCATGCCGGCAACATGTTCAATAAATACTTTAGGTGGTAAGCCTTTAGTAAGCGGATCCGCTAGCATCTTTGCGGTGCTTATATGCTCAAGACTTATGATTTGATCCCGAACTTTATCTTTCACAACATAGTACTTTATGTCAATGTGTTTGGCAGCACCACTTGACTTATTGTTGTGTGCATACGTTACTGCGGGTTCGTTGTCGCAGTACAATTTAAGTGGTCTATAGATGTTGTCAACCACTTTTAAACCGGGTATGAAATTTTTAAGCCAGTTCACCTGCCCCGTAGCCTCGTAACATGCTACAAACTCGGCATACATTGTGGACGATGTAGTGACGGTTTGCTTTGAGCTTTTCCACGAAATAGCTCCTCCAGCGAGAGTAAACACATATCCGGATTTAGACTTTCTATCATCTTCCGCATAATCAGAATCTGTATACCCCACTATATAGAGTGAATCTGATTTTCTATATGTCATCATGAGGCCTTTTGTTCCTTGCAAATAACGCAAGACTTTCTTTATCAATTTCCAATGCTCTATTCCAGGATTGCTCTGGAATCTGCCAAGTAACCCGGTAACAAATGCTAAGTCAGAGCGTGTACACACTTGAGCATACTGTAAGCTTCCGACAGCTGAAGCATATGGAACCGCTTTCATTTGATCGATCTCATATTGGTTCCTGGGGCATTGAAAATCTTCATATCTGTCGCCCTTGACTATAGGTGCAGGTGATAGACTACATTTATGCATACTATATTTTTTTAATACTTTCTCTATGTATGCTTTTTGTGACAGTCCCAATACCCCTTTGTTTCTATCTCGATGAATTTCGATTTCTAAAACGAATGAAGCTTCACCAAGATCTTTCATGTCAAAGTTAGAGGACAAAATCTTCTTTGTCTCCAGTAGTAGACTGACATCACTGCTAGCTAGTAGGATATCATCCACATACAGAATTAGGAAGATAAACTTTCCATCTTTAAACTTTGAATAAACACAGTTGTCCTCTATATTTTCTTTAAATCCAAATTTCTTTATCGTGCTGTCAAACTTCAAGTACCATTGTCTTGAAGCTTGTTTTAACCCATAAATCGATTTCTTTAGACGGCATCCCAGTTTTTCACTTCCTTCTATAACAAAACCTTTCGGTTGTGCCATGTAAACATTTTCCTCCAAATCCTCATTTAGAAATGCTGTCTTTACATCCATCTGATGTAACTCTAAGTCATAATGAGCCACTAGTGCCATTATGATTCTGAAGGAATCTTTACACGAGACCGAAGAAAAGGTCTCATTGTAATCAATCCCTTCTCTTTGAGTAAAGCCTTTTGCCACGAGTCGTGCTTTATATCTTTCTACATTCCCTTGAGAGTTGAGTTTTGTCTTGTAGACCTATTTACAGCCTACTGTTTTGGCTCCTTTAGAAATTACTTCTAAGTCCCAGACTTTATTAGCCTTCATGGACTTCATTTCTTCTTCCATGGCCTCAAGCCATTTTGAATAGTTTTCACTTCTCATGACTTCTTCAAATGAGGTGGGATCATCCTCCATTTGAAATTCTTCTGTCTGATAAACTTCATAGTCATCAGAAATAGCTGATCTTCTTACTCTTTGAGACCTTCTCGGGGCCTCTTCATTCTGTACATTTTCTGTTTGAGGCTGTTGTTGCTCCCCCTCATATGTGGCAATGGGTTCTATTGGATCCTGAGGAACATGTTCCTCATTCTCATTTATTGTTGCCACAGGAGGAACAATAACAGGTGCTTGCACCACAGTATCTCGCACTGTCGATGCAGCGACAACAGCTAGTGTAAAGAATGGATCTTGAATCATCGGAGTGGGCGCATACGCCCGCTTCTCTTCAAAATCAATCTCTCGAGCTACCATGCTCCCCCTCATCATCTCATCCTCTAAGAAGACAGCGTGTCTCGTTTCTACAAACTTTGTATGTCAGTCTGGACAGTAGAAACGATAACCTTTTGACTTTTTTGGGTAACCAATAAAATGGCAACTTACTGTTTTGGGATCAAGCTTCCCAATGTTTGGGTTAAATACTTTAGCCTCAGCTGGGCTCCCCACACTCGTACGAGGTTTAACGAAGGAACTCTACCTGTCCACAACTCATACGGTGTTTTCGGCACCGATTTACTGGGTACTCTGTTGAGAATATGAATGACGGTTTTTAACGCCTCCATCCACAAGCTCAATGGCAGTGTAGAATAGCTCATCATACTTCGCACCATATCCATCAAGGTACGGTTGCGTCTTTCAGCTACTCCATTTTGCTGAGGTTCGCCCGGTGTAGAATACTGGGCTACTATTCCATTTTCCTGTAGAAACCTTGCAAAAGGTCCAGAAACTTGTCCATACGGGGTATGTCGACCGTAGTACTCCCCCCCACGATCAGATCGGACTATCTTTATCTTTAAATCGTGTTGGTTTTCAACTTCAGCTTTAAATATTTTAAATTTATCCAAAGCTTCATTTATTTCTTTGATTGGATAAATATATCCATATCGGGAGTAATCATCCGTGAATGTTATGAACGAGTCATAACCATCTATACTCTTCACAGAAAAAGGACCACAAATATCCGTGTGAATAATTTGTAGAACTCCTGTGCTTCTTTTTACATCTTTCTTAATTTTCTTTACATATTTTCCTTTAATGCAATCTCGACATTGTTCTAAGTCTGAGAACTCTAGTGAAGGAAGAATATCATTCTTAACTAGTCTTTCTATTCTCCCCATCGAAATATGGCCTAAACGACAGTGCCATAATTTCGACGAATCATCTAGAGTTCTTTTTCGTTTTCTATTTTCATTCATGGACGAGGATTCTTTTATCTCGCACGCAACGTTATCATTATCGCATACGACATTCACATCATCACGTAGTGATAGTAAATAAAGCTCATTTTGTAAGATGGCAAGACCAACACATTCTTTATTAAACTTTATTTCACACTTGCC
>BCLF01000040.1:2493634-2521541 GCA_001602275.1 Zoysia japonica
CGGGTAGGGTTCCGGCGAGTTTTTCCATACTCGTCGGGATCCACTCTTAGATCTGGCTCTGATGTCAATATTGTGATCTTTTCTCTGGGTCTAGGAGTGTAGATCCGAGAGTTTCTGTGTCGGTAACAGATCTGTGGTTCGGAGGTGGTCAATACCTTCGGATCCGGTTGCCGGAGTCGTGGAAGACGTTCCGGCCATCTGCCCTTTGTCGGTGCGGTCCTCTGCGCTTGGGCAGCGTCGGTCGGTGGAGAGGGCAGTGGCGTTGGAGTCACGGCGACGTCGTCGATCTCTCGGTGGCGGCGGTCAGGGCGCGATTAGATCAAGGCCCCATTAAAACTGTTGGACCAAAACGGGTGAAGATCAGTTTCTAACACCCCGTCACCCTGCCATTCATCGTCAGTGTTTCCGTGTGGAGACGTGGCTTCGCCCACGAACTCCATTATGCTTGGCTGCTCCGGCTGCCCCATCACCAGTTTCTCCACCGGCACAATTATTGGCCACCTGGAAAAAGGACGCTGAAACCCTGGAGTCCAACTCCACAAATTACTAGGATCGCTGTTTAAGCTATGAATAACCATTCGACTCGTTGCAATAAGTGCTCGCTCTCATCCAACTCGAGTGCACTTGGCTGGTCAACAAGTCTGTGAGTACAGGACTTAAAAAAGTCTCTGAGTACAGTCCACAGAAGCGTCTGAGATAGCGTTCAAACCTGATTATTATTAGTGCCAGTACAATATTCTGACGCTTGTTAATAGTAGTAGTTAGTCAGCAGATGAGTCCGAGTACTGGTTAGTCTCAGAAGGACATGATTAGATTAATTATATTGACGTTAGTGGCCAAAGCCAAAGTCTTAGCTAGGATAGATAACACTATAGTGGTATGGCAATCTAGGCTGATCATTCTTTTGTTAAGAACATGCCATACCAAACTTTGACTGGAGCCTGCTGATAGTTTGATCACTTGTCTTTTCCTGAGCAATTCCACACGAGTATAGAAGTGTTTCTTGAGAAGCAATTAACGTACTAGTAACTCACAAGTAGCGGTGATGTGCCCTTTCAGAGCTGGAGGTTCAGACTTCTTAACAGGAAATCTTGACAGATGAGTGCTAGAATCGTCCCCCACCTAAGCAAAGCAGCTTATACGTATCCCTTCTTGGTGGAGGATTAGACTGCAGCTGATGGAGTGAGGGGAAACGAATCAAACAAACAATCGAGTCGCATGTGGATACATCATTTCACTGCTTCCAATAGATGGACAATGATGACACGTTGGAACTGCAGTTTTTAATGCCCGGCTATTGCCCAACATCTGAATGGGCCACATTGTGGGTGAGATTGGACGGCCCCAACCAGCTTGTCAAAAGCTCAGAGGTTGTTTTTTTTCTTTTTTGAAAAGAAAGTGCTCAAACAAAACAAAACACAAAGCGCAAGCATGGGGCCAAATAATTCTTGCATTGAAAGCTCGAAACATTCTCTCCATTAGTGGCTGTCAATAACGAAATCCAAGTCCCAAAGCCTCTACTCTCTGACCCAGCCACCGTCACTTCACCACCACCACTACTACTACCATTAGCTCTTGCTTCCCGGGGGTTGGTTTTCCATGGCAGGATTCTCACATCCTCTCAGTCAAATCCTGCCGCTGCTCGCTTGAGCAGATGCGATGGCGTCTGCCTCACCCTTTTTGACATCCGTGCGGGGTTCGCCATCAGCCAGCGTCGGCATCCCATGATGAACACTGTCGCTAACCCGGCGTGGCCGCAGGGAAGCAGAGATCAGTTGGCTTTTGCGGGGCATTTCGTATGGAAACAGTATACAGAAGAATTCTTTTCTCTTTTTTTTTATTGTTTAGAGTTTCTCTAGATAATGGCACTGATTCGCAAGCGCGCGCCCGCGTTTCTTGGTAAGGAAAGGATTGAGCCGACATACGTAGCAGCAGCGTGACCCAGCAGGTGAGCTGAGCATGATGGCCGCCGGATCCTCGCCGGCGCAACGATCGAACACCGCGAATCGCGCAGTAGCCTATCCACCCCGTTTTGCTGCGCCGGTGCGCCCTAAAGTACGCACTGATGCAACCTGGCAGGCCCGTCCATCCCCTAACCCCCAGCACTGTGGAGCCACGCCTGTAGCGATCCATCTCTCTCTCGGCCGCTTTACAAAACACTTTGCTGCGGTAGCGGCGTGCCCTACCGGGCACTAGCATAGAGATGGCGGCAGGGCAGTGGAGGTGACATGTTGTTGTCCGGTGAGTGATCGCGCTCGCACCTCGCGGGGCAGGCAATGATCCCTGGTCTAAACCGTGGAAGCATTGGGATCCCCAAGAGGCAGACAAGAGGGGGACAGGCGACGGTAGTGGAGGCGTGTGCGCGCTGTTTCTGTGGCCGGCGGCGTTGCGATTGCCACTGCAGGTCGCAAGTGGAGGGGTAGCTACTAGAGTCATGTCTAGGCTGCACTGCACCAGCACCGGCAGCAGATGAGTAGTGTGCGCCACTCACTAGTGCTCCGTGGATGAGAGCTCATGCGTGACCTTCGCCGTGTCGCTCGCGTGAAGCGTGCGCTGGATTTGGCTCTGGCGCGGAGGAAATCTAGGCAGGTCTCGAGAAGTCTCTTTGTTTGGGAGTGCATAGTTGAGCGGAAAAGGCAAAACACAAAATGTCTGAATTTATCTAGAAGGATTGAAGGATTATCCTAGCCATGTCTAATCATGTACTCCCTCGGTTTATTTTTATATGTCGTTCTATTTTAAACACGGGAATTAAAGAAAAATAAAAAAATAATGATAAGTATAAAATGAAGAAGAAAGAGACAGAGATAAAAGTTTAGCGAGAACAGAGAGCGTATTGAAAAAAGAAAAAGTTGTATTAGAAAATAAAAATAACATATATTAAAAAATAAATTTTAAATATTAGAATGATTTATATTTGTGAACAGAGTGAGTATTACTCCGCCGACGTGCACCACCCCTGGAGGAGAATGATCATTGGTTCGCGAAAAATGGCTAGCGCACGACTGTGACGCTAAATAACGCTTCGATTCATCGCGATCTTTCTCTTTGTCTATAGTACTAATATGTTCCTTTTCTCGTCGTTGTTTGCTCGTCAGATCATGTTTGTTACGGGCGCACACATAGTACGCGTCACGCTCCTGAAAGCAACTGAAATTGATTTGGTCTGATGTTGGAGGAATTTCAAGTCCAATCGGTCTCCAAAATAGAGTTTGGTGAGCCGTCCCCGTACGCAAGGTAGGAGTAGAAACTGCGGAGAAAAATTTCCAAGCAGGTCCACGTCTTGAAAACACATTCTCTTCTCATTCCTGCTGGAAGTCGTAGTAGTTCTGGCTGCCTAGCTCTCTAGTCTAGAGATACTACAGTACTCCTACTTCCTGTGGGCTTTTCGTTTAGGAGTATACAGTACTACTGAAAAGCCTAGTACTCCAGCAACGGTTTCATATTTCAGGCATGGACAGTCAAGCATGCCGGCGTCCATATCGCGCGCACAGAAAAGGCTATGCACATGGTATGCTTGAGACGGGATCATTGGCTTTTGGAGCTTGGATTTTTTTGATCTACGACTATTAGACGTACGCTTACTACCATCTGATACACCGGTTACGAAAGTTTACTTGAAAAGGATCGTGTCGGCGCGCGACAACCTTAACCCCAAAGAAATCCGGAGCATGACACCGACGAAGCATCAGCCGTGCACCGTCCGATTGGCAGGCAGAAACAGTGACGTGCGGGACTTGTCCGGCGGCCACAGCCCGTACGTACCCCAGGCACGCCCGTCCTGGAAACGGCGGCCGCGCCCCGTCCAAGAACGAGAAGCAAGGTCGCCGCCTCGGCACGCGCCGCGGCTCGCTTCGAACGCGCGGTTCCGAGAAGATCGTCGATGCGGGCACGCACGCACGGCGATAAGCCCTCCCGGTGATCTCTGTCTCCGCTCGCGCGCGACGACTTTAGCCGGTTCGTTAGTGGCACGAAATCGTAAGTCAGGACTAAGTACAAGCCTCGAGTTGTTTAGTCCTTGGCAAATGTAAGGTTGTCGGAGGCGGAGCGCAGGTTTCGTAGTAAAGAAAAAGGTCGAAGAGTTTACTGTTCGTCAAACCATTGGTTCTTCTTACCCGTGCGCACGACACACCTCGGGAGCTGGTCGAAGAAATGCATGACATGAACGAGAAAAAAATACCACTCTTGAGTCTCGACTAAAGTGCGTGTTCAGAAACGGGAAATGGTTCCCTGAAACATCTCTGAATTGATTCGTTCTTACAATTGCAGTAGGAGTCAACTGATGCTCTACAACGGCTAGTAAGTAACGGGCGTGCGTGGTCAACCCTGGTTCAGCTTGTTGGATGCTCAGCATTTGGAAAACTGCAAAGGATAAATAATCTATTAGGAGTACTAGTCAATATATACAAAAAAAAAAACCCGAATCAGACTCTGGGATAATGGTCGATCTACTGATGGATCCTCTCCTAATTCCTCAAGGAATCGTTACCACTGTCACGCAATATGAAAATACTTATACGTTGGTGCTGATCATCTCATTTTAATTAGGTTGACAGATATTTAAACCAGTGGCCTCGGACACAAATATTCCGGCAATTCTTCAGTTGACTTCTTCATTAATAAAACCTTCGTTCCACTTGCTTGTAGTAGTGCAACTATTCCAACGTTCAAATGGGTCGATCTTTGCTGCTCCCAAGTTTCAGCATTTTATTCTGATAAATGTTTCAGCATGTCACCACTAGAAAAATCAATCTCGAAGCCAAAATCACAATTGAAGTGTTTGTCTGTGCGTTGGGGGGGTGGGGGGGGTGAGGAGCATGGATGGTGGAACGAGGAACAAGGTCACGTGTATCCTGGAGAATGGTCAGAAGGAAGCTATTTTTCTCAAATCAATTGATTAATTCTTTATCAATTGCTTGGCCATTAATCACTTCAACAACACTGTAAAGTTGTTCTCAAACAGATACCTCTTCCTTTCGCACAATTAAATTGGGTGGAGCGTAGAACACTGAGCGCTTGGAGCCAAGTCACCCAGACAAGAAGTCTAGCGAGAGATGAGTCGGCTTAAAAGCAGAGTATACTACACGTATTTTTTTTTTCTGTCTTGCGTATGTATACGGACGTAGATCCACCGAACTCGTGAAGCAACATCACGTGTGGAGTTCATTTTGTTATCCGCTCGTCGTCTGATTAAAATTTGAACAAGTGGCCTCTTCTCTGGCCACCTACGGACGGCACAACACCCTGAATCCATGGAAACCGATAGCCACAAATAATCTAGTTTATGGAAGCCTCGTAATCTGATGATCAAATATTCAAAACCATCCAATTCTCGCAGCATATAAAAACTGAAATGTCTTGATCACAATCTCGGGCAGGTTGTGGCAGGGCAGTGTACAATGTAGTACTGGTACGTGAACTCGATACGTTCTGTAACTCTGAATCACACAACAATCCGCTATTATAAACAGCTACTGGTACATAGATTTCTGTTACCAGCTATCAATTAGGAGTATGGTCATTAGCTCGAGACGTGACCACTAACCACGCGATTAGTTAAGTTGGACCTTGGGGTCCGTCACTATCACCACCGCGTTTTCCAACCAAGTCCGAGCTAGCCAGGCTTCGGGAGTCACGTTGTGTACGTGTGTAACGATTTTCACGCATGCGTTGTTCGAAATCGGATTCGCCGGCCGGCCCGGCGGCACCGCACCACACCACATTTCATCGGATCTCGCGTTTGGGTTCCCGGGTTCCCAAGGAAATCATCGCTGGCGACGGGCGAGCAGCCAGCCACAAGCCCACAGCCAGGCGGACGGAGTAGCTCCCAAGTCTCATTCCATCCTCCTCGTCGCCGTCCGCCCACGCATCCGCGCCCATGCATCAACAAGCACGCACACCGCCACCGGCGCCGTCGCGTGCACATGGAGGTTATCGTTCCGCGGCCCTCGAGCGGAGCCAATGGCCGACGCAGCATGCGCGCGTTGATTAATGCGCACAGTAACCTGTACCGTGGGCAGGGAGCGAAAAAGTCTTCTGCTAGGGCCTGGCGCCGAATCTGCGAGGCTTCCGCCGCGATGCATGTCCACGACGAGACAGTTGTACGGCAAATCAGTAACAGTAGCAGACCGCAGCGCCTAAATAATTGTTGAGCCATTCGTTTTTTTTTTGTCAACTTGGAGCCGTTCGATTTTCATTGCTTGTGTTGATGTGACGGATATAAAGAGTGCAAAATCCATTTTCTTTGCATTTTGGCCACATAGTTTCCATTTCGGCAGGAAGGAGCTGAGCTTGTGCGCGATGGATCTGATGAACTGCCAAGCAGAGGAGGACAGCGCAGGCCACCCGTGCGCACATGACATGATGATTGAGCTTGATCAGCATTCAGCAGTTGCTTAATCATGGAGCTTAAGACGCTCTTTCGGAGGGTCGGCACTGCCAAAAGTCCACTCTGTAACCATTCGACGCCGGATTAGGCTGCCAATTAAAACCTGGTGGCTCAATCTTTGCTCGCAATTAGCTAAAGCGAGGCCATAGGCGATTACTCTACTTTGTTGCGTTGTTATTGGAGCAATTAGAAATTAGTAACTGGAGTACTCCCTATTTCGTCTCCACTGCCAATACTAGCTAGTGTTAGCCACTCCATAGGTACTCCCGTAGGTCAATTGTTTTCCATATCTTCGTATACTATGATATACTACGGGTATGTCTGATTAGAGGGGAGTGACTTACCAAATCGCATGTGCTTGACAGGTAAACATTTATTTGACTCGGTATTTAATGACTAATCATTCGAGTAATTTTTTATCTCTAGTTGTAAGATAAATTACTATGTCTACTTAAGCTAGCTTCTAGGTTTACTAGGGATTTAGTGACAGGAAAGCATCTTCAGAGCATATGCGTTTTATAGATCAAGATCATACCCACCCATCATATTTTTGCTAATTGTTATCCGACCCAAATATTGTGTCATGAACAAGAGTGTTGTAGTCTGTTTAAATTTTTACTCTAAGAGTTACTACTACTTCTACTAAACGGGTGATTCTTTGTGATTTCTTTTTCACTCTCGGAGATGGCCAATTACTTTCTACTCCTACTTTAGAAAATCTTGCTACTTAATAAATTACATAAAAGTAGTAAAAACTAAGTCCATTTGTGACAAATACTTAATAAATATACACTATTTTGCAGTATGGAGTAAATCAAGAACAACGCTTTTCACTAGTGCACGCCGAATCCAGACTTTTAAAAACCTGACCTGATCGGTCGATAACAACTGCAGGCAGCTGTATTCTGGTCACTGAGCGTCAAATAGTTTATTAGCAGCACGATGAACATAATCAGAGTTCAGTTTTGCATGGTAGTTTGACCCCGGAATTCCGAAAAGTTCAGCGTTTTGTATGCTCGTGCGCTTATTTCTAGTAGGAGTACATACAAAAGTAGAGAGCGGAAACACGAAAGACGGATAAGGATACGGGCGAGCGCATACGCCCAGGGGGCCAAAGAAGACGCACCCAAGCGACAAGTCCCCGTATGGGCGGGCAGCGGGGCCGATGCCTGGCGGTACAGGGCGTGGCTTCACGTATCAGGTTCAGGGACGAACGTTCTCCGGCCGGCCGGTCTCCCATGCCGCGACGGAGGAACCCTCGAAAAGCAGCGAGACCCAGCCCGGTTTCTTCTCTTTTGTTGAAGCGAGTTTTGGACGTGGTTTTGTCAGCAGATTCCAACCAATCGACCGAGCTCCGGATCAGGCTCTCAAGCATTGTGCTTATCCGTTCCTCATCGGCCTCATAACCAGCCGGTGTCGCTAATCCGCAACGCATAGGAATAATTATCTCGAATCTTGACGCCCACAAGTCACATATCCATCAAGAGACCAGGGCCCAGGGGGAGCTCTTTTTTGAGTTTTTGCAGTCTGTTCCGGCAAAAACTAGGAACCTGTTCCGTGGAAAGCGCATGGGTTCGCGAGGCAGCAGCAGGGGGGAGTAGCCAAGTAGGGAGGATCCGATCAAACCATATCTCGAATCCAAGAAGAAAGGTCAGTTCGGTTCTCTACTTAATCATAAATTTAGTCCCTAGTTAGTCGTAGCCTTATTGCCTGTGAATTTCCCGGTGTAGTTTTAATTTGCAGAATCTATGTTTTATTAACAGCACCACTTTTGCAGACAAGAAAGCTGAATGACACCCCAGTCCAGGATATGAAACCACATGGGAATTCTCCAGAAGAGGAATGTTGGGAATATTTGCACCACCATCCACCTTGATTAGTTTGGCATCATTGGGAAATCTTTGACGTGATACAAAAGTTTGAAGGCAATGGAATGAATGGTGTTGGTTTGAAAGGTCAATTTAAAGTCTACATATATAGTCTACACTTGTAGGCATTTGGAAAATAGGTATATCCTGTGATCCTTGTTTTAAGAAAATGATTGATGGCTCTACGTAGGATAATATATAATTTATTTCAATGGATATGGGATAAGATAAGAATCGTGCGTGCAATCGTTATTTCTATCGTAAACTTGACATACGTGCATGTGTGCATCTACGCATACACTATCAAACACGCACATTGCTCTCACGCACTCATAAATTTAAGGATGAGAATTCATTTTACGGAGATTAGATAAATCTCAATCATATAGAGATAAACACCCTTAAGTCTGCTCTGAAACGCATGAATTTCTTAGGGATTTTTCCCAGGAAAAATGTCGGATCAAGATTTTTTCCTGCATTCCAAAAGGGACGGTCTTAACTAGATCCTTCTAATTTTATTTAGATTCAATAATATAATAAAGGTTGTAAAGGATTGCCAAGTATACATGATTATACCAGAAAATAAATTATCTAAAGCCCACACACTCAAATAGCAAATGGGTCCTACCCAGCAGCATTAAGTAAATCGCTGAGTGATAATACCCAACCTAGTTTACTTTCTTTAAAAAGAAGGATTATAGCCGGCCTAAACGAACCGAGCATTTTTCTTTATCCCACAAAGAGGGTCGAAGAATAACTTTGCGCACTCGATGATATCTTGAACCACCCCCTTCATGATTAGCGTGCTAATTAATCCGTCCGCAGCGGAAGCTTTCCCCCCTCCCGTATTTCTCTGGCCATTAAACAAGGACGGAGCTCCCGCTTTGCCGATGTAATCGTGATGATTATGGCGTGGCCGGTATCTAATGCGCACGTCGTCTAACTCAGACGATCTTTTGGAAATGAAATTCGAATGAATGGAAACGCCTGCTCCGGTGCAAAGCGAGGCCGGCCGCGACTGCAACCACCATGAGACGACCGGCGGCGAGCCTGCCATGCACCAACCTCGCGAGCTCGCCTTTGCTCTGCATGTCCATGCCTCCATTATTACGGCGGACGGCTGTGCGCACGAAAAAGAACGGGAAAAGATATGGGGGGTTTTATGGACGGACACGCTTTCCGCTCCAGATTATATGAAGGGGAATGGGCGGTGCATCAGCTGATTGCTCCCAGCTGCGCCGTACTGTACTTCGGTCACCCTTCTCAATTGAAAATTATATTGCTAGTAGTTGAATCGAAAATGCTAGAACTAGTATTAGTACTGACATAATTTTAGTCCTAGCAACATGATTACAGATATAGACATCGATTTATTTTCTGTGAATGAATTAATTTCTGGAGTAGTAAATATGGCTAAAAAATAGTTCATGAACAAAAAGGTGAAACAGGAGTACTTCTGTTCGAGAATGATACTGTGTGCAACAGCAACAGTAAATTTGTCTGAGAATGCTGTTGGTTTTTAATTTCTTGGTTTGACCAGCACCTGAAAGCGTTATGCATGCAAATAATCAAATCCCTAAAGTAGTTTAATAAGCGGATCCGTAATCTGATATCGGCACTTTTCTTTATTCTTCTTTCTCCTGCAATATGCAACCATACTCCTGTCTTGCTTCTAGTATTTTTAAATGCCTGGGATATTTAGCGTCTGATTTGCTGAATATACGCTGATGACACCATCAGCTTGGCACCGGCTGGTTTGCCTCCTCTTTTGTTTTGTTTTCTGCTTCCATCGGAGCGACCCCTCTCATCAGAGAATTGTGCAGGATCCTCGTCCGACAGGCTGTGCAAAATCAAAGCGTTTCAGGCCAAGACGGCGAATTTTGTGGAGAAACAGCTGCATTTACACTGTGCCGTGCAGGGGCGCGCATGATGTACACGATGATATCACTTGATTGGTGAACAGTGACAAGTAGGAATATGATTGACGTCCAATGGAAACGGATCATTGTCATCCACGGGAGCGTAGTATCATGCTTTACTGAGTTGACAATGCGAGAATAAAAACGACAGATACTTTGGTCATGCATGTAGTAGCATGTGCAGCGAGCGAGTAGCAACTGGCAAGCCGACGCATCGTCCAACATTTTTCTGTTTTTTGGAATACAAACATGAGAGGGCTGGTAGCGAGCCGCAGCCTCTGCTGGCTCGACAAAGGCTTCGAGTTCCGGTATGTTTGATCGGACGGTGCGTGATGTGCAAGTTCACACAGGGTCGCAACAGCTGACGACGATCCGCTGCCGGTGGCCGGGCCCCAGGTACAGTCTCCTCACCTACCCAAAGATGGCATTGTTCAGTGTAGCATCATCCTTGCTTAAAAAAAAAGTGTAGCATCGTCAGCCGTCGGTCCGATTAGGCTTTTTAGAACGTAGAAATTTAACAGTAATCACACAGAAATTTAAAAAATCAATTCAATTTTATATAAAAAAATAGAAAACAACAAAAAAAAATCTTTCAATCCAAAAAAAATTTTACAAATGCTTTTTTTCTAGACACATTTTTAACAGGGCTTCCCAAGCAGGCTCCTGTTTTCTCTCTCTTGAAACTGCATTGAACAAAAGAAAAAAAAATTTGAAATGAGTAACGGGCTCTGACCGCGTGAGTTTACAGGCAGGACTGGAGCGAAGACTTGCGAGAACCCTGCAGTTCATAAACTAATCCATCGCCCCCCTGACACGCTGCCATCCCTTGGTCATTTCCGTAGTCCAATCAACCCTTGCCGTAAAGCCTCACGCGAGTTTACCACTCGCAGGCAGGAAGCGTACAGTGTAGAACTCGAGAAAAATAAAAGGAAATACTTGGAGCAGAAAACAAAACGGAAGAGCGAAATGTGAAAAGGCCGGTGGAGAGAGGCAGGAGGCGGCAGGGAAGAGGTCGCCACTCGCCAGTCCAGGCGGAGATCGTTATAAAGCCACGGCGGGTCTCGTTTCTCGCTCACCATCTCCCTCCTGCTTTCTCCCCGGATCGCGCAAGAGCCGCTCCCTCCCCTCTCCGGGGCGTCCCCTCACACCTACGAGTGATAGCCCACACCTGTTGCTCTCTCTCTCTCTCTCTCTCTAGCCCCTCACCAGTACCCCCTCATAAAGGAAGAACAGGGCAAGGGAAGGAGGAGGAGAAGCAGCGAAAGAGGCCGCTGCAGCTCCGGCTCGCCGCCTGCCTTTCACCACAACCCGCGTCGCGCGCAAGCCACGATCCTACTGCTGCTGCTGCCGAACCGAGCCTCCCCCGTCGATAGCACAGTAAATTCCGTAGCGTTCCATTTCCTCCACCCTGCATTTATCTACCGCACGTCGTCTCGTCGCTCGACCTCGCCGTCACCCGCGCGCGATCTACGTCGAATCTTCTCCTCTCCTCCGCGGAAAAGGTTGGTGTTGGCGTTGGTGGTGTTCATGCTGCTTTCCACGCTCCAGTTTCTTGCTCTGTACTGTACGGGCGATGGTATATTTTTCTCTGTTTCGTTATATTATTGTTCTTTGGATCTTGATCTGAGCGGCTGTGTGTTCTCTCTGAACGACGCAGCGAGCGAACGCGCGGGAAGGAAGCTCCAGGAGGATGGTGCGCGAGCAGGCGGACGAGGCCATCGTGGCCGACGGCACCAAGGAGGACGAGGTCGGGGTCATGGGCGTCGGCGCCGCGGACGGCGGCGACGAGCACCACGGCGGGGGAAGCTTCAGCATGAAGAGCTTCCTCTGGCACGGCGGCTCCGTCTGGGACGCCTGGTTCAGCTGCGCCTCCAACCAGGTGAGCAGGCGGGCGCGCCTCTGGGAGTGGGAGTCCGCAACGGCTTCTCGCCCCGACTGTGACTGACACGGATGATCCTCCTCCTCGCGGCTCTTGCAGGTGGCGCAGGTGCTTCTGACGCTGCCGTACTCCTTCTCCCAGCTGGGGATGCTGTCCGGCGTGCTGCTGCAGATCGTCTACGGCTTCTTGGGCAGCTGGACGGCGTACCTCATCAGTGTGCTCTACGTCGAGTACCGCTCCCGCAAGGAGAAGGAGGGCGTCAGCTTCAAGAACCACGTCATCCAGGTATGGCCTGGCCACCTTCCTTCCTCTCGCTTCGGCGTCGTCCTCGCCTCCACTTTCTCCTCCCCATCCCCTGCCGCCATCGTCATCACTGTAACGGATTGCAGTCTCCTCCCTTCCGCCCTATTCCTCCGGCTTTCACCAAAATTTTGCTTTTCTTCAGTTCCGTTTGGTCGTGTTATCGATCCGCTCTCGCTGCCAAAATACCGCGCTTTTTGTGGAAACGGGGACAGGGTATAGGATCCCCTGCACTCACGCGTTCGATGTGCATGCTAATTATAGTTGCTTCTGAAATGAAAAGCTGTATCCTTATCCCTCGCAATAGCCAGAAATTTGGGATTAAGCTAGGCTATGATGATTTAGCTAATGGATACGACGCGGTGATGTTGATCAGTGGTTCGAAGTGCTGGACGGGCTGCTGGGCCCGTACTGGAAGGCGGCCGGTCTCGCCTTCAACTGCACGTTCCTGCTCTTCGGCTCCGTCATCCAGCTGATCGCCTGCGCGAGGTCAGTCGATTGCTTCTTCCTCTTCCTCTAGTGTAACTGCGGCGATGAGCTTTGTTACTAAACCTTTCTGGTATTCTTGCACGCAGCAACATCTACTACATCAACGACCGGCTGGACAAGCGGACCTGGACGTACATCTTCGGCGCGTGCTGCGCCACCACGGTGTTCATCCCGTCCTTCCACAACTACCGCATCTGGTCCTTCCTGGGGCTCGGCATGACCACCTACACGGCGTGGTACCTCGCCATCGCCGCGCTCATCAACGGCCAGGTGAGCCCGAGAGCGCCGTCCCAACGCATCCTCACCCCCTACCCATCTCAGTGAATGAGACTCGCGAGCAGCAATCAATGATTGACCTTCTTCAACGCAGGTCGCCGGCGTGGCGCACACCGGCCCGACCAAGCTGGTACTCTACTTCACCGGCGCCACCAACATCCTCTACACCTTCGGCGGCCACGCCGTCACAGTGTAAGTCCAGTCGGCCGACAGCTCTTTCCTTCCGAAATGAATCGATTCGATTCTTAAGCAGAGCGTTACTGTTTAGTTAGTCGCTTTAGTTTTTAATTGCCCTCAAGTTACCCTGAAGCAGAGGTGAAGTGAGCTTTTCACGAGCTGCAGCTTTTGCCTGGCCACGGGGAGGACATGGTCCGCGTATCGGAAACCTGCCTCCGGTTTCCATTCCATTGGTCCCGTCCCTTCCCTTCCATCCATGGTTGACGCGGTACCACCTGGCACCACCAATCTGAAACAGTGTAGTTAATCTCAACTACACTAAACATGATTGCAGCTTTGCAGCAAGCTTAGCTAGCTCCATGGCGTGCATGTGTCCATAGCAGTGATCCAGCCACGAAAGCTTGGCGGGCTCATGTGCATGTGTGTGTGGACTGAGTGATGCATCCAAAAGGTCCCCTCCCCTACGAGCACAAGAAGATATTGCCTATGTGGGGGAGGAAAAGCAAGGAGATGCAGTATTAGCCGCTTTGCATTAGAATAGAGACCCTCCTTTATTCGCATTGCTCAATGCCCGTGCTTAATCTATTTCTTTGCGGATTATTGTTATTGATGTTTCCCGGCTCGGCCATGGCATGATTAGAGGCCACGTGAGGAATAATTAGCTCCCCGGCTAGTGCGGTGTTCAAACCGCTTGATCGTTAATTAGTGGGCGCCGTTGGGTTGGAGATCTGGGAATTTTCTGTCTCCAGCTTCGGTATGTGGGTGCTGGAGACTGCTACTCGCTTGTTCGAGAGCAGGGAAACGGAAAAAGAAATCAATTGCGTTCATGTCAAGTTCAGCTAGTAGCAGCGCAGACGAGTTCACATCATGCTGTGCAATTCCGTCATTGTTGCCCTCATGCAAGGGGCGTTATGATGACGATAAGCTTGCAACCATCCATGGATGGAGACACTTGGGTGCCGCATCATGTTCCGGCGATTCTGTTTATCGAAATATTATTAGGTTGGGCTAACATGGGTAAGTTGTGGCTTAGTGGAGCAATGGAGACGGATTCCTACTTAATATTTTTCATCCTAAAAGGAGAAGCGAGCTTGCTTAATACTGGTGAATGTCTCTGTCCATCTCGACAGCAGCTGTAAGGTGGCAAGCGATTCCTTCAAAGCCCAGTTAATTAAGTTAGGTAGTTACTGCTCCGTGATACTGTAAGAGTACAATTACTAGTACATGCACCCTTAGATCTTCTAGTCTGGAGCCTGCTGAGTGTTTAGAGGGTGATTAGTATATAATGCTAACGGCCTTATTTGGCCGCATTTGCCGGGTCCTCCATCATTTGACCGGAGGAGGCACATGTGTTGGTGAGAGCTTGCAAGATTCCTCCTGCCGCCGAGATCTTTGCAAGTATCCTCCCTGCCGGTGGAGAAGCCACTGGTAGTTCATACTTTTTCGGCGTCGTCGCGTACCGTTGCATCAAACTGGAGTCTCTGCATCATTGACTTGCATGTGCGAGGCCGTTTTGTCCGTTAATTTCTGATTATTTTTCTTTATTTTGCGGAAATTATTATTTGTTTCTCTACGTTTTCTGATGCTCTTCTGGGTTGATGAATTATTTCCGGAGAGAGCGAGAAACCTAGAAGAAGAAAAATGATTGACTGATGATTGGTGTGGTGTATGCAGTGAGATCATGCACGCGATGTGGAAGCCCGCCAAGTTCAAGTACATCTACCTGTTGGCGACGCTGTACGTGTTCACGCTGACGCTGCCGTCCGCGGCGGCCATGTACTGGGCGTTCGGCGACGAGCTCCTGAACCACTCGAACGCGTTCTCGCTGCTGCCCAAGACCGGGTGGCGCGACGCGGCGGTGATCCTGATGCTGATCCACCAGTTCATCACGTTCGGGTTCGCGTGCACGCCGCTCTACTTCGTGTGGGAGAAGGTGATCGGGATGCACGACACCAAAAGCATATTCAAGCGCGCGCTGGCGCGGCTGCCCATCGTGGTGCCCATCTGGTTCCTCGCCATCATCTTCCCCTTCTTCGGGCCCATCAACTCCGCCGTCGGCGCCCTGCTCGTCAGCTTCACCGTCTACATCATCCCGGCGCTCGCGCACATCCTCGTCTACCGCACCGCCTCCGCGCGCGCGGTGAGCATTCTTCCTTTTCTCTTGTTTCACGAGCAGAACAGTGTAGGGACTGGAACACACAAACAGAGCACCGGCACGGCGTGCACTGGCCATAGAATAGACAGTGGAGATCCGGGCACCGAGGACCTCTCGCCCGGACCCCGCCGACTACATGGGCATGGGCACATCCCCAATCATTGAGTCCAGCCAACAGCCACATTAATTCGATGCAGGCCCCTTAGTTGCTTAAGCCACTTACTCCGTAGCTTGATCTCGCACACAACACGCGTTAGTCCTTGTGTCAGTTCCGGTAGCTGGCGGTCTGGCCCCGCGCTGGTGAGCGAGGCTTTTCTCGTCCTGGACACGAGGACCGGAGGAGACCGGAGACCCGTCCGCCCGCTGCGCCGCGGCTTTTGCGCGATGACACGATGCCAGATGATGGGTCTGTGGAAAGCAACCGTTGACATGGTATCCGGGGACTGGCATGGGTTAGCTGCTGCTGCTGATGTCGCACCGATGCGGTGCTGATGTCCGCGCTGCAGGCGCCCGGTGGTCGACGTCGCGGCGTTGTTCGGACGCTCGGCTCGGTTCGCCTGGCACCGGGTGGTGGCGGGGAAAATGCACAGGGAATTAGATGGCGATGTGTTGATGAGATGAGGTCTCCGTGGGCGCTGGATACCTCCGTCTCCTTTTCTCCAGCTATTATTAGCTTTTTCCGAAAGGAAATCAAACAGTAGTCTTGATGAGAACCCCAGCAAAGATATTGTAGTACCAGGAAACACACGATGCACAAATAGTCTTATCTCGTACAGTGCAGCTCTGTGGCAGTGTGTTCTGGTTCAGTGTTTCTAACGGGTATCCTTCTGTTTTTGTGACGAATGCAACAGAACGCAGCGGAGAAGCCACCCTTCTTCATGCCGAGCTGGACGGCGATGTTCCTGGTGAACGCGTTCATCGTCGTGTGGGTGCTGGTGGTCGGCTTCGGGCTCGGCGGCTGGGCCAGCATGGTCAACTTCATCAAGCAGATCGACACGTTCGGGCTCTTCGCCAAGTGCTACCAGTGCCCCAAGCCGCCAGTGCCCGCGCAGTCGCCGGCGCCCTTGCCGCACCACTAGTGCCCCGCCCGGGGCAGGCAAAGGAGGCTCTCCCGTCTGGCGCAGCATCACCGATCCAGTCAGCGCGTGTTTTTAATTGCTTAGGTTTTGGTCGCCTTGTAACATACAAGCCTCCTCTCCTGTTCTTCTAGGGTGAGAACACCGTAGTAGAACTGCCACCTTGCTCGACAGATGATCCGTCGCCGCGTTGCTTTCCCACCCCCACCTGATATAGATGAAATGCAATTGGTGTCGTTGTGTGTGCTTGGCTTGCCACCCATACATGTGAGTGATGGTCATGGCTTATAAAGGTTGGTTCAGCTCCTCTTTTGTGATTGCACAATATGACATCCTGTATAGGTTTCTTTAGTTTAATCTCTTCCTCTTCCTCCTTCCGTGGAGCCTGCACCATGTTGTGTAGCGTGTGGGTTAATTGTAATGGAACTGGACGATTCCTCATGCTAGCTAAAGGCAGAACCGGGAGGCCTTAGTTTATTGACTTGCATTGGCTTTGGACCTTCTACCTGTAAAATGTTGCCATCCTTGCCCTGACGCGCTGCGATGCGACGCCCCTTTTAGCTTCGTGGAGCTTTTGCCAAGCAGGAGACTAAAGTTTCTTGGCGAGTCTTATGGGTTCCTCTGAAAGGACCACACCGAGAGAAAGAAGAGCAAGATGTGCTCGGGGGTAATGAATGGCGATGGATGTTGCGGAGCGCACCGTGGGTCGGCGCGGTCCATAATTACGCGCACACAAGGCTCTGCTGGAAGAAACGCATGTCCTCCTGAAGATCTTCAGCTAAGAGTAGTACATAGTACTAGCTTTGCATAGTGACACTGTCAGTCAGGTGGCTCCGATTAGCAGCGTGTCAAATCATACCATACTCGTACAGCCGGTGGGTAAGCCTCACTTTCAAGGATTGGACTCCACTACCACTAACGTACTGTGTACAGTATAGTACTTCTTCGGTTTTATAATAAGTGTTGTTTTTTTTACTTTTTGAAATCGACATTTAACTATTTATTTTATTAAATTTTTTTAAAAATACAACAATAAACAAATCAAAATTAAAGTAATTTTAATAATAAATCGGTTTACAATAAAATAAATATTTTTAAAAAAACTTTTTAAATAAGACGAATAGTGTGAAAAGTTTTAAAACGTAAAAGAAACTTATTTTAGACGTAGAGAGTAATCGTACTGGCATTATTGGCTTCCGCGTCACATCAGCATCCTGGCGGACCTTGATTACCAAGATTGCGCTTTAACTTGCCCATGTGGTAGTGGAGTCCCCCGAGCTCTCTCGCAATGGATGGGAGGTGGATTCGCTGATCCTCCCTCGGGCATCAGCCTCACATGTAGGATTGGAGGGGGCATGTGCTGCCTTTACCGCTCGCATCTCTGTATGGCGGTGGCGGCACAGAGGAGAGCATCTGCCGCCGTCTACTTCACAAATGGTCTAATCTACTTGCGAGTAGACGTTGATAACGGTTTTGTTTGATTTGATTCCCAGTTTAATGGTTCCAAGTATAATAATCAACTCTGGCCTTAACAGTTCACATGCAGCTCCCTGTTGCCGTTGAATGGAATCCCATCATTATTCAATGAGCCATGCGTAATGCCTGCTGTTTGCAACAGCCTTAAGACAGGTCCGAAACCAGTATGGTAGCATACCACAAACCAGCGTGGGGCATGCCTAATTTGCTGAGCACTTGGGTTGTCTGATCATTCCTACAAAGGTCTTTATTTCAGTTTCAGGTGAAGGGAGAACGTAGCTTTCTTGGTGCTATCATGATTGTAGACACATATCAAAGCTAAGCTAAGAAAGCTTAGCAAACTAGGTAGGGTTAAGGTGGAGCGGCAAAGCAAACAGTATTATATAACCTTTTATTCGCTTTAAGGGGAAAAGCGTGTTGAGATAGCAATATGGCATCTTATAGAGCTTGCTCCCTTTACAGCAAGGATCATGTATGATGTACTCGTATCACTGGATAAGAAACAGAAATCTCATGGGCCCATACGAAGCAAAAATAGGCCGACAGCCCAATAGGTTACAGCGCAGGCTTGTTGCCTGGTAATTTAACAGCTGCATCCAATCGGCCTACTCATGTAATTAAGGCCTCCGCTAATAAAAAAAAAGAACTTATTACTAAACAAGACGATGCATGGAGCACACTCGTCCTTGATACGGAATAGTGCAAACAACATTATTTAGAAGGCAGATTTTGGTGTTGCATCAGTATCTATCGATCACAGAACTAAGGGCCACTTTGGACATAAGAATTTCACAGGAATCACAGGAGTTCCACGGAAATCAGTTTAATTTCATAAGAAAAAGATAGGAAACAAGAAAATTCCCGTGTTCCAAAAGGGGCCTTAAAAGCACTGCAAAAAGTAAGTTGTTTATGTAACACATGCGACAGTTGCAAATCAGCAGGGTTCATGTAACCAGTAATCTGAGTGACGAGAATAGCAGCAATCTAGAAAGCATCCGCTAGAGCTATATGGCATTGAAGTATTTGAATGAGAAAAATGGTGAAACCGTTGGTGGAGGACAACAAAACAGCAAGTTTCCCATATAGCAATCAGCTTAACCAAAACCTTGGAATACTGGAATCACGGTCGACTGAAGCATTATTGTTAGGTAGCTTCTGTATTCTGCCAGAGAACTCATTAACCTAAGCAAAATGGAGAAGGCGAATCAGCAACTGTTCTGAACCAGAAGTGAGATCAGACAAATAAAAGATCAGCCGGTGCACATAGCTCCCGGTGGCGTAGGGCCCACGGAAGGGTCCGATCACTTTCAGTCTTATGTATGCAAGCTTATCCATGCATTCTACACGAGGCTGTTTCCATTACCCAAACCCGTGACCTCGGGGTCACAAGGCAACAGCACTGATGCTGCGCCAGGGCGGCTCTTTGAGGAGACCAGACAAATGATTCCTCTAAATACTAGTAGCTATTAAGAAGCATTCTTGCGAATACACATGATATCATGCCGTGGAAAAGATGGTAGATTAAGCCCATCATGTTTTGTAAGACAAGATTGAGAAAGCAGGATCCAATTCAACTGAACAGTAGGACAATAACATAGCAAATGAAAATATATCTGTGTCAGTTTTTATACTTTGACAAATGGTAGGGTTGTAGGGATGCCAAATCGATAATTCAAATAATTATTGGAAACGCTGAACGAAGACTCATCAGGAAGCATACTAGAATAATCTTAAGCCCAGAATGTAACATTAAAGACTACAAAAATAAACAAACAATTAGCTTGCCCAGAATACAGAAGTCATTTGTGAGATATAAACATATCATGCAGGTAAACATAAAGGACTTAAAAAAATAAACCAAAATATTAATTGTCAGCAAGTTGGATATCCTCACCTTCTCATCAATCCACACCAGCGAGCGCAGTTGATTGTCCAGTATGCGGACAGCAACATCAAATGGCGTCATACTATCTGCAGCCTCAAGCTCACCGCCCTGCATCAGATAAAGAAATATGAGTTCAGTTTGCTCCAGGCATGATAGCAGCAAGTCTTTGATACAAATTGCACAGTTACCTGAGAAGCATTCACTGTTTGAATAATGGATTTTACTTGTTCTGTCATATGTTGCAATTCATGCTCCACAGCTTCAGCTTGCTCGTACCTGGGGCATTGTAAGATAAGTTGCATCAGAGATACAAAACTACAACGAATGACATTGACCTTAACATAATCTATAATAAACATGAATAAGACCACACAATTCAATGGATCAGAACAAATCTGCACTTCTGGTTACAACATAAAATACCACCGCAAAGACAACAGGATAAAACAAACACATAGTGTGTATTTGATTTTACATTATTGAATTCAGAGGACATGTTAAACAGACCAGACTACTGTTTTCTCATTTTCCGCCAACATGATTTATACCCTATTCTTCTAGCTACGTTGGATTTGGAATCCTAATATAGATAGAATGAAGTTGATTAAACTAACATTGTATCTCTTGCTGAAGCAGCTTCATCTTCACGAAGCAACACTCGTTCATCCTGGAATATGCGTTCTGCTTCCTCCTCCATGCCCTGTAGAGCTTTGTCTACCTGAAACAATAAACATGCTCTTTGTAGGTTATGAGCTGAATGATAAGTGTCTGCAAATTCCATAGTGTTTTCATAAGCAAGAAAAGCCATATAGTCATAAGTACTATGTAGTACAAAAGGCAGAAAAGATTTCTATATCCATTTTGTAGGTTGAAATGGCATCTTACACATCACAAGTCAAGGTTAGGCAGTGGAATCAAAAGCCAAATTTAGGAACTATTCTTGTATAATTTTTTTGAAAAAGGTAAACTAAGAATGATTGGAATTGACATGGCAGAACCTTGGTTGCCGATTTACCCCTTTTTTCCTGTACTGGTTGGGTTTTCTCCTCTTTTTTATCTTCTTTTCCCTCCTTTTCAGATTTTTTTTAATCCTTTGTGGTTCGTCTCTTTGGGGGTTTCATCTCTAGCCTACCCCAACTTACTTGGAGTTGGGACAAAAATGGTTTGTTGTTCTGGTGCTCCATTGCACCAAACAGCATTTTGTGTTTTTGAAAATAGAAAGGGGCATTGTGGAAAAATAAGATTGGCAGCACAGAAATTTGTTTTTGTCACTGCAGCAATAAGTTAGCACACAAATAGAAGCTAGGCCCGTAGAAATATTTCAAATAATTTAATTTATATTGGAGTGATTTAGTCTGTGGCAATGCACGGCCATCCAACTAATACAGAAAATTCTAAGATTTGGCATTGTTTGATGACTGAATAGGTATCATATCCTGGAATTTAAGTTAAAAAAGGGCAAATATGGCATATTGTCAAAATTAAAGCTGCATTATGTATAAATTGTAAATGAGTAAATCTGACACGGAACTAAGCATTTGGAAGATTCGACTCAAAATTGATGACTGGCACGATATTATATATGTCCCTACAGTTAAAAGCACATTTAATCGATTAAGACAACACAAAATCATGACAAATAGCTAAACTTCATGTGCAGGTGAATCAAGAGGGACATAACTTCATGTGCAGGTGAATCATGAGGGACATCAGTATTTTGCTCTCTACCATTCTAATCTATATTATGATGTTATGCAACAATTTTGTGCCACCAGAACACCAGCTAAGGGTTAAGCAAACAAACAATAATAATATAGTAAAGAAAGTTAAATCTGATCTGAGCAAATGTAAAACTTGGCAGCAACGCACCTCTCGCTGATGAGTTTCTATTAACTCAAGTTGCCGCTCCAAGCTTGTTTGTGTTTCAACAACTTTGGCCACCTCAGCCTGCAAAAAGAGCTAACTTCTCAGCTAAAAATGATATAACTACAAATCCAGCACAATCATATGCAAAATGGTTAAAAACAACACCAGGCACTAATGTAAAATTAGAGTTAGAAGCTGGCATTCTTATTGTTTCTATCTCAGCTGATACCAATAGAAATGAATGGTTGTTGACTTCTATAATCAGTCAAGACTAAATCATTTGCTAATCCATCAAAATCAATGAATTTTATTGTGCATACATTCTGAAAACAATTCCACGCTACCATTCCGCGCTTGGTGAAAAGATCTATAAATTAAAGTTTTCTTCTGTCCTGTTATAATACACAAAACATGCGCTGTCATTTGCCTTTAACTAGAATTTTAAAAAAGGTAGCCCAATAGCAAACTATAATGAGCAAATATACATGTAAATCTTGCAATCTTGAGATCTTGTACTAGTTACATGCAATAGCCAGGTAGATTTATTAAAACCGGTTCAATATGATAATTGGAAAACATACCTCCAGCCTAATGAGAACATTCCGGTTTTGTAGAATTCTCCTGTCCCATTCAGCTATTGCACTGGCGTGCTTCCTGAACTTTGCAGTACGGTCTTGAAGCTCATTGTTCCAGTCCCTTATAATCTATAGTACAAGCATTGTATTAGTACATCTACAAAGTGGAACTGTGTTCAGCTCCTAAATTAGAGAAGTGAAATGTTCAGAAAGTACCACTACCAATCTATTGTCAAATGCGCTGCTGATATAAAACATTAACCAACTGTAAAATAAATATATTGATAAGCACAGTACCTCCTCAACACTTTTACCAACAATTTCTGATGGTAGCTTAGGTGCTTGGGATGCTGCTGGAGTGATAGCAGTGGTCGAAGGACTGCAAACCACAGCAAAAAGAACATGAAAAATGTTAACCTGCCTAGATACCATAAGAAGCAATAGTATATACTATACATGAAGGAACTTGTACAACCCTGTGCTGCTAGCTTGAACAGCTGAGGAAATTGCTTGACTTGTGCTGGCAGATAAAGCGCTAGCAGCTGTAGTAGGAACACCTTCATTTTATGAAACACATTACGTTATAACAGTCAGTGTAGAGTCGATGGCTCGATGCACTGCGTTTCCCAAACAAATTGAAAATTAGATGATATATGCTCCCTAAAATGATTTAGGGGTCATTTGAGATGTTAATAGTCATAAACCATTAGCTATAAATCATATGTGAATGATGTATAATTGTTTCAAACCAAAGATAGACAGATAGTGATTGGTTGAAACCAGATTCGGAAGCATGGTTAATGATATCGCTGAACTACATTAACATTCAAGATATTCAATTGAACGACAATTACATTATGAAGACCAAGCTCACCAAATGACAGTGCTGGAGTTGACGTAGAAGCTGGTTTACTTGCTTGCATACCAAATAAACTTGTTCCTGTCGAAGGAGCCGTAGTGGTCATGCCTGCAGATGTGGTCGCACTTGTGACAGTGGTAATAGTGGTCGTTGCAGCGGCTGCTGCTGATGATGATGGTGCCACTGCAAAACTGAAACCACTGGCTGTTGCAGGGGCAGCAGTAGCTGATGATGCAGTGGATGACCCCGTAGCAGAAGCAGAAGCAAATGTTGGTGTGGAAGCTGTCGATGAAGCAAATGAGAAGGCAGGCGTACTAACCGAAGAGCTAGCTGCTCCACTGGCATTCGACAATAATGCAGGTACAGAGGCAGCCTGCGAAGTCACCAAAGAGAAGCCAGTGGAGGGTGTGGACGCTGGCGTGGCAGGAGTGGCGGATGTGCTCTTAGGGAACGAGAAGGCAGAGCCCGAGGAAGCAGAGAACAGGGAAGGAGTCGTGTTCGCTGCTGTTGCGGTAGCTGATGAGCCAAACGACAAGGTAGAGGCTGTAGGTGTTGGCGAGGCCGAGATGCCAAATGATGGCGCGGTGGTCGCAGCAGCCGCAGGAGATGAGGCAGTGGTGGCCGAGCTGAATAGTGGGGCAGAGGTGGTGGATCCGAACAGCGATGAGCCAGTGGCGGCCCCAAACCCTAGAGCCGGTGAAGAAGCCGTGGTGGAGGCAGTGCTCAACGCGGCAGCTCCTGAGCTGGGCGAGAAGGCGAATGTTGACGTCGGAGCCGCGGCAGTGGTAGCGGTGGAACCGGACGCGGGAGTACCGAAGCCGAAGCCCGTCGCGGCGCCAGAGAAAAGGCTTGGCGTGGATGCAGCAGAGGAGGCGGCGCCGCCGAACAGACTTGGTGTGGTCCCGGCGGCGGAGGTGTTTCCAAACAGGCTCGGTGTGGTCGCTGCGGATGAAGTCGCGCCGAATAAACTCGGGGTGGTCGCCGCGGATGAGGTCGCACCGAAAAGGCTCGGGGTGGTCGCCGCGGCGGAGGTAGCGCCGAATAAACTCGGGGTGGTCGCCGCGGATGAGGTCGCACCGAAAAGGCTCGGGGTGGTCGCCGCGGCGGAGGTAGCACCGAACAGGCTCGGGGTGGTCGCCGCAGCGGAGGTGGCACCGAACAGGCTCGGGGTGGTCGCCGCGGCGGAGATGGCACCGAACAGGCTCGGGGCCGTCGTCGCCGAACCGGTGGCGGACGCACCGAAAGGGCTGGGGGACCTCGCGGCAGAGGAGGCGGCGCCGAACAAGTTAGGGGTAGTTCCAGCGGACGAAGCCAGGCTTGCTCCGAAGAGGGACGGCGCTGATGCGGCCGAGGAGGATTGCCCGAACGAGAAACCAGTGGATCCGAAGCCGAAAGCGGAGGAGGAGGGGGAGGAGGCAGTGGCGGAGGCCGACGCGGCGGTGGACGGGCCCCCGAACAGGGAGGAGCCGAAAGTGGGAGCAGAGGAAGCGGCGGCGGACGAGGCCCCGAATGGTGAGGAGCCGAAGGCGGGGGCGGTGGAGAAGGAGAAGGGGTTGGAGGTGGAGGCGGAGGAGCCCGCGGCAGCGGAGCCGCCGAAATTGAAGGGGGACGCCATGGCTGGGGCAACACTGATTTGGGCGAGATTTTAGCGTGGTTTTGCCGCTGGCTCCATGCCCCTGATGCCCGTATGGCTTTTGATGGTTTCGGGGATTCGGGGTGAAGTGGGGAAAATGGCTCCCGGCTCCGTCTTGTTTCTGCTGAAAAGAAATAAATATACCAATTTTGTTTACGAGTTTGAGCATAGCCTTTGTCTGTTTAATTTATGTTAATTGAGGTCCAAGGTAAAAAAAGTTAGTCTCTCCGCCGTTAACTTTTACATTTAATTTTAACCATTCGTTTTATTTAAAATTTTATGATAAATTTTATATAATTTGATTTATCATTAGAATAATTTGAGTTAATTTGAGTCGCAACTTTAAATTTTATAAATTTGAACAAATTTTTTAAATAAGACAAAAAAGTTAAACATAGAAGTCAACAACGACATCAATTAAATAACGGAAGGAGTAGGTTAGTAGTTGTTCTAACACATAAACATAACTAGGTGTAGTGTATATACTATTTTAAAATATTGAGACCGTTGATTTTTAATTTTATATTTAAATAATTCATTTTCATGTTTTTGCACCATGGTATATTTTGCTCATAATAATTTGTATGCTCTCAAGATGGTTTAAAAGGTAACCATGGTAATAACACCTTGTGTCAGTATAAAACCTGATCCAAGAAAGAATTTCGTCATTGTTTATTATGATTGTAGAGGTAATGTATCGTGCTCCATAGGAATACTAAATTTGATACATATTAATAATTTTCCAAAAATATACCAACTATTTGATATTGCAATATAATGATGATTGTTTCTGCTAACTCATCGGCGCATTTGAGCATGTTGTATGATGCCCCTAAGCAAGATGTACTGAAGTACTATGCAATACTAGTACAGAAATTGCACGGAAATTCTAATTATCTATTTAGACATTCTAATGATTACCAAGAATTCTAATCCAAAATCAATATTATAAGCTGAGACTCATAATAGTTGTCCAATTTATTTTGTAATATGATAACACAAATTATACATAGACTCAATTCCTCGAACAGCCTAGTTGCAAACTTGCAATACGAACATGTAGTTGGGATATTGTCTCTGTTGTTTATAACACAGTTGCAACCCAGCCCCCTTCCTTTGAAAAAAGTCGAAAACCAACCCCTCCTGTCTTCGCAAAAATATCAGTCTTGTCCAACCCGATCCGATCCTCAAATTCAGCGCATCTCATGGGGGCGAGCGGCGGGCGGTGATGGGCAGCAGCGCGCCGGCCACGGACGCTGACTCCACCGGTGGAGTTGAGTTCTGGCGGTCCCCGAAGCGCGCGGGCTGGCTGTCTAAGCAAGGTGAGTACATCAAGACCTGGCGTCGGCGGTGGTTCGTGCTGAAGCAAGACAAACTCTTCTGATTCAAGGATTCGGTCAACACGCGTGCCTTCGTGCCCCGCGGCGTTATCCCGGTCGGCTCCTGCCTCACCGTCAAGGGCGCCGAGGACGTGCTCAACCGGCAATACGCCTTCGAGCTCTCCACCCCGCAGAAGACTATGTACTTCATCGCTGACTCCGAGAAGGAGGAGGAGTGGATCAACTCCATCGGTCGCTCAATCGTCCAGCACTCCCGCTCCGTCACCGACCGAGAGGTGTCGACTACGACAGTCGCCCTCCTGCCGGCGACAGGTGATGGATATACTTAGGTTGATTGGTGAGCAAAAGGGCAGGTGTTCTACAGCATCTCTATGTTACTACGTCTTTAAGTTTTGCAGTCAAGTCTTCTTGTTTCACAGATGTGATCCGTGCATTTGTATAAGATTGATGGTCATCGGGT
Organism: Zoysia japonica; assembly: GCA_001602275.1. Classification (NCBI taxonomy): domain Eukaryota; kingdom Viridiplantae; phylum Streptophyta; class Magnoliopsida; order Poales; family Poaceae; genus Zoysia; species Zoysia japonica. The sequence continues at coordinate 2,520,256 of BCLF01000040.1, forward strand.
AATAATTTGGGATATTGGTGTATAGCGTGAATACAATAATATTGATCGGTTATGTTGTAATTTTCTTCATTTGTTTGGTCAATTGAGTTTTGTTGCATCAAGTCTCACATGCTATCTTTCTTACTGATCTTGACTTGCATTGTATGATATTGACTTTTATCCGTGAGATACTTCACTTTCTGAATCTGGCTTGCTATGTTGAATACTCTCCTTTTGATCGATACTTCATTTGTATTCATTTAGTTTATAGTCTTAGCTTACCTTCTCTAGCAAATATGTTTTATTGACCATGATGAAATTAAAACAGTGTATGCACAGCAAAGATTAACATTGTATTGGCTATGTAAATGGCATCACATATTAACTTTCCAAGTGAAAGATCTATACTGCATTGTTCGTTTTGGACTCATCATGGTCAAATGTTTATTGAAAATCATGTAGAACCAGCAATCTTATGTGCATCACATATTGCAAATCTTATGTTAATCACATATTACACTGATAAGTCAGTGGTATTTGCTTCATTATGAAAAATACTTAGGGTTATAAAGTTCTAATGGCATCAGCATGAGTATGCCAAAGATATTGGCTATAATGATGCCCAACAGCCTATACTTTTTTTAAAAATAAAAAATAAAAAACTTCTCGGCAGCTAATCTCAATATACGAAAGCTGAGGCATAACTCTGAAATCTCATTGCGCCACGTCGACAGTTTTTTCACTGTTGAATTCTAACGCGTTTGATCCAGCGGTCTCCGTAGCCAGCCTAACCAGTGTGAACAATTACGAGGCTTCCGGACTCTTCATCTACTGCAGTAAAGTCAGTCGCTTCCACTTCAAAAGCCTTATGCTCTTCATCTACCGCAATAAAGTCAATCGCTTCCACTTCAAAAGCCTTTCCCAGTCACTTTCATAAAAAAAGCAGGAAACAACATCCCCACTTCCGGTCACTTTCGAAGGAGATCCGGCGGCCTGCCGCCGCACGCAGTCCCCCATCAAAGCTCGTTCAGGTATGAACTTGACTCAAGTCGTACCAAGCTAGCGAGTTTGTCAGATAGGGTGGCGCCGAGAGGGGGGTACCGAGACACCCGTGGCCGAGGCGGAGCGCAGCCGGGGAAGCCACCTCAGCTCTGCACCGCCATAGACCACCTCCGCGGCGACACACCGTTTCCACTACTGGTCTCCACCGAGGAGCAAAGTCGGGGGCTCACGTCCCTCTCCGATGTGCGCGCGACCAGGTGGAAGGCGGAGCCCCACCACGGCAGGCCACCGCCGGGCCGCCTCTG
>BCLF01000041.1:8835-23769 GCA_001602275.1 Zoysia japonica
TTGCTGAGTATTCGTACTCACGGCTTTCTAATTTGTTGTTTTCAGAGGATACTCTCAGCTTCGACTTCGACTACGTCTCTGACGGTCCGTGACGTCCGCTCCTGCGCTCAAGCTAGCCTGTGTGGAGGAGGTTCGCTACCGCTGCCGTGTTGATGCTTCCGCTGTTGTTTTTGTTGGATTCACGATAGTGATATATCTGCTCTGAGATATTCTCGGCCTGCGTGCCGATGGACCCTTTGGAGGATATTATTCTAATAATTTCACTCTGATCTACTATTTTCTAATTTGTTTCTTGTTTAATATTTTTGTTATGGTTTCTTGATTTATCGCTTGTGATATCGTGATTGCCAAACTCTTGGGATTGACAATGTCACGTGAGATCGGGACTTATCGAAAGGTAAGTGAAAACCCGGTCGTTACATTATCCATCGTAGCTTGACCGCCGTTGAAGACCCTGAGTCCGTCAAGTACTCAAGTTCGTCAGTTACCACCGCTTTTCACCTTCGATTTCCTCACAATCTCCGGCCGCAGTCGCTGTTTGAGCTGGACAAGATAGCTGCGTCGTGACTAACCGCAAACCGCAGAATACTTTTCAGGTGGATCAGGACACAGAAATTTTGGGTTGATGTGCGACCTGTCCCTTCGCAGTCGCTGTTTGAGCTGGACAAGATAGCTGCGTCGTGACTAACCGCAAACCGCAGAATACTTTTCAGGTGGATCAGGACACAGAAATTTTGGGTTGATGTGCGACCTGTCCCTTCCGGTTTCGAAGGTGACAAAAACGCAGCTGGCTGAATGGTTTATCGTTGCAAGATTCTAGCCTCCAGAATAGATTTGGTTTTTGCGATGATCGCGCTTACAGAACGTGCTTGTGTGGGGACGGGTACAGTACTAGGTTTTCATAGACCGGGTAAAGCGGACGGCTCAAGTCAATTTGTATGTAGTACTCGATGTGGACAAGAACAGTCTGTAGAATGCCGTGCTTCATACGATTTTGCATATGGTGGATACTATTTGATCGTTGAAATATCTAGGAAAACATATCAGTTGTATTAGCATTGTCGGAATTGTATACTCCAAATACCTACGGACTCAGAGTGAATACGACGGTTCAGCTATAGATCATGGCCCACAGCTAGATTGTCGACCCACGAAGGATTCCACCTCATCAAGACTCGAAAGAACGACCCGACCCCTTTGGAGGCAGGACTGCTCGAATATGTCACCTGTCTCCCGATGATCAGGCTTGCCCGAAGACGCTGGCCCGACCCCTCCAGCGTCAGGGCGAACAACAACAAAACCTGACCGATCCCTGAAGGTCGGTCACCGCTCTAATGCTAACGGTTAGCTTCTGACAAGCATAGAGATCTTTGACATGTATAGCTGGATGCAAAGCAACTCTGCCGGAGGTAAAGCGATCCAGAAAGAGGTAAAGCGATCCGTCAGGATAAAGCAACCCGACGAATGGTAAAGCTAAGAGGCAAAGTGTCCTTTGTCCTGGACAAAAGACGATTAAAAGACACCGACAAAATGCTTGAATCTCCAACAGCACAGAAACAGGTTGCAGGGAAGAGGGGTAATGATCTACGCGCACGGGACGAATCCATAACGTCGGCCCCAAGCCGGCCACCGTGATCGTACGCTAATAATGCACTAGCGGTCGGCGTCCGCGCGGCTCACGACACGGTCCTTCACGGGGCTCCGGCGGCATAGGAACAGCCTGCAACGATCATTGCGCACTCATGATCGAGTGAGTCCGCCCTGTACGTGTACGCCGCGCTAGCTGTTGTCCTGGGAAGGGCCGGGTGCCACACGGTATTTGGCTTCTATCTCCACAAGACCTTTGTCTATGCATGCATATGGGTGCTGCTGGATCCTAGTGACCAAGTGATCAAATCACCACGTAGTTTGGATGAGCTCAGAATGGCCATGGCTGTAGCCCACAAGACTGCTCCACCAATAACAGTGGTATCGTCTCGAGAGCATCTGTCAGGATAGTATACTTCGAATACTTACGGACCCAACCTCTACATGAAGTCCCATCTGTAAACTACGGCCCACGATCTGTCTACAGCCCACGAAGGATCACATCCCGTGAAGAACACCCCGACCCCAGGGGTTGGATCCACACAAACGTCCAAGCCCGACTGACAGAAGGCTGAAGCTACACAACAACAAAATTTAGGCCACCAATGGCTAGAAGCCAACGCTCTGGCCCCACCCCCGAGGGTCGGACAGCGCCTTAACAACCAGCCATTGACGACCGCAGAGAATCCTGACAACATACAGCAGGAGGCAAAGCAACCTTGCTGGGAGGTAAAGCATTCTAGAAATTGGTAAAGCAGCCAGACGATCGGCAAAACAAGATGGAAAATTGTTCTTTGTTCCCCGTGACTGAACAAAGGACGTATGAAGGCCACCGGCCAACTGCACCAGCGCCAGCAGGCGCCAGACGGCCAACTCACGTGACGACGAAGGCCCCACCTGGCAGAGGGCCAGCAGATTCTGTAGCCGCCAAGTTGGTGCCCCCGGTCTGACCTCTATAAAAGGGGTACCGTGGGGCATTACACGGGCGGGTCAAGTGAAGTTCAAGTTAAGTCGATTCAAGCAAAGTTAGCCACCCTGTTGTAACCACATCCACACACACGAGCTAGGGTTCTTGGATCGAGCCAAGACTCATCCGTATTATACTCGTGTTCTTGAGTTCATACGATTTGATTTCTTTCTCGCCTCTGGACGTAGGGTATTACGTCTCTTTCATAGAGTAGGCTGTTCAAATATGAAGAGCGCATGAATACTCCCTTCGATTACGTAAATTTTACTGTGTCGATGGTCAGAACACCGATAGTTGGCGCACCAGGTAGAGGGTTTTTCGTTGTGTGTTTTCGCTTCGCTTTTCGATGGCTTCCATTTTCGCTTTTTTGGCGGAGTCCTCAGTCTCTCGCCTAGATTTTGCGGGTTTTGCGGTTGCCATTGCTCGTGATGGTCGATCGTGGAGGATCCCCACCTTCGCTGTTGGCCAGGCCTTTCATTTTGAAAGCCTGGATTTCGTTGCTAACAACGGCGGCGAGCTTCACCTTCAGACCCCGCTCAAGCGGCGTTCACGTCGGCGTCGTTCGCCTCGCCGTCGTTCACCTTGTTGCCTGCCTCATGATGTGTTGGGCCATTACCTGTTCCGTGAGTGCTTCACGCTCCTGCCTAACAAGGCCGCGGAGGTTGATACCCTCGGCAAGGCTTTTGACAATGATTTTTCTCCGCACCGTCACGCTCTTTTAGTCGTCAAAGACACTCTCCGATGCAAGATCGCAGCCGGGGGCGATGGTCAGGGCAAGGGCGCAACTGCGGCAAGCAGTGGCGCTCGAGCGCGGGCCCGGTCCACTTATCAACAGATAATGGATAGCAGCACGCCCGCCTTCGACATGCCGTACGAGAATTCTGGCGGCGGCTTACATCCTACACGAGTCCGTCACGCCAAACAACCCCATGCTCAAGGAAACCTATGTCTGTCTGCGCGTCTACCTCGACAGCGCGCTTCAGCAACCAGAACCCTCGTTTCGTCAGCACTCCGAAGCGCACCACTCCCATCGACCGAGTACCGACTGCGACCCTCGACTACAAGTCTTCAACCTCTACGTCCTTCAAGCCGGTCGATGACTCCAAGGAGATCCTCTTCGACAGCATCGACCCATCTAAAAAGGCCAGGATTAGGACAACGCTTTCGGATGAATAAGAAAGTGCGCTCGTTGACTTCTTCGTTCGGAATCAGTATGTCTTTGCCTAGGCACTGTCTGATATGCCAGGCATCTTGAAGTAGGTCACCGAGCACTCTCTGAACATCATTCTCGGCTCTCGACCGGTGAAGCAACGACTCCGATGCTTCGACGACGAGAAGTGCCGCGCCATTGAGGAGGAGATCGCCAAGCTGCTTGATGCTAAGTTAATCAAAGAGGTCGACCACCCAGAATGGCTAGCCAACCCAGTAATGGTTTAAAAAAGAATGGGAAATAGAAAATGTGCGTTGACTACACAATTCTCAACAAAGCATGCCCAAAAGTTCTGTTTCCTTTGCCGCGCATAGATCAGGTGGTCGATTCCACCGTCGGCTGCGAAACTCTTAGCTTCTTTGATGCGTAATCCGAGTACCATTAGATATCCAAGCGCAGCTCTGACCAGTCGACTACATCGTTCATTACGCCCTTCGGCTCGTTCTGTTACGTCACCATGCCTTTTGGACTCAAGAAAGCTGTCGCCACGTATCAGCGCTGCATGCAGAAGTGCTTCCACGACCAACTGGGTTGAAACCTATAAGTCTACGTCGATGACATCGTCATCAAGACTCGGCAAGCGGCCGGTCTCATTGAAGACCTAGAGAAAACCTTCGTCAACCTCTGAAAATTCTACATCAAGCTCAACCCCGAGAAGTGTGTCTTTGGCGCCCCTACCGGTAAGCTCCTCGGGTTCGTCATCTTTGAGCGCGACATCGAAGCCAATCTCGAGAAGATCGCCACCATCTGCAACCTCGGACCCATCAACAACGTCAAAGGTGTCCAAAAGCTCACCGGGTGCTTGGCGGCCCTCAGCCGTTTCATCTCTCGACTGGGTGAGAATGTCATACTTTTTTATCGACTCCTTCGAAAGTCCGACCGTTTCACCTGGATCGTCGAGACCCAGGAAGCTTTTGAGTAGCTTAAGACTATGATGTCTTCCCCGCCAATTTTAACCTCGCCAACCTCTGGTGAGACACTGCTCCTCCACATTTCCGCAACCGCTAAGATCGTCAGCACCGTCCTCGTCGTCGAGCGATCGGAGGAGGGTCGGACCTTGAAGAATCAGTGGCTCGTCTACTTCATCAGTGAGGTGCTCGCCGACGCCAAGTCCCGGTGTACCCAGGTGGAGAAGCTGCTCTACGCGATCCTCATCATCAGTCGCAAGCTTCGCCACTACTTCGACAGCCACTCTATCCGAGTGGTGACGAGCTTCTCTCTCGAGGAGATCATCAACGGCAAAGACATGGTTGGACGCATTGTCACGTGGGCTATGGAGCTCATGGGCCACAACATCACCTATGTGTCTCAGCAAGCCATCAAGTCGCAGTCCCTTACCGACTTCATCGTCGAGTGGACCGAGACACAAGAACCATCAGATCTTGCTGACCTCGAGCACTGGACTATGTTCTTTGATGGCTCTTGCTGGCTGAAGGGCTCGGGGGCTGGCGTCGTTCTCGTCTCTCCCAAGGGAGACAAATTTCGGTACGTACTGTAGATCTATCTCTCTGCCTCCAACAATGCTGCAAAGTATGAGGCATTGCTGCACGGCCTCCGGATGGCCATCACCCTCGACGTCCGATGGCTCTACGTCAAGGACGACTTCGAGCTCGTCGTCAACCAAGTCATGAAGGTCTCGAGCTGCCGAGACCCCAAGATGGAGGCTTATTGCCAGTAAGTTCACAAGCTCGAAAACAAGTTTAACGGGCTCGAGCTCCACCACGTTCTACGCCGCGACAACAAAGCGGCCGACACCCTCACCTGGATGGCCTCGAGGCGGTATCTGGTCCCCGACGACATCTTCCTCGAAGTCCTCTCCAAGCCAACGATCAAGCTCAAAGATGATGCCGTCGACCCCCTAGGTCGAGGCGGCAGTTGGCAAGCAGACCCCGAGGGCAAAAATCATGGCTATCGTCCTCAACTGGTTTCATGACATCTACGATTTTCTGCAGGACAGCACGCTCCCAGCCGAAATTAACGAGGCCCAACGAATCTCGCGGCGAGCCAAGGCCAACGACATCATCGATGATGAACTATACAAGCGGAGTCCTAATGGCGTTATCCAGCGCTACATCCCTCAGGCGGAGGGTCTCCATCTCCTCAACGACATCCACTCAGTCATTTGCGGTCACCACGTCGCTCTAATGACCTTGGTCGGGAAAGTTTTCCGTCAAGGGTTTTACTGGCCCACGGCAGTCTCCGACGCCGAGAAACTCGTTCGCTCTTGTATAAGTATCAGTTCTACGCACGACAGACTCCTCTGCCAGCCTAGGAACTCCAAATGATTCCAATCACATGGCCCTTCGCACTCTGGGGACTCGACGTCCTCGGACCTTTCTCACTAGCACCTAGTGGCTTCACCCACCTCTTCGTCGTGGATTGAGGCGAAGTCGACCCCCTGCATCAGCTGTGCCCGAGCTGTCGAGTTCATCCGTGACATCATTTACCGCTTTAGGGTGCCACACTCCATCATCACCGACAACGGCACGTAGTTTACCAGACATGTCTTCTGAGAATTTTGCGAGGAGTCCCACATCCGGCTCCTTCGCTTCCCTCGCCCATCCGAGGACCAACGGTCAGGTCGAGCGGGCCAATGGGACGGTGCTGCAAGGATTGAAGCCTCGGATCTACAACTTCATCAGGCAAGCAGCCGGGCGATGGGTCAAAGAACTCCCCTCCGTTCAGCGTCATCCAACCGACTGAATCAACTGACGGTTACAATTCCTAGATGCCATATCTGTCGTTCACATGGAGGCAGCGGGATCGTGTGATCGTCGAAACTGTTACTGACGTCCGTTGCTAATACCGTGAACCATCTCATAGATCGAGACAAACGAGAGGTCGAGCGATAAACCGACTGGCCCGATACTTGCTCGGGGTGCTGATCATAAAAACATCTAGACCGCCCAGTCTAAACTAGATGTGATGCTGATCATGAGACGTGATTGGCCCGACTGGTCCAATCTAGGGATCTGTCGCAACACTTAGCCGATAACAAAAATCAGCTTCAAACCGACCTCAGGGGTCGAGAACCATTAAAGACAAAGCTCACGACTGATTCTTCGAATCGCTCGAGGGCTCGAGGGCTACGCTCTACAGGTGCACTCACATGCATTCGTAGGATCGACTATCAACGAATGAGGTCGAAGACGAAGACTTAGCCTACGATCGACCCTTCGGATCGCTCGGGGGCTCAGAGGCTACGCCCTACGGGCACGCTCGTGCGCGCCCATAGGATCGACCATCCACAAATGAGGTCAAAGACGAAGACTTAGCCCACGACCGATCCTTCGAATCACTCGGAGGCTCGAGGACTACTCCCTACAGGCGCGCTCGCGCGCGTTGTAGGATTCGCCATCAACGAATGATGTTGAAGATGAAGACTTAGCTCATGACTGACCCTTCAGATCACTCGGAGGCTTGGGGCTATGCCCTACGGACACGCTCGCGCGTCCCCGTAGGATCAGAACTCAAACATCAGCAAGGATCAGCCTAACGCCGCCTCAACAAAGATTGCAAACAGCGCAGGGCTCGAGGGTTACTATCGAGATAGTATACCCCAGGTACTTACGGACCCAGCCTCTACACGAAGACCCATCTGTAAACTATGGCCCACGGTCCGTATACAGCCCACGAAGGATCACATCCCGCCAAAAATGTCCCGACCCCAGGGGTCGGATCCACACAAGCGTCCAAGGCTGACTGACGGAAGGCTGAAACTACACGACAACAAGATTTAGCCCACCAACGGCAAGAAGCCAATGCTCTGGCCTGACCCTCACCGCCTTAACAACCAGCCACTGATGACCGCAGAGATTCTTGACAACATACAGTAAGAGGTAAAGCAACTTTGCCGAAAGGTAAAGCATTTTAGAAGTTGGTAAAGCAGCCAGACGATCGGTAAAGCAAGATGGAAAAGTATCATTTGTCTCCCGCGACTGAAGAAATACGAAGGCCACCGGCCAACTACACCGGCGCCAGCGGGCGTCCGGCGACCAACTCAAGCGACGACGAAGGCCCCACCTGACGGAGAGCCATCAGGTTTCGTAGCCATTAAGTTGGTGCTCTCGGTCTGACCTTTATAAAAAGGGTACCGTGGGGCATTACACGGGCAGGTCAAGTAAAGTTCAAGTTAAGTCAAGTCAAGTAAGGTTAGCCACCTCGTTGTAACCACATCCACACACGCGACTTAGAGTTCTTGATCGAGCCAAGACCCTTCCATATTGTACTCGTGTTTTTAAGTTTATACTATTTGATCTCTTTCTCGCCTCTGAACGTAGGGTATTACACTTTTGACAGTCCAAACCAGGTTAACCTTTGAGTTTCTTTCATAGACTAGGCCATTCGAATACAAAGAGTGTACGAGTACTCTCTCCGATTACGTAAATTTTACTGTTTCGATGCTCAGAACACGGACAGCATCCAATAGACAGCTTCATCAGGCAGAGCTCGAAAGCAACGTCACAACCACCGGAATCTAATTGAGCGCATGTTAGCCGCTGCGTTTCTTTCTTAGGCGATGATGAAAACTTATTTATTTTGATAGCGTTGTTTCGCGGTGGATTATCTATCCATTGTGGTAATTCGGTTCCATCCGACTCAGATTGACCGATCCTGCTCGCCACAAACCTCGAACGAACTGATACGTTTCTTTCTTAGGGCCTCTTTATTTGAGCTGAAGCTTTTGAGCTTTTAAAAAAGTTAGCTGGTGGCTAATTGAAAAGCTGGTTGATATAGTAGTAGCTGTTGACTTTTGCAATATATACTTGACTTTTCTGCACATCAAAAACTAGAAAAGTAGTTTTGGATGAGCTTTTTAGCTTTTAATTTATTTTTTAAAAACTAATTTTTCAACGTTCTAAAAACCAGTGTTTCAAAACTTTATTTGTTTCAGCTTTTTAGCTAGAAAAACCAGTCCGAAAAGATAAAACAAACAGTACCTTAGGAGCGTGAGAATGGGGGCTCATTGAGAAAATAACTTGTCCTAAGAAAATCGAGCCTGAGAGGACGGTAGCCACTAAAGGTGTACATTAATCAGTTTTGATGCACGGCGTACTTGAATCGTGAACTGATGATTCCCAGCCCAGAGTCCAGACCTGCGCCGCTGGGCTTTCTAACGGCAATCTATCAAGGCCTGTTCACCAAAGCCTATTCATGCGGTCTCTGTGAACACTGAACCCTCGCAGTCCAGGGTCATGACCGAAACCAACTACTTGGCCCAGGAAGGGAAATCGGTCCAGGCTGGAGTGGTGGTCGGAGAAAGGCATGAAAACAACCGAGACGGAATGCAACAACCGACTCGAGCAGAATAATCTGTCAAATAAGTCCGTCATGACGTAATGTTGAGACTATTGGTGCAGCGCATTATACACCTCGCAGACCACTCACGGATAGGATAACATAACAAAGGGAGTGATTTTTTATTAAGAAAAGGCAGCTTTCAAATTTAACATAATTGTTTATTACAAATTATGATCTAGGTTATTTCCAGAGGCTCGTTACACCAAACTACACCATCAAACTGATCGACTAATTAACTTAGCTAACATTTGAGTTGCCTCATTACAACTTTGATTAACATAAGATACAGATACAAAAGGCTAGTGATTGGTTTATCCTAGCATTGAACGGGATCAACAAATTAGTTCCATATATTCATTCATCCAACAGGTTGCAATGAAGCAACAAAATATAATGTAACCTAAAATACCAAAATATAAGTTTGTAAACTATATACATGCTACTTTCATCGACAGTACAACAAATTTTTCAAAATTTAAAATATGTCATAATGTACCACATGTCATCTACTTGCAAAATCTCATCTGTAAGTGACACGGTGATGTTATATTTCTAAACTTGAAAAATTGTAATGGTATATATCTAGCTAGCCCTTTAACACTACAACCAACTGAAAATAACATGAATAAAAAATAGCATTATATTCCCTCCATTCTCCAAATGATGTCGAATGGAGGGAGTATTTGATTCGTTTATTCGAGCCTCACACAAATGTGCGTCCCGGCCAACTAGTTTTGTATACTTGTTCCTGTTCCATCATTCTGAGTCCTCGTTAGATTCACACGAAGGTATGACGTCTTGATTGCATGCATTCCTCTGGCTATTTGTTTCATGTTTGGTCTTTCCGTTGCTGATGGCCGCGTACAGAGAAGTGCAAATTCTAGCAAAGACACCAAGCACTTGTAGACCATGTTTTCTGCTTCCATTCTCAAGTCCTGGCACTCTTCTAAAATATCAGCATCAATGACTTGTGATATTTGATGTGGAAAGCTTCTCTCCACAAAATTGATTATATCAAGGCCGTCAGTAAACATAGGATCAGTTGTCCTTTTCCCTGTAGTCATCTCCAGCAACAATATCCCAAAACTGTAAACATCTCCCGCAGTTGATACATAGCTGCCTTGTGCATACTCTAAAATAGGACACAGAGAGGGAAAAAAAGAGTCGTTAAATTAAGATTTTAAGGCCGATCTACAGAACAATAATCATGACTGGAATAAGTAATATACCTGGAGCAATATATCCGATAGACCCTTTCAAGCTAACTGAAGTAACTGAGCCTGTCGGCGTAGAAGAATAATCAGCATAAAACCTTGCAATGCCAAAGTCTGCCAAAAGTGCTGTCATTTGACCGTCGAGAAGTATGTTGCTGGGCTTTAAATCACAATGGACAGTAGGTCTTCCGCAGTCATGGTGCACGTAATCCCTGTCCATCAGCCTCAACAGAACAAATTTGCAGTAGACAAGGACCAGTGTCTTCACTGCAAGAAGACGGGACACTACAAGAAGGATTATCCCTCCTATTTAAAGATGATCATGGCAAAGAAAGGTGAGAACATTATTACCTTTATAAATGAATCTTTGTATGTGCGATATTAGGAATCTACTTGGTGAATTGACTCAGGAGCAACTGTTCATGTTGCTAATTCTTTACAGAAATTCCGTTCGACGAAGACTACGCAAAGAAGAGAAAGATACATTAAAGTTACAAATAGAGTCCAAGCTGAAGTTGAAGCCGTTGACGATCTTTCCTTAGAGCTAGCTAATGGCTTCACTCTTTTACTTAGAGATGTTCTTTATATTCCCTCTCTACAGAGGAATTTGATTAGTGTTTTATGTTTGAACAATGATGGTTATGATTGTCATTTTGAAAATGACAAGTGTGAAATAATGTTTAATAAAAAATGTGTTGGTCTTGCCATCTTACAAAATGAGCTTTATTTGTTATCACTACGTGATGATGTGAATGTCGTATGCGATAATGGGAACGTTGTGTGTGAGAAAGTAAATGAATACTCGTCTACCAATGTAAACAGAAAACGAAAAAAAACTCTAGATGCATCGTCAAAATTATGGCACTGTCGTTTAGGCCATATTTCGAGGGGGAGAATAGAAAGACTAGTTAAGAATGATATTCTTCCTCCACTAGTGTTCTTAGACTTAGAACAATGCAGAGAATGCATTAAAGGAAAATATATAAAGAAAATTAAAAAGGATACCAAAAGAAGCACAAGAGTTCTACAAATTATTCACACAGATATTTATGATCTTTTTTCTGTGAAAAGTGTGGATGGTTATGAATCATTTATAACATTCACGGATGATTACTCTCGATATGGCTATATTTATCCAATCAAAGAAAAAAAATGAAGCCTTGGATAAATTTAAGATATTTAAGGCTGAAGTTGAAAACCAACACGATTTAAAGCTTAAGATAGTCCTATCCGATCGCGGGAGGAGTACTACGGTCGGCATACCCCATATGGACAAGTTCCTAGACCTTTTGCAAAGTTCTTACAGAAAAATAGCATAGTAGCCCAGCATTCTACATCGGACGAACTTCAGCAAAATAGAGTAGCTGAAAGACGCAACCATACCCTGATGGATATGGTGCGAAGCATGATAAGCTATTTCACACTGCCATTGAGTTTGTGAATGGAGGCGTTAAAAACCGACATTCATATTTTCAACAGAGTACCCAGTAAATCAGTGCCCAAGACACCGTACGAGTTGTGGACAGAAGAGTTTCCCACTACAAGAAATCCTATGATCTATGATATCCACATTTTGTCACAGATCATTCAAAAACCGTCATAAAACAATGTTTATGACGGTTTTGATTTTTGTCATGTATTGAGCATCACAGATAAACTTGCGTGACATTTCTGCTAAACCGTCATAGATGAGCTCAATCTGTGACGTTTCATAGCTGTCACAAAACAACCTCGAGCCCGCGAAGCCCAACCGAAGCCCAAAGTTAGTGACAAAATTAAACGTCACAGATTGTCGCCAAGTAGACTAAGAATCCGTCATGGAAATAACAGTCACATCACCATTACATCTGATGTGTATGCCAACATGGATGCTGATGTCAGTAGTTAGATGGGCCGATAGTAGCCATATTGGGCTTAGCCCACTAACATCACAAGCTATTTTTTGGCCCATTCATTTTATCTTATATGCTGCCACATTCTGGCCCATTGGTGTGGCCCAATTTCAAATATATTTTAGCCCAATAGATTCAAATCTGTACATAAAACAGATTCAATATCCAAATAGATATAGGTTTCAATTTTTCATTAAGCAACACATCATAAAATAGCAGCAATAAAACTAGTCAACATCCAAATTCATACAGTTTCCATCCATCACCTTGTGTCACTTAGTACAAAAACCAGCACAATAAATCTAGGCAAAATATTCACTAAAAGTAGTTTCACCCAGCACCCAAAACAAGCAGCAAAAGCATATCATAAGCTGACAAACCACAAAACTAATGTGGTTGAACCTGACTTAGCACAAGCTGAATTTTCGCTTCCAAATCAGCTTGCTTCTTTCTCATCTCCTTTTGGTCCCAAATTCTTGACTGTTCTGCTTCCTCCACTTGCTTTGACGAAACCTCCACTTGCTTCGATAGCTCAGCCTTGGCCCTCTTCTCAGCTTCCAGTTGTGCTTCAATGTTGTTTACGGTTCTTGGAAGGAGATTGTGCAGCCCTACATTTCGAAGAAACTGATTCTTCTTTGTCTTGGCAGCAAGGACATCGGCTACAACTTCAGTTGCAGAAATGGACTGATCACTTTCTGTAGGTGTAGACAACTTATTTTCCATTTCAGTCTAGCAAGCAAACAATAATCAGAGTTCATGATCAATAGAATGGACAGAATATTTAAGAGTTTTAATTCTTGTAAAATTTCTTACTATAACTGATTGGACAGCAGAAGTGAAGCCTTTCTTTTTCTTGCTGTAGTGGCACTCTTTAAACAAATCTAAAGCATTTGGTTCTCCATCATTGTACTTATCTTCCTGGAAAAAACATTTGTAGTCAACAAGCTATTTGTTCACAACTATATTAAGAATGAAAAAAATTAGACAAACAATATGTAATACAGAACAGAATTAATATGGTTGTGCAGCAAAAAAAGTAATGTCCAACACAAATAACAAAAAAAAACAAGTTCTTGATAAGATAAAAATCATGCAGTTAGAAATATCATCTAAAACATGAAACATGGCATGTTTCACTTTGAAGCAAATGAATATGTAGTGAACAAAAAGATATTGGTACATATACTTTAAGCAACCAGATGTTACGAATCATGGAAGAAATAGAAATGAATGAAGGAATTGTAGTTTGCTGTAGACAAGGTTTATGCTGCATAATGATATATATAACTACCAAATTTTCAACGAGGACCATATAGCTACGAGAGCCAGTTGTTTGATGGAATTTAACTTGGCTTCGATTGTCTTTATTCTTTTGACATGCCTCCTGCATCAAATGTACAATACATGTAAGGCAATGGTAGAGTAGCATGCACAAGAACATAGTTCTACTTTTAGGAAGAAACACACCATTTTTTTGGCAGTGGTCCAGCTGTTCACAAGGTCATTCCATTGTTGATTAGTCATCGATTTTATTGGGGAGGTTTTAGGCACCAAATGTAGTGGGAAAGGATCAAAATAATTTTTCTTGAGCTTATACCGCTGTTGGCGGACAGCTACATTCATCATTTGCAAACATGCCTTTTGAACTGCCGCATTACTTATGTTGATATCAAATTTTGCCTATCGAGAAACAAAGAGTGGGCATGGAGAATTTTAATATGTACAAATTAATGAACAATATTTTTAACATTAAAGGGTGTAAGGCATGGAGAATTTACTTACGCCAAGTTTTCCTATAAACAGTTTAAACAGCCCTGGTTCATTATTGTATTCCTTCCAGTGTTTAAGCACAGGCACATGATTCCTGACTATAATGTTGCATTCAGTTTCAAACTTTGCAGCAACAAGAGGTGCTATGGGCCTTATCCTCCCTTCAGAAATGACAATAGGTAGTTTGCCACGCCTAGCTCGGTTCATCTTTTGGAGGCCATGTCCCATATTAGGTCCCCTTACCCGTCGCTCCTTTGCTCCTAGTTATAGATAAACATAAGAACTGCAATTAGTGAGATAAAACATCTAATGATCGATGAATGTAAACATTAACATATCTGAATTTAAACTGCTAAGGTATGAATATAAAATGAACTACTAATGACCATGAATGTAAACTGAATAGATGGTTACACATTTGGAACATATAGACTGAACAGTTCTAATAAAAAGGTTCCATGTCCTCCTTCATACAGGGAGAACAAACAACTAGTGAGGGGACCTAAATAAAGGAAAAAAAGAACCACCTGCACTGGCCATCTCAATGTCTCCACCATGCTGGGTAATTTCTTCACCTCCATTGGCCATGCCATCATCATTCTGGTCCAGGCCATCATCTGAAAAAAAGATTGCTAATGAGAGTGCAGTGATCTTTGAATGCAAACTAATACAATGATAGCAAGAAATCAACACCATCATTTGTCATGCAATTGTGCGCATGGGACCTGGCCATGACATCACCTATATTGGCCATATGAGTGTTGTTATCAAGCTGGTCATGGCCATCAGCTGAAACAATTGGGAGCCAGTAAGAGCATATTAAACAAGCAATCAACACTATTAAAATGGTAGAAACAAACATGGTACGTAGAAGAACTAGCCTTCAACAGTGGCATGTGTATGGCCATCAACATTGCCAACAACTCCGCCAACTTGGCTGACTTCATGTAGCGATGGCGTGTGCAAACTAGTGTCACTTGGTGTCTGACTTGA
>BCLF01000041.1:29271-72303 GCA_001602275.1 Zoysia japonica
TCCTTTTTCCAGTTACTTGTTGGTTCCCAGGTCTAACATCTTTAACCTTCTCCAATTCAGCCAACAACTCTTCTGTAGAGAATTTTCCTGGAGGATCAATGCACTCATGAATCCCAACAAATTCATTGTTCCTCCGCAAACGATGTCCTTTTGGAAGGAAACAAAAATGACCAAAATAACCAATTTTGCTCCTTAGGCCATATGACAAAGGATGCTTATCACAATGGATACATGCATAATAGCCTTTAGTGGTACGCCCAGAAAGTGTACTCAAAGCTGGGTAATCATGAATGCACCATAAAATTGCAGCACGAAGTTTGAACATTGTACCACTAAGAGCATCATAGGTAGATACACCAGACCAAAGCTCAAGCAAATCTTCGACAAGAGGCTCTAAAAATATATCAAAGTCTTTTCCTGGTGATTTAGGTCCTAGAATAAGCAAAGCCATCATGAAATTTGGTTCGGCCATGCAAGCCCAAGGTGGAAGGTTGTATGGCACAACAAATACAGGCCACATGCTATATTTTGTATTCTTCTCTGAAAAGGGATTGAATCCATCCGTAGCAAGGCCAAGTCTAAGGTTTTTAGGATCTTTTGCAAAATCAGGATATTGTCTATCAAAATCTTGCCATGCCTCACCATCAGCTGGGTGTCTCATCTCCTTGTCACTAGGCACCCGTTTTAGCATGTGCCATTGTGTGTCTGCTGCTGATTGTTTGGAAACAAACAGCCTCTTTAACCTAGGTACTAGTGGAAAATGTCGCAACACTTGTTGGGGAATTTTCTTTCTTTCAGGATCTTTCCATCTTGATAAACCACAAACTGGACAATTGTCAAGCATGACTCTAGACTTTCTGAACAAAACACAATTATTTAAGCATACATGTATTGATTCATATCCGAGACCTAATTCCTTTAGAAGACTCTTTGCTTCGCTGTATGACTTTGGGAGAGTATTGCCTTCCGGGAACGCTTCACATAATAACTTTAATATTGCACTAAATGCAGAATTACTGATCCTATAAAATGACTTCATGTGAAGAAGCTTTACTACAAAGGAGAACTTTGAAAACTTGCTGCAGCCGGGATACAATTGTTGCTTTGCCTCTTTCATTACCTTGCCCATAAATGACTCATTATCTGGTCCATCTTGAGTTTCACCATCCTGTTCATCTTGTATTTCTGCAGTGTATAAGTCTCCTAAAATTTCTTCAAAAGGATCAGAAACACAATTGTCATCCTGGGTTAGGTGAACAGGCTCTTCATCATTTTCATGCATATGGATGATCAATAATTTCAGCATCCAAATTCTCTCCATGATGAATCCAACGAGTATATGTACTTTCCATACCATTAATCAATAACTGCTTCTTGATAAGAGCCTGTTGTAAATACTTCTGATTGAGGCATCTACTGCACGGGCACAAAATTTTATCATTCTCACTGAATTTTTCTTAAATAAATCTCATAAACTCATTGACACCGTTGATGTCTTCAGGTGAAAACAATTTGCCATGTACCCAACTTCTATCCATCTAATCAAGCACAGTGAGAAAATAGAGATTAACAATTTTGCACTAATTTAAAAATTACATTCAACAAGAACAAGAACAAAAACAACAAAAACAGAGGATTACCTTGATTGCTTCCCAATGTTGAAGTGAGGAAGAAGGGATCTCTGGCAGAGAACTAGAGCATTTGCAGGAGGCATTGGTTCAGAAATTCATACCGGCTGCCTCAGTGATGGGTGCCTGGTTCGCCTAAGACATTGGTAATGTCCAACAGTGGTGCCTCCATGAGAATGGACGTGAGTTCCAGCAAGGTTTGAATCATTGAGCTAATTCAATAGATCTATGTGCCCCCAAGATGCTATGGACGCACGGCAGCTGCGACGGCGCTCAGATTTGGTGGGCGTTGGAGACGAGTGCAGCAGTGTCGGCTGTCGGCGAGATGTGTTGTGGCGTAGCGGGCAGCGGTGGTGCAGGCCGTAGCGGGCGGGGGTGGCACTCGGCCTATAGCAGGCAGCAGCGATGCGGGGCGCTGGAGTCCCAAAGTTGGCCCGCGGCGATGCAGGATGCAAGCTTCGAATGACAGGACACCGGCTCTGGCCATCCAGATAGGGATATGTACACGGGAGAACAAATAATTACATTTAACTTCCGTTTGCACCACAAACAAAAAGCTACCGCAGTGGTTTAGTATCTTGTGGGAGCGTCAGGTCTTGGGTTCGATCCCCCTCCCACTCATTATTTTTACTACCCTCCAGCAGCAAAAACTGTAATGGCCAAATTGGAAATGATTGAGTGACATGTCAGCAAAATATATTTTTTAAAGTAGACTATTTTTTTATCTTCCATTTTGTGACGATTTTTAAATTCATCACTCTTATATGGCTGATTTGTGACGATTACATATCGAGATAGTGACGAATTTCATGATTCCATCATAAATTATGGCCTGGCTAAGCCCATTGTTGTTGATTTGTGATAGAAAACATGTAATCGTCGTAGTGTACTGTTTATACAGAGGTTAGTGTGTCTTTAGGGTGCAAAACCTAATATTAATTGACCTAGGAAAGATACATGACCCAAGGACCGAATGATGGTGTCACAGCACCCTGACAGATTTTGGATGTCGTATTATTTTAGTGATTCCCAGAGATCTAGGAACTATTTTGCCATGGGATTATATCCGTTGGAAAGCTTATCTTCTTACTTTTTCATCTATTTCTAAAACATCCAAAACAGAGTTCGTATGCGATTTGGGCATCAGTTTTAGTGTGGACTGCTCCTGTAATCCGAGGGCAACTAGACTCGAAATTGGATTGAATCTTCTCCGGGTTTGAACGTACCTTGTTGGTCTTAGCATCTCCAAGTTTCTGTTTATGCTTTCCTTGACTCTCTCTAATGTTTCTAATCATGATAAAGTTATTAGATAGCAATCTATTTTTAAAAGAAGGAAGACATGTGTTTAGGAACAAGCTCACCTCTAAATTTAGTTGTCGTGCATGAGCTCTTGTGATTGGATCATCTATAGTAGGTGGGATGAGCGTTGTGTATACACAATGAAAAGATGTCCTCATCATCTTGCCCCTCTTGAATCAAATTCGTCTTCGACTCAAGCTCATCTTCTTCTCCAATGTACGGCTTCAAATCTTGACTCCACCAAGCCCCACGACATGCATGAAAAGGTGAAGGCCATTGGGCATTTGAATGCAATCACTTGGGCATTTGAATGCAATCACTTGGTGGCTTAAAAATCCCCATAATCTCATCATTCTCCCCTTCTTGATGGCAAACCGTCCTCGGTTTGCTTTCTTGGGTAGCATGATTTAGTAAAATTGCTTCAAAAATCAAATCAATTTTACACTCACTCGAATAGGTGAAAGTCCTTTTAACGTGTTATGATCAGTTTCATCTTAGGCTATGCGTTGAACGTTGTGTACTCTTCTATCTCCATGTTTGTATCACTGTCATTTTCTTGTTTGATCTCAATTTTTTTTCAAAATGTTAGGTGCAATAGGAGGTACACTAGAAAGCTCCTCCTCCAAAGTGTCTACATCACAACTAGACATAGGTTCACAGGATGTATCAACCAAAGTTTCTCTCACTAAAATTTTAGTATCACTCCATGTCCGAAGATATTTTTTAGTTACATATAAACATTGCCACCAAGTTAAGACACTATCAAATAATGCACTAGCAAAACTCAAAAGATTTTTTCTTTCACACATACGACATTATCCAAATAGATTATCCATCTTTATTTCTCAAGCAATATATTTAATAGAATCTAAATCATCATATAAAGCAAGAGATGAAAGAATATAATTACTTATGGGAGGAGATGATGTAGCAATGATCTGAATCTCATGCATCTTTTGATCACGTGCGACATCTCTTTGAGGTGGATTACATCTCTCAAGGCTTGCCAACATATTGTTCACATGCTCATTGTGTTTTTAATGGTTGGATCGATATTATCAAGGACTCTTTGCAAAGTACTACTCAAATTGTATACACCTCCTTTTCTTCCTGTCATGGTTAGAAAAATAGCACATGGATAGCGCAAAATGTTATTCCTACAACTACAGCGAGATGGGTGGTAAAAATTCGCAAAAAAAAATGCCTTACCGAGCTCTTGCAAGGTTCTTACCAAAGCAAAGCAAAAGATGGTGCAACTAGTGGTAGAAGAAACCTAGAATTAGTGGTGTAGCAATTGTAAGGTTGAATATAGTGCTGACTAGAGTTGAATAAGTAGAGCTTGGAGGGCCAAAAATTTATTTGCGGAACACAATTCTATAATAGATAGCAATATTGAATAAGTGTTTTAAGAATACCCAATCTTATAATAAATCTAGATGTTACAAGAATATGAATCAAGATATCAAAGGGCAGCAACAACACAAACGGTAAAGCTTCAAAAATCAGCAAATTGTTCAGCACTTAAAAATCAGCAAAGGTTAGTTTTTGGCTTCTTGATATTCAATTTTTTATTTTATTTTTTTGATATTTTTCTCTGAACCAGAAGCACAAAAGATAGTACACAACCAAATTTCAGATCAATATGATGGAAGATGTGGCCTAAAAAAAATCTTGAACCTCTGTTAAATCTCGAAGCACAAAAACAGAAACTTCTGATCTGAAATTGTTGATGTGGCCTGGAGAAAATCTTGAATTTCTGTTAAATCTCGAAGCACAAAAACATAAACTTCTGATCTGAAATTGCTGAATCTTGTATCGTCAGAGGATGCAAATTTTTTTGTATATATCCAAAAAGTATTTATATGTCTAATTTGGAGACAAAAACAAAAGTTATGATTATTTTAATGATTGACCTCCATGTTAGATATATGGTAAAGGCTGATAAGAGTTTTAGATTAGAAATTGGGTGCGAACTTTGTAGATGATTTTATGGTAGAAGCTTATGAATGGATGATTTGGATGCTAAAGATCTGTTTGTGGTTGAAACAAGGGATGGATGGGTGAGAAAATTTGTTTTCTACAATATAACAGATATGACATGATAACAGGTGTGAACATGATAACAGATGAAGAACGAAGAAAACATTTGGATGCAAAAAGATTTCAAAATCCAGCAACAAAATCATAAACTAAGGACAAAAACTCAACACTACGGACTCTGAAATAAAACTATACAAAGACTAAACACGGTTTAGACAGGGGAGCACTTAACGATCTACTATTTTTTTGTGTTGCGGCTTTTCTGTGGGCGATAAGATGAATGTAAAATCAACAAGGATAGATGTGAACCAGATGGTATACCGAAAGCTCTGATTATCGCTTGATGTGTACGTGGTTTCCGATCTTCTATTAGGTCGTGGTAACTCTCAATTTGGTGGAGATGCGACACAATCAATTCGGCCTCAAATCAACACGATTCGAACCCTGCAATCGGAGAACCACTTCTCATCTGGTTATCAACCGTGCACACACGATTGACCTCTCCAAGAAGGCAAATCCCAGCCTGCGAATTGAAGAACACAAGCAAGACTAAGGAAGAACACAACTCAATTCCAAAATCTGAATTAAATTCACAAAGTTAGAATCCAACAAACTGTCTAACGACAAAACTGTTTGATAACAGATGAAACTTAGAAAAAACCTATCCTTAATGATGGTGGCTACTATTTCTATAGATGTTAGTGCGTCCTTGGGGGGTAAAACCTAATACTAATGGGTCTAGAAAAGATACATGGCCCAAGGATCAAAAGATAGTGTCACAGCACCCTAACAGATTCTGCATGTCGTATTGTTTTGGTGATTCCCAGAGATCTAGGAAGTATTACGTTATGGGATTAGATCCGTTCGAAGGCTTATCTTCTTAGCATTCTATCCATATCTAAAACATCTAAAACAGAGTTTGTATGCGATGTGTCCGTTTTAGTGTGGACTGCTCTGGAATCCGAGGGCAACTCGACTCCGAGTTGATTGAATCACCTCCGGGGTTGAACGTGCCTTGCTAATCTTGAGCATCTCCAAGTTCCTTTTTATGCTTTCTTTGACCTTCTCCAATGTTTTTAATCATGATAAAGTCATTATTTAGCAATTTATTCTCAAAGAAAGGAAGACATTTGTTTAGGAACGAGCTCACCTCTAAATTGTGTTGTCATGCACGAGCTCTTGTGATGGGACCCATCTATAGTAGGTGGATGAGCGTTATGTGTATCCAATGAAGGGATATCCTCATCACATACCCATCTGTCGTGTAGCTGCACCATGTGCCTACCATCACAGGCACCCAAATCACAGGCACGTTACCGGAGTGTCCGGTGAGCCCTCTCGGGTTCGGGCACTTGGCCCGCCGGAGTATCTGGCACGCTGCCGGAGGGTCCGGTGAGCTCTCTCGGGTTCAGACACTTGGCCTCCCAGAGTATCCGGCACGCTGTCGGAGGGTCCGGTGAGCCCTCTCGGGTTTGGGCACTTGGCCCACCGGAGCATCCGACACGCTGTCGGAGGGTCTGGTAGGCCCTCTCAGGTTCGGGCATTTGGTCCCCGGAGTATCTGGCACATTGCCGGAGGATCCGGTAAGCTCTCTCGGGTTCCCAGAATTACACGACGGACACTCCGGCATTTTACCAGAGGCTCCGATCATCGGAGTGTCCGGCACTTTACTGGAGACTTCGGTAATGCCGATTTAGGAAGGTTTTTAGCAGATTGATTCTAATTTCTTTCCTAACTTAGAGGATCAGTTGCCTTGCGGGATAAGACCTTCCCACCTTTATAAAACAGAAGCCCATGGCCGGTTGAGGGTCATCCAATCGATCATACTATTTGCCTTTACATTTTCGTTTTTCTTTAAACCCTAATCCCCTTACTCGACCCTCGTGCTGTTCTTTCTTCGTCCCGGTGACGTTTGAAGGCGATCTGGCTTGCCTGACCGAGCCCGGATCACCTCTAAGATGATCCTCCTCTGACGGGGTCCCTCCCGAGGAGGAGTTGTCTAGGTGCTGTCCAAACCCGACGTCGAAGAGGCGTCGGCGTTCTCGCACATGGATGTGCGAGCGGTGTGTTGACCCGGACCCAATTTCGACATTAACACAATGCATCAACTAAAGATAACGGAATCATGCATAGCTCATGCACGTGATTGCTTTGCACAAAATAAATATAATATAATAATCAATGCATTGCATATGCCTTCTGTTGCTAGAACTGCCGCTTCTAGCCGCCATCACTGTCCTCCAGACCCACAACCATCTTCATTAGTTCATTAGTCAACCCAACCCAGAGAGTGCCGGATCTGAGGATGTGGCAGCACGGAGGGCGTGCCAGCAGCTGGAGGCTCAGAGCATTTCCAATGTGCAGTTTGAGTTGGTCCCAAGCAATTAAAATGTCACGAGAACGGTAGAACCAGGTTGTTACCATTGTGGGCATGTATCTAGTAAGGAGCTGGTTCTTTTGTATAGAACCAAGTTCTAGGGTATAAAAAAGAGTAAACATGGTTGGGATGAGAACATTTTTTATCAATGGGTCTCACCTATAGATGCAGCTGCTGGTTCTATACATTGGGCACATGTAAACAACTAAAATCACATCATTGTAGGTCCCACATTAGAACCAAGGTTTGTACTATACATTGGAGATACCCTCATGCAGGTCGACAAGCGTCGAGCACTAGGGCGTCGTGCCACGCTGAGAGCTGGGGTTCTCGCAGGGGGACGGGAGGGAGGTAGCACGCTGTGAGCTGGCGACACACACAATGAGAGGGAAGTGTGGCGTTGGGGAGGGAGGTGGCAGCAGTTGGCAGAGACTACGGGGCATGGCGTCTATATGAGGCAAGGGCGTGAGCGGTGGTGCTAGTGATTTTTTAGGGTTCGGAGAGAAACGGGGAGAGGTAAAAGAGTTTCGGGATTTGGCAGCTTGCCTTCCCATTGCTTTTGCAGGTTTTGGCATCCCACCACCATCAGCGAGGGGCTTCCCTGCCGTGTGTAAAAAACTGTGTCTCTATTGTGGATATATTAGGGACAAGTAAAAACATACGTCTCTAATGTAGTTGTATTAGTGACAAGTAATTAACACATGTCTCTAATGTAGTTAAATCAGCGACAACAGTAAAATCTCCATCTCTCATATAGTTATATCAGTGATGGCTGTAGAATTTCCGTCTCTCATGTACCTACATCAGCGACGGCTATTGAATCCCGATCTCTAATGTATCCACATCAGTGACAGGTCTAAACTCCCCGTCTCTGATGTAACCACATCAGCGACGGTTGTTACCACATCAGCGACGGTTGTTAAATCAACATCTCTGATGTATCATAAGCGACGACTTTCATGGGTGTCACTAATAATGGTGTCTCCTTTGTGTCAATCTGTGGTAGTGATTGCTTCCTCCCAAGTTTTATTTTCTTTTCTAGTAGTATTTTAGGCATGTTTTACCATATAGCAAACACTGAGTTCGAGCAAGAGTCAGAGTTAAAAGAGAAGACAGAAGACTTGATGTACGAGGAAAACCCCGAAGATCCAAACATCGAGACAAAGCTTCAAGACTCGACTCGAGGAAGAGCCTAAAGACCGGGACTTTGAAGATTAAGTAAAAAAGAGTTTGCAGGCAAGCTCTACCTCCTTGATCATATTTAACATATGTTTTTTGCTATACTCCTATATGACATTTAGTGCTGGCATTATATTATTTACTACTTTAAAATGTTGTGTTAGTTATTGTCCTATTTGGTTTAGTCATGTCTACTCCCTCCGGTTTTAAATTATTGACACTATTGACTTGTAACATCAACTTTGACCAATCATTTTATTAAAAAAATTTGTTCCATTGTGTAAAATTATTATTTGAGATTTAAATTCCACCAATGATAAATCAAATAATAATAAAATTTTGCACATTTGAACAATTTTTTGAATAAGACAAATGGTCAAAGTTGATGTTAGAAGTCAAAGGGCCAATAATTTAAAACCGGAGGGAGTAGTTTATTAGCGCAAAGTATCTAGTACCTCATTTATCTGTTGTATTCCCTATCCTTAATTACCTTAGGCTACCATCATTAGCTTGCTAATGTTGGTCTTCACCTTGCTGCTAGTATGCTTAGGAACCCTTTTACGATGTTTACATCACCACACTTCTCAATTATACTTTTATTACAAGATGTGTTAAAGTAAGTTTGGTGGTGTGAGTAAAACAAAGTGGGATGGGTGATAGTGCAACTGGTGCCAGGTGAAGAAGAGAGGTTTCTAGTTTGGGGACAAGGCTTGTGGAGGTGATTGGTGGTTAGTTGTGTGCTTTGATAGGATCCACCTTTCGTGGATTGAAGCATTCGCGCTGGTCGCATAAGGACCGATTCATTAAACCTCAACTTGGTGATTCACATGCAACCACAAAACTTTTCATGGGCAAGACTTACCCTACTTCTTGGCATCTACCGTTTGAACCATTTGGAGGCCAGTAGGGCACGGGGACAAGGGTGCACACTCGGGGAGGTTAGTACTTGTGTGATCCACTCAGAGAAAACTTAAGTACCTGAGAGCTCTAGAAAATTGAGTACCGGAGTTATTGCCCTTGGTCTTGCGGAGATGGACAGAGAAGGTGGAACGAGCGTTACGTCACTCTCTTGCAAAAGGTATGTTGTATGTAGGTAAAGTGTACAATCTCTACAGACTGTATATTCTTTCTGGAACATCCATTGTCACCGTATTGGAACACCTTTGTATTGGGCTCGCAATGGTTAGTCTCTCTCTATATATCCTTGGCATGTGAGTGGGTGGTTGTTGCCTGTGTTTTTGGAGGTGTTGGCAGGTATGTCATGGGTGTGTGTCGGAAGGTCCATGTAAAATTTGGGAACTGGCGAGATTGACGAATTTCTCCCCTAGACCCACCAGACTAACATATGGACAACAAAAAAAGTTGTTGTTTTTCTCTGATTTAAAAAGCTTGTGGATTAAACTGTGCAAAAATTGGCTTATTGCAAAGTGAACAGCTTTGATCCTAGCTATAGCCAAATATGCATGTATTAATCTGTTGTTTAGTGTTAGAGCTTGTTGAGTACCTCATGTACTTTCTCGTTTGCATTTGTGACTTTAGAAGGAGAAGACTGCGTAAGATGATGACTTATTAGGTTTTTGTTTTGCTACCAAGTCTGTTTCTACTGCCTGCTTCGCCTCAAGTTCGCTTAATGGTGTTGGAGTATAGTAAGTCCGGTCGTGTAGTCACTAAAAGGATTGGTATTAGGTATAATGTTTAACTCAAAGTAATTCTTTTGAATAATATTCTGTTATGATGTGTATCAGCTACTGATCTAGAGACTGATACATGTCGCATAGTGTAGCTCAGAAATAGGGTACAACATGCTAGCGTCAGCCGATGCTTTTAATTGAAAATAATTAAAAATCATGAATAATAATTTACAGATTAGTTCCTACTAAGGATTCTATTAATAATATTAACAATGATAATAACTATTATAATCAATATAATTATTATAATAATACATTTTTAGATAACTCTTTGTAATCTTTTAAAATTACATATCAGCCCCTACTATATCGCCACTTTATTTACATGTTAGCCCTTGTACTTCTCTATAAATAATTAATAACTAATTTAATTCTATCAATTATGAAATGGTCCTCAAAAATTAATTTTAATTATGAATTAATCCCTTGAACCTTAAATACCTCATAATGTTTCAACCATAGCTGCAAACTAATAGCAGCTCAGTTGGGTAGGACCTCTAGTTGTGACGCCACCCACCAGGGTTCAAATCCTGGTGTGCACAATTTATTGAATAAAAAAACCCACTCGCTGTGTCTCATTTTCTCGGTTGACCTGATCTGTGGTGGGCGGGCCCTTATGTATGGGGTAGGCCCAAAGCATAAGTTAAGGCCTGAACCACAGGAGGCGGCTCCCTAAGGGTGAGACCGGGGTTCGTAGGTTTTCTCGACTGGTTCCGATTGAGCTTCTTCTTAATGAAAAAGCTCTTTCGATTAAGCTTCTTCCTAATGAAAAAGCTGTTGGGGCGATATTACCCTCGCCGGTCAGAGTTTTTTTTCCAACCGTAGCTCTGATTTAAGCAATTATTGCATAAAAATGACCGTACTAACATAACCTATATATTCATGACATCATCATACTATTTTTGGAAGTTGTGTGTATGTGATTGATTGTTTTGTGCTTGTGCGATTCGGTGAGTACAGTTCGGACCCGCAATACGAGGATTTCCAGCCATAGGACTTTGACATTGTTGAGTATTATCCTTCACAGTAAGAAAGCAAGTGTCCTTGACCATCTTGTGCATATTTTATAAAAGCATAGATCTTATAGTTTTGCAGTATTAAGTCAAATTGAATGCGTACCTCTGATTAGAGTTTTACCTACTCTTTCTTTGTATTATGCCTTGTCGCCCTAGTTTACCTTTTTGTTGGGTAAATGTTTAGCTATGTTTTTGTTGGGTTGGGTGAATATTAAACTTGTTTAAAAATTATACTTACTTCATGAGAATTAAAGGGTTGTTTAATAGCAACATGTATATTAGGGATTTGAGTGATTCAGTTGGTAGCGTTGTGTGCGAGGTTACCTGTTAGCTTCATGACCATTGAAGCCCCTCAAAGACATGAATGATTTTGGTGATTGAATGAGAACCATTAACTAACCCATTGGATACAGGTTTATCAACGCTATTCTACACTTCTACGAGTTGGTTGCTGCAAGGATGTTCGTGTCCCTGGAGTGTTTCCAAGGAGGTTGCTGGTTCAAGGCTAAGGATGAATTAGAGCCATATGTGGCTTCTTTTGGGCCTTGTGTCTATAGGAAACACCGGTAATATTAGGAGGGGTCAGGTCACTCGTCTCAGTTTTACAGGAATTAGGGAGTGTGGATGCTCTAAATTCTTTGAGGCACTTGAGTGATCAGCGGATGCTTGAACATGTCAAGAGTTGCAGCCGAAAGCATGAAGATCTTCAAGCAGTCAAGATCCAACAGCTGAAGAGGTCACTGGACAGTCCGTCGGTGTCACCGGACAGTCCGGTGATGGTCGCAAACAGGAGTCTAGAGATGATGTTTTTCTAGGAGCTGAAGCCTAGAGGTCACCGGACAGTCTGATGGTGTCACCGAACAGTCCGGTGAGGGCAGGAGCTCGAAGTCCAGAGAGAGGTGCTCTCTGGGGTCTTCAGAAAGAAGTCACCGGACAGTCCGTCGATCAGAGACCGAACAATCCGATGAGCCCCGAAGGAGGAGTCCAGAAAAGGTGTCTATGAAAGTCCAAAAGAGAAGTTCACCGGACAGTCCGAGTGATGGTATGAACCGGATAGTCCGGTGTCATATGGAATGGATTCCAGAGAAGATGTTTTCTGCCAAATGGAGACCAGAAATCACCGGACAATCCAGTGGTCTCAATCACCAGACAGTCCAGGGACTGCAAAAAATAGACAGCTTTTTGGCAACGGCTCTTAACGGTTTTTTCAGGGCTTGAGGCCTTGTGAAGTTTGCTCGCGGCCAGAACAGTTGGATATCATTTGTTGTGAGCCAAAGTTCATCAAGGGAGAACAAGAGAGCATCTAGTGAGATCTTGAGAGCTTGTGAAGAGTAGCAAAGAGTATCCACACATTCCTAGAGCTTGTGAGGCTGAGAGGAGTGTCTTCGGCTTGTTACTCCTTGTCTATGGCAGCCTAAACTGGTTAGGCGTCGTTGTCCGAGCTTTCGAGGAGATTGTGGAAGTCGACATCAAGTTTGTACGCGGTTCTGGGTCCCCTGCTCGAAAGGGACACCAAGAGTGAGCGTCTTAGCCTTGGAGGCTTGCTCTAGCGCTTGGGTACTATTTTCTACAGCCGAGGCGCCGGTGACTTCACTTCGGGAGTGAAGCGTCCCTTGTGAGCATCGTTTCGAGAACGACGGGAGGAACCGAGACTCCGACAGGAGTGGTTCAACAAGGATTAGGGGAAGGCACGATCCTTCCGAGACCTCGAGAAATATCGCTGAGCATCTCTATCACCCCATTCTTTACTTATTGCATTTACATTCTTGTGAGTAGCGTGATATGTTGTTTAGTTTCTTCTCTTGGTGGCTCTCTTGCCAGATTGCTTACTAGCTTGATAGGTTGTCTTCTAGCTTGTTTTACTCTTCTCTAGACCTTACTTGCTAGGAGTTGTATGCTAGTTTTGGTAGAAACTAGGAAGAGAAAGAATTTGGCCAAATAGTGTAAGTGCCCGATTCAACCTCCCTTCTCGGTCACTTGATCCTTTCATGTGGTATCAGAGCCAAATGCTCAAATTAGGGCTTAACCGCCTTTAAGAAGTGATCGGAAGTGATGAAGACAAGTTCTTCATTGGGTCCGGTAGTGGTTCATGGAAGAATCGCTTGCTAAGCTACCAATACGCCACAAAACCGAAGAGTTCGAGTGCTAACATGAGTAACTCTTCAAACTCTTCATCTAGCAACTATTTAAGTGCTATCATGAATAAAATTTTTACTTATCTTGAGCTCATAGATGCCTACACTTGCTTTAGAACTCTTGATGGTGAATCTATAGGTGCTACCATGCTACGATTGAGTGATCTTGTTGAAAAGATCAATTCCTTTGAAGGAGCACTTAAAATCTCTTATGATGAATCCATCAAGAAGTTTCTCTCAAGCAAGATTTCTAGCTCATGTGTCTCTCATGAAGCTTAGTCTAAGAAGCAGAATCTAAATGCTTCCACCTCAAGCAAAATCATTGGAGTACATGCTCATCGCACTCTTGAGCCCACAGTTTGCATAGACTCTACTTCTATTAGCTCTCATTTACTTCTTGATGATAATGCTATTGCTAGTAGCTTTCTAGAGGATTCTTATGTAGTTCTATGTGATGAACATGATAACATTATTGTCTTACCTAATGAAGCTCAAAAAGATTTGTGCACTTGCATTGATAAGCTTCTAAGTTAGATCAATTCTTTCGAGAAGTGGCATATCACTATTGATGAAGCAAACAAAAAGAAGGTTGACACATGGAAGGATCATCTCAAGCGCTCTAAGGAACAAAATTCATCTCAAGAAGTCGCTCTTATTGTTGAGGTTAGTACAAGTGAATCTAAAAATACTTTAGATACTAACACCTCGTGCCTCATGGCTTCTAGCAAGGTGAACTACAAGAATGGTGGCAAGCATTGGGTTCTTGATAGTGGTTGTACTCAACATATGACCGGCAATCACAAGATGTTCTCCACTATCATGGAAGATGAGGATAAAGACAAAGTGACTTTTAGAGATAATTCCAAAGAAAGAGTCAAGGGATTGAGCAAAGTCGCTATATCAAATGACTTGACCATTTCTAATGTTATGCTAGTGGAATCCTTAAGCTTCAATCTTCTCTCCGTTGCTCAATTGTGTGATCTTGGTTTCACATGCTTCTTCAATGACAAGGGTGCTGAATTGATCAACAAATCTTTGGGCCTCACTTTCAATGGTTTTCGGCACAACAATCTCTATACTGTGAATTTCGCTTCAAGTGATGTTGCACCGCAAATTTGTCTCATTGCTAAGTCCTTTAAAGGATGGTTATGGCATAGGAGGCTTGCTCATATTGGAATGAGTCAATTGAAAAAGGTCACCAAGAAGGGCTTAATTCTTGGAATTCAAGATGTCACTTTTGAGAAGGACAAGTTGTGTAGTGCATGTCAAGAGGGAAAGCAAGTTGCAACTCTTCATCCGTGCAAGACCGATATGTCTACTTCAAGACCTCTAGAACTTCTCCATATTGATCTCTTTGGTCCAACTACCTACAAGAGTCTTGGGGGTAATCTCTATTCCATGGTGATCGTTGATGACTTCTCTCGGTATACATGGACCATCTTTTTAGAAGACAAAGCTCAAGCCATCTCAAATTTCAAGAAGTTTGCTAAGAGAGCACAAAATGAATTTGAAGCTAAGATCAAAAAGGTTAGAAGTGATAATGAGACGGAGTTCAAGAACTCTGTCATTGAGGAGTATTGTGATGATCTTGACATCAAGCATGAGTTCTCAGCTACCTACACCTCAGAGCAAAATGGTGTAGTAGAGACGAAGAATCGAACTCTCATCACGCTTGCTAGGGCTAAGTTGGATGAATATGGGACTCTAGAGAGGTTTTGGGCTGAAGCTATCAACACGGCATTGTATACCTCGAACTGTGTTTATCTACATCGCCTCTTGAAGAAGACCCCATATGAGTTATTGGTAGGAAGAAAACCAAATGTGTGCTATTTTTGGGTTTTTGGATGTAAATGCTATATCTTTAAGAAGAGGAAGAGACTTGGTAAGTTTGAGAAGAGGACCGACATTGGATTTCTCGTCGGGTATTCTAGTAACTTTAAAGCTTATCGTGTTTTCAATACAACTACTGAATTTGTTGAGGAATCATGTGATGTGCAATTTGATGAAACTAATTGTTCTCAAGA
The DNA here is from genome assembly GCA_001602275.1 of Zoysia japonica. Lineage (NCBI taxonomy): Eukaryota > Viridiplantae > Streptophyta > Magnoliopsida > Poales > Poaceae > Zoysia > Zoysia japonica. The sequence continues at coordinate 44,661 of BCLF01000041.1, forward strand.
GAACAAAGAATCTTATAGTTGTGATGTAGATGATGATGAACCCTTAGAGGAGGCAATGCGAAATATGCACGTAGGAGAGGTTCTACCAAGAGAAGATGACTCTTCTACACCACCACCGGAAGACTTCTCCACGACTCTACATGAGAACACTACATCAACAACTCAAGTGAAAGAATCATCAAGTGTTCGTGCACCAAGAGAACCACCTCAAGTGCCTTCTACCCCAAGCTATCATGGATTGCCTACATCAAATGGTACACCACCATATCCAACAATGACATCAAGAATTGAAGAAGATTGCAACTCTCCGCTCTGTCTACAAGACACCGTCATCTCCAAGGAGCAAGCCATACAAGATGCACAAGACATCTCTCCACCGCAAGCACCATGATAAGAGGCTCCAAAGAGGCACAAACCCATTCTTCGAGCTCACGGAAGTGACTTGGTCATTGAGAGTCCCTCTCAAGGGTTAAAGACTAAGAGAAATCAATATAAGCCGAATTATATTAATGATACTAATGATGATGATGCGACTAACATTGCTTGTGAGAATTTCTCTTTTGTGTCTTTGACAAAGCCTAAGAACATTGATGAGGCGGTGGAAGATCACAAATGGATGTTGGCTATGCAAGAGAAAGTCAACAACTTCGAGTGGAATCAAGTGTGAGAATTGGTGAAGAGCTCGAAGGACAAGGACATCATTGGTGCCAAGTGGGTCTTTAAGAACAAGCAAGATGAGAATGGGAATATCGTGAGGAACAAAGCAAGACTCGTCGTCAAAGGTTATTCTCAAGGTGAAGGGGTGGACTTTGATGAGACATTTGCCCCTGTGGCTCGACTTGTGTCTATTCGAACATTGCTCGCTTATGCTTCACATTTTAACTTTAAATTATATCAAATAGATGTGAAAAGTGCCTTTCTTGATGGGTATATTAATGAGCAGGTTTATGTTGAGCAACCACCCGGCTTCGAGGATCCCAAGCATCCCGATCACGTCTTCAAGTTGAAGAAGGCTTTGTACGGTCTCAAGCAAGCACTAAGGGCATGGTATGAACGGCTAAGAGATTTTCTCACTGACAAAGGCTTCAAGATAGGGAGTATTGATAACACTCTCTTTACTAAACATGTTGATGGTGATCTCTTTATTTGCCAAATACATGTGGATGATATTATCTTTGGTTCTACTAATGAAGCTTATAATGCTGAATTTCGTGATCTTATGGACAAAGAATTTGAGATGTCCATGATAGGTGAGCTTCATTTGTTTCTCGGTTTTCAAGTCAAGCAAATGAAAGAAGAAACATTCATCTATCAAGAGAAGGATACAAGAGATCTCCTCAAGCGCTTCAGAATGGAGGATTCAAAGTCAATCAAGACTCCAATGACCACAAATGGTATTCTTGGCCCCGATGAGAGTGGTAAATCGGTTGATAAAAAGCTTTATCGATCTATGATTGGTTCTCTATTATATCTTATCGCCTCTCACCCGGATATTATGTTTAGTATATGTTTATGTGCTCGTTATCAAGCTAATCCTAAAGAATCTCATCTTAAGGCTGTCAAGAGAATTCTTAGGTAGCTCAAGTATACTTCGACTATGGGCCTTTGCTATCCAAAAGATGGAGTTTTTGATCTTGGTGGCTACCCGATTCAGACTTTGCTGGTTGCAAAGTGAGTAAAAAGAGCACCTCTGGTGGATGTCAATTTCTTGGGAGATCATTGGTTTCTTGGAGCTCTAAGAAGCAAAGTGCCGTGGCTCTCTCAACAGTCGAAGCGGAATATATGGCAGCTAGTGCTTGTTGTGCTCAACTTCTCTACATAAAGCAAACTCTCATGGACTGGTATACAATCAAATTCCTCTCTATTGTGATAGTGAGAGTGCTATCAATATGGCACTTCATAAGGGTGATCATGGGCATGCTAAATATATTGAGGTCAAGCATTATTTCATAAGGGATCATGTTGCTAAGAAAGATATTGAGCTTATAAGTGTGAGGACAAATGATCAATTGGCCGACATATTCACAAAGCCCCTTGAAGAGAAGAACTTCAACAGGCTAAGAGGAGAGCTCAACATTCTTGATTTTTTGGACTTCACTTGAGTAACCTCCAAAGCTTAGAATTTTCTTTGTATATATTTGTTTGCTTCTGTTTGTTTTATTTTTGTTGTTCTTCTTGTTCTGTAGGACCATCATCTAATCCTTTCAAGATAGCAATGATCATGGAGAGCTTGGGAAGAATGTTCTCGGGGTGCCCAAGGCTAGGAGATGAGGGTCATTGTGAATAAGTTTGCGAGGGGATTCAAATATGATGAGGGTATTTTTTTTTCTAGTCCTTTATCATGTGCATGCATTTTTTATTTTTGTTTTGCATTCATGTGCATTTCATGCATTGCATCTAGTGTCTTGATGTCAAGCACGGGTCTTGGGGGAGTTACTCATAAGCAATATAAGTTGATTGCTCCTAGATTCTTCATAGCAATTGTGAACTTGATGCCACTGAATCACGTTCTTTTGAGCTCTAAGGTTAAATCTACTTACGCTGATCAAAAACTATGATTCATACATTCTCATATGCATCACTAACCCCCTCTTGTTGACAGAAGAGGAAGTTTCTTGGATGATCATTTTTGTATGATGGATGCTAACTCCAGGGGGAGATGGAGCTTTGAACCAAGAAGACGATCAAGACAAAAGGAGATGATAAGCAAGAAAAGAATCGAAGAAGAGAATCATAAAGATCCGGTAATATTGTTTCACATCTCATCATGATTATTATTCTATTGTATTCTCTTTCTTTGTGGCTTTCCTTTTTGGTTGATAGATAACAAAGGGGGAGAGAAATAGAAGTGAAGATGATCGAGGATCAAGAAATCAAATGAAGATGATGAGAGAAGTGAAGATGATCAAACATGCTCTAAGGAGAAGATAATGATCAACGAAGTAAATGAAGACTTGAAGATTGGAGAGAGAAATGTGACTAGTAGAAGTGAAGATGATCGAGGATCAACAAATCAAATGAAGATGATGAGAGAAGTGAAGATGATCGAACATGCTCTAAGGAGAAGATAATGATCAACGAAGTAAATGAAGACTTGAAGATTGGAGAGAGAAATGTGACTAGTTGAAGCTGTCAAGGACCAAAAGGGAGAACCTTTCTTATACCTCTAAATCAATTGGTTGCTGCCCTTTTTGCCCTCTACTTATCTTGTGGCTATTTTCTATTTGTAGGAGACAGGTAGAGGGAACTGAAGATGTGAAGATGAATAAAGTCACACTCAAGAAAACCAATCAAATCAAAGACTATGAAAAAAGTGAGCAATGCACTAATCGAGGGGGAGCTCCGAAGCTAAGGTATGAAACCTCTTGGTAAGAGATGGTAAGACAACTTCTTACGCCTATTCCTTTTCTTTTAAAGGTTGTCTCGTACTTCCATTCCTATCTTTTGTATCATCTTGATCTTTTTCATCATGGTTGTCATCAATCACCAAAAAGGGGGAGATTGTTAGCTTCGTGACCATTGAAGCCCCTCAAAGGTATGAATGATTTTGGTGATTGAATGAGAACCATGAACTAACTCATTGGATACAGGTTTATCAACGCTATTCTACACATCTACGAGTTGGTTACTGCAAGGATGTTCGTGTCCTCGGAGTGTTTTCAAGGAGGTTGCTAGTTCAAGGCTAAGCATGAATTAGAGCCATATGTAGCTTAGCTTTTAGGCCTTGTGTCTATAGAAAACACCGGTACTATTAGGAGAGGTCAGGTCACTCGTCTCAGTTTTACAGGAATTAGGGAGTATGGATGCTCTAGGTTCTCTAAGGCACTTGAGTGATCAGCGGATGCTTAAAGATGTTAGGAGTTGCAGCCGAAAGCATGAAGATCTTGAAGCAGTCAAGATCCAACAGCTGAAGAGGTCACCAGACAGTCTGTTGGTGTCACCAAACAGTCCGACGAGGGTCACAGCTTGGAGTCCAGAGAAAATGTTTTTTTGGGAGCTGAAGCCAAGAGGTCACCGGACAGTCCGATGGTGTCACCGGACAGTCCGGTGAGTCCAGGAGCTCGAAGTCCAAAGAGAGGTGCTCTTTGAAGTCTTCAGGAAGAAGTCACCGGACAGTTCGTCGGTCAGAGACCGAACAATCCAGTGAGCCCCGGAGGAGTCCAGAAGAGATGTCTCTGCAAGTTCAAAAGAGAAGTTCATCGGACAGTTCGGAGATGGTATGAACCGGACAGTCCGGTGTCATATGGAATGGATTTCAGAGAGGATGTTTTCTGCCAGATGGAGACCAGGAGTCACCGGACAGTCCAGTGGTCCCAGTCACCGGACAGTCTGGTGACTGCAAAAAGCGGACAGCTTTTTGGCAACGGCTCTTAACGGTTGTTTCAAGGCTTGGGGCCTATTTAAACCGTTGGGGGAGCTGTTGTGGAGCTTGCTCGCGGCCAGAACAGTGGAGATCAATTGTTGAGAGCCAAAAGTTCATCAAGAGAGCACAATAGAGCATCTAGTGAGATCTTGAGTGCTTGTGAAGAGTAGCAAAGAGCATGCACGCATTTCTAGAGCTTGTGAGGCTGAGAGGAGTGTCTTCGGCTTATTACTATTGGTCTATGGTAGCCTAGACCGGTTAGGCGTCATTGTCCAAGCTTCCGAGGAGATTGTGGAAGTCGACATCAAGTTTGTACGCGGTTTCGGGTCCCCCGCTCGAATGGGACACCAAGAGTGAGCGTTCGAACCTTGGAGGCTTACTCTAGCGCTTGGGTATTGCTTGCTACAGCCGGGGTGTCGGTGTCTTCACTTCGGGAGTGAAGCGTACCCTTGTGAGCATCGTTCCGAGAACGATGAGAGGAACCAAGACTCTGACGGGAATGGTTCAACGAGGATTAGGGGAAGGCGCCATCCTTTCGAGACCTCAGGAAAAATCGCTGAGTATCTCTATCACCCCTCTCTTTACTTATTGCATTTACATTCTTGTGAGTAGCGTGATAGGTTATTTAGTTGCTTCTCTTAGTGGCTCTCGTGCCGGATTGCTTACTTGCTTGATAGGTTGTCTTCTAGCTTGTTTTACTCTTCTCTAGACCTTACTTGCTAGGAGTTGTTTGCTAGTTTTGCTAGAAACTAGGAAGAGAAAGAATTTGGCCTAGTAGTGTAAGTGCCCGATTCAACCTGCTTTCTTGGTCACTTGATCCTTTCATTACCGTCACTGTCCTTTGGTATGTTAATCACCCAAATCTATGTACCGATTGATGGAGTGACCACCCATGACAATCTTATAACCACAAGGCAAGCATGGGCACGTTCTATCGTAGTAAGTTGTGGACCTCAGTTCTGTGCATGCCAATAGATGGAGCGGGTAAGTGGGGTACACTTGGTCCCACATGGAGAGAGATGTGTGGAGAAGGGAGGGTGTACTCATGGAAATCGTTTAACACAAGATGGGGCTTCCCAGGTAAGGGTTACGTCCTAATGGGTGAAACCTTGGTGGGTGCATACAAGCTGGAGGAAATCATGAAAAAGTCTTGAAGTGATCTCCTAGCCTTCAGATCAAAGAAAGTGTGCAGGATGGAGATTTCTAGACACCTAGAAACTAGGGACAAAATCACTTCTCGTGGGGAATGTGTACAAACTCTGTAGAGTGAAAACTGTCTTGACAGCCGTGCTTACGGTCATGAGCGGCATGGACCCTCACATGATTATTAGGATTGGTTTGGTTTATTTGGTGAATCACAGTGGGAGGCTATGATTTGTTGGTGGATCAGAGTGTGGGAGATTGTAATTGGTTGATATGTTTGTGTTGCAGGAGGGTCGCATGTAGGCACATTTATTGATATAAAGGTTTTGGTTGATAATCCCTTAGTAATTTGGTGCTTAATATGATTTTATGTCTATTGCAAGTTTTATGCAAAGGAACCATATATAGCCTTTCCTTCCTTTTGCCACATGTCAATCTTTTCCTACACTTATTGAATACATCCCCGTACTCAACCTTGACTTCATAAATGATGTTCACTTGAAGGAGAAGTTTGGGAAGACGTTGAAGACACATGAGCTGCACTCTAGATGTGCCATCTCTCTGGTTGACTGACTGTGGAAGCTACGCTATGCTAAGTTTACTTTTCAACTGTATTTGATTTGTAATCTTTATTCTAGACTTTTGGGTCACTCATGTAATAGCTTAATTTTGTAATTGAGGCACTGTTTGGTTTTACCATTAATGAAGTCGCTTTATGTGTAAAACTTGATTCTTGGGCACACATAAAGGTACACTTGGTTTTTGCCTTAAAACCAGGTGCGACAAGTCCAAAACTAAGATTAGGTTATTGATAAAAGAATCAAATGACAATTTTAAAAGAGATCGAATTCTTGTCTTACCTCTTAGGAGGTGAAACAATATCATTTGGTCTATTTTAAAAGAGACACGAATTCAATCTCAGTCGTTGATTTATATATGGAAACATGCCCCTGATTTTGTCATCTGCCAAAACTCACTAATTACTTTCCAAAAGTAATTAATAATTACTAAAAAAACTTGCGTCCTAAGAGGTAAAAGAACAATTTATACCTTGAGGTCAGCGTAAATGAACGGTCCACATTCATTTGGGTCTATTTTAAAATCTGCCTTGTAGATTTGCAATAGGGGTAATGGATTAATTCCGCATGGCTTATAAATATACATTAGTTTGTAATAATTTCAATGATAATCATCAATAGATAGAAGTGAAGTCAACATACCTGTAGAATCTAACCTCGAATATATGTGTAAGTAACTTAGCAGTCGATACTCATTATATTTTTCATAGGCACCCAATCGGCCAGCTGAACCTAATGATGCATTGAGTTTTTCACAACATTTCAACAGACCATGAAGATGTTGATCACTGCAAATGTGCTTATGAACATGTTCATATCAAATTTCTTCTGAATAATTACGCCTTGAAAATTAAGGACGATATCAAATAGTGACCAATGGAGGTAATTATGCACATTTGCCTTGAAACATCGGAATAACTATCAATTAATTATTATACCTAAGTAATGCACAGCCTAAGCTAGTGGTGGCAGCCACCAATTATTTTTTTTATTATAGGTTTGTATCTTACTCTAAAGAGAACTAAATATACTGAAGCATGTAGCTATTTGTTAAACAAATTTAACAAAGACAACTAATTTCTTTAATATTTGAATATGAAGGCATGGCCGTTACACCGAAAAATATTGGAAATATGCAGATATGGTCTCATTGGCCTGATTGGACAATCAGTTGCGAATCACATCAGAAATTTCAAACTGCCATAAAAGCCTTTTCCTATTTTATTCCCAGTGGAACGTCAAACAGTCTAATAGCAGTAAAAAAAGACATAAATCAATTTAATTCATCACAAAGGGCAATTCAGTAGCTGATCAAGAAAAGACATCAATATTAAAGAGGGCACACAAATATTGGAGAGAGATATATATTTTGCAACAAATTAAGGGTCCCAGATATTTTTTTTAAGATGACCGGAACGATTGAAGCAGATGTCACACCCCAAATTTTCCAATTTGAGGATGTAAACCTTTTCCATATTAAAAACTAAATTCTCTATTATTTAAAGGATTTTATTTATTTATTTATTAATTCCAAATTTATTTAAAATTGTGTTGATAATAAATATTAATGTTTTGGTTATCATTTAACAAGGTTTCATAAAGTGACTATTTATTTTTAAAAGCAAATTTGAAATGAATTCACTAATTTTGTAATTGTGAAATAATCTGATTAGAATAATAATAAAATAATTAAAAATGATTTACAAAAGAAATAAGTAAATAATAAAAAGAAAAGATCAAAACTACTTCCTTGGGTTTCCAGCCACCCCTCCCTCTTTTCCCTTCCTCTCGGCCCAACCCGCCACCAGGCCCAGCCACTACCTCCTCTTTCTCCCTATGACGCATGACCCACCTTGTCATCTCCTACCTCAGCCGCCCCAACCTCCAGCCGAACCAGCCACGCGAGCCGCCGGCCAAATCTGCCCGATTTCTTTGGGACTTTGTCCCAGGTCCTTCAACTCCCTCTCTGCCTCTACTGCCCTTTCACCTTTATAAACTGCTTTTGTCTCCTAGTTTTCCAAACTCCAATCAAGCTCCAAAGCCGCACCTTACCCTCGCGTATCGCACCGCTCAAGTGAGCCGCGCTAGCAACCAAAGTCCGCGTGCTACCCTTCACCATGCCGTGCCGCCCATGTCTGACAAGATCTGGCTGCCTCCTGCAGTCCGGAGCCACCTCTCAACATCACCGAAGCTCACGCCGTCGAGCTCCTATCTCCGGCGTTCTCTGACCCTGTGCGACCCCAAGGTATTCACCCCCATGAGCTCCTCTTTTTTGTTTGTGTACTCCCCGACAAGAATCGGCCACCAGAGGTGCCGGATCGGCCGACTCCAGCGAGGTCCGGCCATGGCGCCACCGCCAGCCAGCCAGCCGGTCCCCTCTAGCCGTTGGATCAAAGTTGGACGGTTGAGATTAGGTCAAAATGCCCATTCATGTTACTTAAAATCATCCATCTGTTTCAAAATGAACGCCCTAGATTAATCCATAGATTTCCAATATAATAAATAATCCAGACTCTTTACTGCACCAGCTTTACCTCATGATGACGTTGTAAGAATCAAGGACACCGAGAAGAGAAGTTGAATCGGTGGACTTACAAAACTCATTTTACGCTACAAATGAGAACAACCTAAGCAAAACTAGTAGACCAAAACTCCTAACAATGCTAGTGAGATCAAATGAACAACAAGCAAGCTCTTGCGCGATAGCCACCAAGAGGAATCACAAACCAACTTGTAACTCTACCCAACATGTAATAAATGTGGAAAGTAAAGAGAGAATTAAGAGAATGCTCAATGATTTTTCTCGAGGTCTTAGAAGGTTGGCACCTCCCCCTAATCCTAGTTAGATCACTCCCATCGGAGTAACGGTCCCCTCCGTCGTTCCGAGAATGGTGCACTCAACGGTACGCTTCACTCCCGGAGTGAAGTCACTGGCGTCCCCGGCTGTAGCGAACAATACACACTCACAAGAGCAAGCCTCCCAGGCTCGTGCGCTCCCTCTTGATGTCCCTTTCGAGCAGGGGACCTCAAACAGCATACAAACTTGGTGTCATCTTCCACAATCCTCTTTTAAGCGCGGTCACAATCAACCTTGCCTTTATAAATGCTGCTCAACTGAAGGAGAAGTTTGGAAAGATATCGAAGAAGCAGGAACTAAAGTCTAGGCGTGCTGTCTCTCCGGTCGACTGCTTATGGAAGTTGTGCTACACTTAGTTTACCTTTCCGTTGCATTCGGTAATCTTTTTTCCCTTTATTCGAGACGTTGTTTTGTTTTACCATTAATGAACTTGCTTTATGTGTCCTGAGCACACATAAAGGTGCACTAGGTTTTGGCCTTAAAACCAGGCGTGACAGCAGAATAGGGTAATTTACAATAGAGTAAAATGCACCAGCGGCCCTCCAACAAGTTGGGTGGTCTCATCTGGGTCCTTAAACTTTAATTTTGCATTTCTGACACACTAAACTATTGCCCCCGTTTCATCTAGATCCCTAACTTATTTCTAGCACCCTAAACTATTGCCCCGGCCTCATCTGGGTCTCTAAACTCTTATTTTGCATTTCTGGCTTCTTAATATATTTATAAAGTATTTTCCCATTCATAATATTCAAAAAAATTTCAAATGTGTAAAATTATATGTTATTTTTAATAACTTCAATGGTAAAGCAAATTATAATAAAATATATGATATTTTTATTTCTACTTCCTTAAATATATTTAAAGTCATTTTTCCATTCATCTTATTTCAAAAATTAGTTCAAATGTGTAAAATTATAACAAAATATATGATATTTATCTATTTTCAAATAATAAAAATAATCATAAAATCCTCGATTTCCTAAACATTTATATAAGAGCAAGTCAGTACATTCATGGACCGAGCTAGAGTCTTGGCAGGGCTGGAACCAACTACATTGCACTATCTAAATTAATCATAAAATCCTCGATTTCCCAAACATTAATATAAGAGCTAGTCACTACATGCATGAACGAGCTAGAGTCTTGACAGGGCTGCAAAAGACATTCTAGCTACATTGCACTCTAGAAGATTTTATGATTATTTTTATTATTTGAAAAATAATGATAAATATCATATATTTTGTTATAATTTACTTCATCATTAAATGTACTTTAAAATAACTTATAATTTTACACATTTGAACTAATTTTTGAAATAAGATGAATGGAAAAATGACTTTAAATATATTTAGGGAGGTAGAAATAAAAATATCATATATTTTATTATAATTTGCTTTATCATTGAAGTTACTAAAAATAACTTATAATTTTACATATTAGAACAACTTTTTTTGAATAATATGAATGGGAAAAAATACTTTAAATATATTAAGGAGCCAGAAATGTAAAATAAGAATTTACGGACCCAGATGAAAGTGGGGCAATAGTTTAGAGTGGCAGAAATAAGTTTAGGGAGCCAAATGAGACGGGGCAATAGTTTAGGGTGCTAGAAATGCAAAATCAATGTTTAGGGACTCTGATGAGACCACCTAACTAACTGGAGGGCCGCTGCTACATTTACTCTTTACACTATTTAGGAAAAAATTATGCTGTAAGACAAGGGAATAGGCTTCAGTATTCACAAGCTAGGTAATGTTGTTAAGTTCTCAATTAATGGTAGCAATGGTCAGGTCAAGTTGTCGTTGTCATTGATAAATAATTTCAAACTCTAACTTTGAATGAATTTTAATAAGAATCAACAAAAGATGAAGCAAGTACTCCCTTCGTTCCTAAATTATTGTCACTGTTGACATCAGACATCAACTTTGACCATTCGTCTTATTCAAAAAATTAATTCAAATGTGTGAAGCTATAATTCATAGTTCTAACTACTTTGATAATAAAGCAAATTATAACAAAATATACAATATTCATCAAACTTTTTTGAATAAGACGAATGGTCAAAGTTGATGTCTAAAGTCAACACCGACAATAATTTAGGAACAGAGGGATGTAAGGATCAAAGACCTCGAGAAGCGGGGGTTGAATCGGTGGACTTATAGGATTAAATTCACTACGAAGTTAAACTTTGAGACTCAATCAAAATGGAAGCAAACCTATGCAAATCTAAGTAGTCTAAGACCCCTAACAATTCTAGTGAAATGATAAGAACAACAAGCAAGCACTAGCACGAAAGCCACCAAGAGGAATCAAAGAACAACCTATCACACTACTCAAACGGTAAGTAAATGCGATAAGTAAAGAGAGAGATAGAGAGTGCTCAGTGATTTTTCCCAAGGTCTCAGAAGGTAGGCACTTCCCCCTAATCCTCGTTGAACCACTCCAGTCAGAGTCTCGGTTCCTCCCGTCGTTCTCGGAACGATGCTCACAAGGGTACGCTTCACTCTCCAAATGAAGTCATCGGCGGCCCGGCTATCATACACAATACCCAAGGGCTAGAGCAACCCTCCAAGGCTCGAGCGCTCCCTCTTAGTGTCCCTTTCGAGCGGAGGACTCGAAACCGCGTACAAACTTAGTGTCGTCTTTCACAATCTCCTCGGAAGCTCGAACACTGACTCCTAGCCGGTCTAAGCTGCCCAAGCCAAGAGTAATAGGCAAAGATCATTACCCTCAAGCCCCACAAGATCTAGAAGTGTATGAATGCTCCCTATCACTTTCCTACTAGCACCAAAGATCTTAAATCTTATCTTGTGCTCTCTTGGGGATGTCCCTTGGCCTCTCACAAGTTTTCTCCAACAATTCAGACCTCAGGCACATATGAGAACGTCTCTCTCCTCGGTTTAAATAGGCTCCAAGCTCAGAAACAACCATTGGAACGTGACGTCATAAAGCTGACCGCTTTATGCAATCATCGGACTGTCCGGTGAATGGACCACTGGACTGTCCAATGACCCTTTCCTCTAGCTGGCCAGGGAAACACTGTCTTTGGAATCGATTCCATATGACACCGGACTGTCCGGTGCATACCTTCACTAGACTGTCCGGTGACTTTCACTTTTAGACTCTCAAAGACATCTTCTCTGGACTTCGTCTTCTGGCTCATCGGACTGTCCTGTGGCTGCCATACCGGACTGTCTGGTGTCTGCTCCACCTCGACTCCAGAGAGCTCCTCTCTCTAGACTATCTCCTCCAGGGCTCACCAGACTGTCTAGTGACTACTTCAGCTGAACTTGAGCTTCGGTCTTCAATTTCGCTTTCTCTACCATCTTTAGTGCTTTCTGAGGTATCTAAGGAGTATTCACACCCTCAAACACTTGTATGACAGGAGACAAATGACCCTACCTCCCTTAATAGTATCGGCAGTCCTATAGACTCTCTAGCTAATCCTTAGCTTTGGTCCTCTGACGTCCGAGAACTCCTCTTCTTGAGTTTTGTTGACACCCAAAAATTGCACGCTTAGAAGATCGGAAATTCTGGTTTATTAGATCGAAAATGGCTGAAAATATCTAAATCCCAAATCATAATGATTATTTTGCAAGATTGGTTTTCCAACATATTTTTCAGGATGTGGAAGATATTTTTGAAGAGTTTGGCTAAATTCTATTAAAGAAGGAAAAGTGCTTAAAAAGACATGAATATGAAACCAAATCCATGACTTCAAGTTTTCAAGATGTAGCCCTCGCCGAGATGATCAAAATGGATATATGGATCATCTAAATCGGAGATCAGATGAGGAAATTATGGCCTTAGCAAAAACCGTTCGAGTCGCGACCGGAGTGTCCGGCAATGTGCCGGAGTATCCGATACCGAAGTGTCCGGTAAGCCCTCTCTGGACCCGAAATTTCACTAGCCAGAGTCTCCGACAATGTGCCGGAGTGTCCGGTATATTACCTGAGTCTACGGTAAGCCCTCTCTGAAACGGGGATTTTCCCCACCGGAGTGTCCACTCAAGGTTGATTTTTGTTAGTTTTAATAGCATATCAGATCTAATTTGTTTCCTAATTAATAGGATCTGTGGTTCCACGGGATAAGACCATCCCACCTCTATATAAAGAGGTCCAAGGCCAATTGAGAGACCCCCCTCAAATCGTGTATAAAATACACCTTTACTTTTTATCCCCTTTACCCTAATCTCTTCCAAACCCTAATTTATGTTCTTCTCTCGCTTCGACGACGTGTGAAGGCGATCCGGCTAGCCTGCCGAGACCGGATCAACCATAGAGACGTCTTGCTCCGACGGGGTCTCTCTCGAGCTTGATCTTTCTGGTGACATGGATCGTAGTTTGACGATCCCGTCGTTCCGCACATAGACTTGCACGTGGTGCATTGACTCGGATCTTTACAGCGTCAACACACTTTTTGGCGACTCCAATGAGAAAGAAAGGTTCTGACTATACAAGTTGAATCATCTTTTCCACGTCATGTCTTCTGAAATCTCACCCGAGAATATCGTGATGCCGCCATTTGAAGATCTTCCCGAAGAAGCTAGGAAGGAGTTCATGGAGTGCAAGAAGACATTAGAAGATCAACTACTTCAAGAAGTCAGAGCGTACACCACGACAGATCGACAAGGCAACATCAAGCAAGTTAGAGATCCCATCCTATCATCTGTTAAATTGGAGGTAACTACTAATACACCCACATATATCCCCAGTTCTGACATTGCCAATATGATTAATTCTGCTGTTTGTGCGAGTCTTAATAATAAGTTTGATGCTTTGGCTAAAAACTTTGGTGATATGCTTGTTACTCGCTTACAAACAATGGAAGAGAAGGTTGATAGAAAGCTTTCTGGCAGTACTCTTGATGCCACTACTTCCAATGTTGAAAGATCTATTAATCTACCAAATTGGCAAAACCCTAAGATCTCTGATGGGCAACCCTTGAACCACACGCCAAGCCAAACCGTTATTGGTACTTCGGCTAACATTGGGGTACAATTTGCTGATGCTACAATCACTAGTTTGGCTAGCCAACACCCATATAGCTGATGTAGTGAGCCAATTCCACCATATCATAAGGCTGCTCATATTGATAATTCTTTTGGTGGTCTACCTAATGCTAATAATTCATTACATCATGTTCCAAATTCATTGCCGAACTATTCGCCAGAAAATACCTATAGCACACCATCACCAAAATTGGCTTCAAATCGGTCGGCAGCCGATATGAAAAGCCTAGAGGAATTTAAAGCGGAGATGATGGACATGTTTAGGACAACCTTCGGCTTAGATGCTAAAAGTAAGAGCCGATCATATCAAAAACCCTATCTTGAAAATTATGAGTATATTCAATTTCCACATAGTTTTAGGTTCCCGATTTTGTCAAATTCACCGGTGATGGTAGTAGATCTACTATGGAACACATAGGCCAGTTTACTATACAATGTGGAGAAGCTAGTACTAATGATATTCTTAAGATAAGATTATTTTCTTTGTCTCTCTCAGGTGCTGCATTTACTAGGTTCACTTCTTTGCCACCCAATTCTATTCATTATTGGCCTCAACTAAAACAAAAGTTTTATGACTTTCTTTACCAGTGAAACTGAACTGAAATTGTCACATCTTACATCGGTTAAACAAAAGAGCAATGAATCGGTTTCTGATTATATTAGGAGATTTAGAGATACTAGAAACCGATGCTACATTTGATAATTTCTGATAGAGACTTAGCTGATCTAGCTTTTTCTGGTTTCCTTGATTATCATAAAGAAAAGCTAGAAGGTCAAGATTTTTTAGATGTTAGCCAAGTATTGTAAAAGGCTATGTCTAATGAAAATAGAGTCAAAGAGTCTAAATCAGGGCCAAAATCTACTGAAAAAGTTCATCGTCCTATTTATTTGGTTGATTGTGAATCTGACAAATCGGACGATGATGAGAAAAATGATGTTTATGCTGCTGAATTCTCATGGCCATCTAAAAATAATTCTCATCCTTGTGATTCTCTCAAGCCGATTCATAAAAATCGGTAAGCAGAGATGAAGTTTACCTTTGATGTAGCTAAATATGATAAAATATTCGATGAATTGTGTAAAGGAGGCTACATCAAGATGTCACATGTCATCCCACCGCTTGATGAGTTAAAGCGGCGTGCTTATTGTAAGTGGCATCATTCTTTTTCTCTTGCTACTAATGATTGTAATGTATTTCGAAGACAAATTCAATCGGCCATTAATGAAGGACGATTGTTTTTAGGGAGATGCAAATAGATAGACACCCTTTTCCCATTAACACTCTTGATCTACGGAATGTAAAAGTGTTGGTTCAGCCCGAACAAGTCAATACAACTGAAGGCAAGAATGTGATCATTGGTGAAGAAAGACAAGAAAACAACAACCCTTCAAGGGAAGTGGTGTTAAAAAAATCTTCGGATGGTAAAGAGTCTTTGAAAACCGCTATTAAAGCCTCTAGACTCAGGGGGCAAGCCAAGAAGACACAAAATTCGGTTGATCCTGCTACCCAGCCGAAAATGCTCAAACAAAAGAATCCTGAAGTAAGAAGGTGGAAAATAAATGAGCCAAAGATGAAAGACAAAAAGGTAAATTTCAAACCCACCTTTGGCTACCTTTTATCAAAATATATGACCAAAAGACCATTTTGGAGCAATACAAAGCCACCTCTAGATAACATTCGATCAGATCCTCATCGATTGGATCTGGTCAACAACGTAATTAGAATTGGAAGCATAGATGTTGTCATCAAGGAACCACCAAAAGGACCGATTATTGTAAATGATCGGATCAATTCGAAACACACTATAGATCTCAAAAGTTCTAAAGACAACAATTGCTCTCTTAACAAGTGTTTTCAGCTGAGGTGAAGTCCCTCTGGCTTAACTCAAACTCAAAAGAGGAGGTTGCAAAGATTGCGCAATCAAGAGGCCAAAGATCAAGGGTATAGCCAAATGAATGATCCATCTTACAAAATAGTGTCTCCACAATTTCCTTCAAATATCAAAAAAGAATGGAGACCTAAACAAGTAAGTTTGGCTTCTAGTTAAGCAATATTAGAAATTTATGGCCCATATAGTATTATCACCCTTAGAACAAAAGGCTGACGAGTTTCATCGCCCTCAAGCAATTTTTTGATGTTTTTTGGCACGCTAGCTTTGCCAAAAAACAAGGGGCATATGTTGACACCCAAAAATTGCACGCTAAGAAGATCGGAAGTTCCAGTTTATTAGATCAAAAATGGCCAAAAATATCTAAATCACGTCCCATAATGATTATTTCGCAAGAATGTTTTTCCAACATATTTTTCAGGATGTTGAGGATATTTTTAAAGTGTTTGGCTAAATTCTACTAAAGAAATAAAGAAGTGCTTAAAAAAACATGAAGATGAAGCCAAATTCATGATATGAAGATTTCAAGATGTATCCCTCACCGAGACAATCAAAACGGATATACGGATCACCTAAAGTGGAGATCGGATGAGGAAATTATGGCGTTAGCAAAAACTGTCCGAGTCACCACCAGAGCGTTCGGCAATGTGCCGGATTATCCGGTATCAGAGTGTCTGGTACATTACCGGAGTGTCTGGTAAGCCTCTCTGGACCCAGAATTTTACCCACCGGAGTCTCCGACAATGTTTCAGAGTTTCTGGTACCGGAGTGTCTGGTAAGCCCTCTTTGGAACGGGGATTTTTCCCACCGGAGTGTCCGGTACCCGAGGTCGGTTTTGGTAGTTTTAATAGCAGATCAAATCTAATTTGTTTCCTAATTAATATGATCTGTGGTTCCAGGGACAAGACCATCCCACCTCTATATAAAGAGGTCCAAGGCCGATTGAGAGACCACTCCAATAGTGAATCAAATACACCTTTACTTTTTATCCCTTTTAACCTAATCTCTTCCAAACCCTAATTTCTGTTCTTCACTCGTCCAGGCGGCATGTGAATGTGATTCGACTGGCCTGTCGAGCCCGAACCAACCCTACAAAGGTCTTGCTCCCACAGACATGCGCGTGGTGCACTGAACCAAATCTTTTCAGCATCAACATGTTTGTCCTTGTCATCCATCGAGGATGCCTACCATATTGTTATAGAATTAGCGGGGCGGGACCTACAATCACAACCGTTACCTATAGTGTTCATTCAATCATCAAAATCTATTCATACCTTTTAGATGACTTCAAAGGACATGAGACTAACAATCTCCCCCTTTTTGGTCATTGATGATAACCATAGTACTCACAAACGGGCTCAAACGAGATGAAAGAAGATAAAGAAGAAATCGCATCTCGAAAGAACACTTACCCCCTTACCTTGATGACTCCCCAGAAAAATTTTCCAAGAGTTCCCTTCCTTTGTCATAGTTCGGAAGCGCTCGCTCTCCCCCTATTTGGTAGCTCTCTCTCCCCCTTTGTCATCTAATCACACAAAAAGATAGCATCGAGGAAGCATATAGAAAGGGAGAACACTGTAGAGACAAAGGTTAGTGCACGATAGAATAGAATGGGAGCGCAATGCACCAAGGAACCTGCAAAGACAATCACAACTCAGGGAGCCATACACAATGAATCTAAGGGGTTAGTCCAGAAACCAAGTGTTTTTCAATGAGTTAAAAGAGTCAGATGAAACACAAGCTCATCAAAATAACACGAAAAGCCAAAAAAATCCACCAAACAAAAGATCCAGAGCCCTATCTAGCCATCCATGGCCTCCCCCTAGACAGCTAGCCACTCAAAAAGCGATACACCACACGACTCATTCCCAACTCCTACAGAGAACTAGTCCTGCACGGCTGAAGAGTCGGGTGCAGTGACAATCGGTGGCTGCTACTCTAAAGCTGGCTCAACTGCTGCTGCTGACTCATCTCCTCCAAACTGCTCGATATCATCAAAAGCACTCAAACCAGAGGAAGACGTCGAGGAGGGCTCCTTGCCATCAAGTGAAGCTGGCTGATCTGAACTAGCAAGGGCCTGAGCTGCCTCCTTTGCTGTGTATTCGACCTCAACCAGGATAGCTACATCTGAAGAACTCGGCTGCTCGGCTGTGGTGGCTGTAGGCTCTACCTCTGAAACCGCTGGCGGTGGCTCTGTCAAAACTGACTCAGCAATGGTAGCCTCAAAAAATAGAACTCTCGGAGCAAGTGAAGAACTACCTACCACTGTCCTTGACACAACTGTCGGTAAAGAAACTCAGGGCTCAGTTGAAGCAAACAATGCTGACATCGAGTACGAGAAAACTGAGGAGAACTGAGATGAGTTGACTGGCACACTAACTCCACCAGTAATCACTGTCGTGCTGGCTGCTCCAAATGGTATGAACGGTGATAACGGAGCTGAGAGCAAAGTAGTAAAAGTGGGCTGCTACAGCTGCTATCTCTGAAGCTCGCAGTGAACGCTGGCACTGTGGAATACTGCGGCTGGGGAGCTGTTGGCTAAAGCTGTGAGGCCAAGGGACCCGACAGCGATGTCATAGGAAATGCTGGCAAGGGTGGCATACCTATCCCCTGGAGGTAAGACGCTATGGCTCCGAACCCGACAAACATGTAAGATATGGCCGCTTCCATCTCCAACTGAGTGCGCTGCGACCTCTCAAAGAACTCTCTGTCCTGCCGTCTCCTCTCATCAGCAATCTCCCTCTCCAACCTGAGCCTCTCCTCAACCTCGGCTCTCTCCTGCCTGATCCTCTGCTCAGACTCCTCTCTCAACCTCCTTATCTCAGCCTACTCTGCCTTAATAGCATCCAACCTGACAGCCAATGCAGGATCTAGTGTAGCACGTGAGGAAGGAGTCTCATCGTGACTTGGAGCCTAAGTGCTCCCAACCCTCGGCTGTGCTCCCTCCGGAGCCTCAGTCTCAGCCTCAACATCCTCGGGGGCTGTGGTATCCTCTTCTCTAGGGGTGCTCTGTGAAGCAAAAACTCGTAACACCCTGAAATCAGACGATTCAGCATGACGAAAGGATGTGGTGATCTCTGGCAATGCATGCAGCATATGCCGCCTCAGTCATAACACCAGCTCTCCTCAGCAACAGACATATGTAAGGGGCAAATGGTAACTGTCGAGCGCCAATCCCCTCATATATATAACATCCGGCATCTCTGCAAGCAGCAAATCCGTCGAATCAAACTCCTCATGCCTTAGCAAGAAACACAGCAGCCACTGATGCAGCATAATGACTCGCTCTCTGTAGCCAGCTCGAAGTGCTATCGACCTCCCAAGCAACCCTCTCAATACATGTGCCTCGTGTGTCAACGTCAGAGGGTGCCTCGAGTAATGCTCCCCATGTGGTGGCGGGTATGCAATACTCAATCTCTCGTCACTGGGCTCCATCCCTCCAAAAGGTCTGAATGGCAGTGAAAAATCTGGATGAGCAAGTGCGTGGATCTGAGTGTCAAAAGATACGAACTCAAGGGCAGCTATAACATTGGTCCTCTCAAATCTGTGTGGCTCCCCTCGATACATAAACCAGAAGTATGTGTGGTTGAGAGAGATCCACAGTGAGACATAGAACTCCAAAAAAATCTCCTCACTAAACCTCAAAGGCTGAGTAAGCAATGTAAGCCTCCATGTCAACCCCAGCTCCTCTACTCAGTGCCTCAAAAGAACAATGGCGGTGTGCTGCAAACACTGAGCTCATGCCCTTAGTGGCAAGCTGTCTCCTGTAGGCCTCAAAGATCCTCCGCTGTAGAATAGTCCAGAATGGTCTAGCATTAGCGTGTCTAGTAGCAGGGACCCAGACAGTAAAGTCCACTCTCCTCTTGGCCTTCAAGGCCGGGCCCATGAGCTTCAACAGATCCACCTCAACCCCAGTAACTCTAGCCATGGCCCGGTGAGCTCTCTCGGCTCTAACTGTGCACACACTGCAGACCCCATCTCTAAAATGAGGACACCTCTATGACCTCGACTCTGAAGCTCCAGGGGCTGTCTCTCCATCCGCGGTTCTTGACTGCTGACTGGTAGGAGCTCTCCTCGGCTGCACCTCAGCTACAAAAGGGGCGGTCGCCACTCTCAAACATGTCGACCTCCTCAGCTCTCCCTAGACCTCAGCACCTCCTATCCTTAAAGCACCAGACCTCCTGTGTGGAGGCACGTCCACCTCTACTGCTGCCAGTGCTCTATCCCACTCGCGATTCCCTATCCTCTGTTTGTTCTTCTTCTTCTCAGGCTCTACGGCCTTGCCCTTCCCTTCTCCTCTGCCTGCCCATACTGTCAACTGTCACAAAAAAGACTAACTATGTAGCTCAACTGACTAAACAAGATTGGATTAAGAGCATCGCTTATAACCCGTCCAAGAAAGATCTGGACTGCCAAAAATCACTGCCAAACTGTCGCTAACCACTGTCCTGTCCCACTAACCAACTGTCACTGCACCACATAGGAATAAGATATAGGTTGTAAGCAAATAGGTGAGCGACACAAAGTAAAATCCTAGCGGTGGAACAAGGGTGTGACAGCTTGTACCTCGAAAGATACGAACCATCAACCTCAAGATCATATCAGATGTCACTCTGCGAAGCGAGGACCACAGACAGCTCAAGCACGATAAAATATATTACAAACTTTTATTTAAGTTTACAAACTATGAGTTTAAAGTGCGGAAGCTACAAACCTATTACACAAGGGCATCCTGTATACTAAGCAAAAAGATACATCGAGCCCATACGACGTACCTACTAGCAACAACCCACTCAAGGCGGCGAGCAAGGCTCCCAACAAATGAAGCCACCCTCAGGGGTTGCTCCCTCTGACTGGATTGAGAGGGGAAAGAGAAAGCACCTACAACAGAAAACCACAAACATAAAGCCCAAAGCAACTAACGCTCAGCAAGACTTAACCGACAAAATGGCTATCTACAGCTGACTCCTACGAATGAGAAGGCTGACTCATCAGGGTTGGCTAATTGCAAAAACAGCGCTATAAGTGAATCCTTACTTTCAGGTTTTAGCAGTAAATTAAGTATCAAAATTTAAATTTAGTTTGCACTATCAATGACCACAATGATGGTTGTCAAGCAAATTCTAATAAACAACTCAAACAGCTCGTATTTACTTCCACCTTCATTCTTTTACTTTTTTACTACGATGTGACGCAGCGAGACAAGTGGTACTCATTACTGTGAGGGGCAACGATTCGAATCGATTTACATCCAGCTGAAGAAACGTGATTGCACAACATGTATGCGCTTCTCAGAAGCCGCACATGACAACTTTTCACGCCAATGATACATAGCGCCGGTCCGATGCTCACCTCTCCCGAGCAGTGGTCCTCCATGTGATAACCGCACCGGGCCTATCTATGGTTAGCCCCAAAGCTCTCCCTTTTATCATCTCCAGAAGAGAGGTTCGGTTATATCCAGTCACTACGCACATTGGACTACATCAGTTTTTTGGGGCCTATAGATCTAGTATGTAATCAGTACTATTCAAACTTGCTCGACAGGGCCGACAACGGACGGTTCTTAATCGACACAGACAGGGCTATCGCATCCAGGACTCATTTCTTGATGCCAACCTATAATTTTGCTGTCCGTTCTCTATTTATCTTTTCATGTGACAAAGAACCACTTATACTGTACCTGTCAACCTCGTACCATCCTAATCCACTCGACTTCTACCGTTAACTAAAATTATTAGCTCAGCTCTACATCGAGTTACCTGTATCAAAAATACTAAACCAAGGTAGAGTTCTATAAATGTAACTACGGTTTCAAAACAACTCCTATCACCTAGTGCACATTACATACTAACCATCTAGAGTGATAAAAGTAAATGTTTTGAAAAACAGGATAATGCATCGGAACTTGCCTAGGCTTAGATCAATGTTAGTTTCCTCAACTACGGAAGCGTCAGGTATTGTGTGACATCCCACATTTCTCAAAGCCAAGAAGCAAGTTGTTTGATTTTGAAATTTCAGAACCGAGCTCAAAAAGAATTTAAAACAATTCTAACTGGTTTCAAAAATTAGTTTAAATTTCAAAATGAGAGTTCAAAATTTTCAATAAAATGATGCAAAACAAAATTTTCTCTTGAAATTTCATGCAATAACTTGAATATTAAAAGTTTTTGTAAAAATTTTATTTGAGGTTTAAAGGTTTCAAATAGATTAATTTCTCATAAAGCTTGCCTGTCTTTGAAATTCAATAACTTTTTATTTATTTTGATTTTAAACTTGACTCCAAAATAAAAGTTGTTCATCTTCAAAAATTTTACCACCCTCTCAAATTTCATAATTTTTGGAGCTCGGAAGTATAGATTTCGAAGCAAAAACAGCCAGTTGCGCAGAAAAATCGATGAAAAATCAGGAAAAAGAGAAATTTGTGGGGCCCGCTTGTCAGCCACACTATTGCCTTGTCCCCAACCTTCTGTTGCCACCCCGTCTGGACAGGTGCCAGCCACGCGCCTCTTGCCGCTGCATGGATGCCACGCTCGGGTGGACGTGTCTGGCCCGACTTACCGCGTGGACACGAGCTCACCCCGTGTCTCCGACCCCGACTCGTTCTCGCTCATTTTCCATATCAGTGGGACGAGCTCGCTCTCTCTCTCTCTCTCTCCCGACCGCTCCTCGCCCTCACCATGGAAAGCGCCGTCCGGCCGCCCCGAGCCCTCCACCTTGTGCGAGCAGCGGCGCCCCTTGCTCCTCCACCTCCCCACGAACTCGCCTCCACCTTCCTTCACCCAAACGAGGTCAATTTTAGCTTTCCCCAATCGAGCTCCAAGAACACCCATCTGGACATCTTCTCCAAATCCAGCATGCCTCGGTGGTGGATCTCCTCGATTCTTTTCCAATCCTTGTAATGTACCTCCGGAGCCATCCTTTGGACAAGTAAATCGACCAATTTCTTGACCCTTGCGCAGGAATTTTGAAAGAAATCGTGGCCACCGTCGCCGGACCACAGGACCCCTCCGGTGCGCACCACCTTACAGCCCTCCTCGACGTCGACAACTCCCGCGCCACTCCTCGGCAGGTTCCTGGGAAGCTGTAGAGCTGAACGCCTTCGAGTTTCGTCGACTCCTTTGGCCGCCTCTCGCCGTCGACCGCATTCTGTTGAGGTCCCCACCTCGTTGACCTCCTCTCTGTAATCCCCAAGTCACGCTGAACATTTTGGCACTGGCCCGCGCCTCTCCGGTCACCGGCCACGCCGCCGCCGGTGAGGGCGCCGCCACACCGGTCGGCAGGCCGCCTTGGCTGCCGCGCCGCGTGCAAGCGCGCCTGGAGCCTAGCTCCAAGGGTTGCTTGGGCCAGGCCCCGCCCAGGCCCAGTGTGGCCTTTTGCCTCCCTTTGTGGGCCAGGCCGGTGCAGCCTGCCCCACCATGGGCCATTTTGTGTGGTCGCGGCCCACCTGGCTGGAAAATTTTGTTATTTACGAATTCTTTTATTAATTGATCAGAAACTATTTCAAGTTGGTAAAATTCGTAGAAAATTCATCCTAACTCGAAAAAAATGAAATAAATTTTGTTAGGATACTCTCAACTAGAACAATATTCTGAAGCTAACAAAATTTTCCTTTTTAAGCATAAAATTAATTTACATAATTCATTAATGCATTATCATTATTCCTTGGCATAATAAGATCTTAAAAGGTTTACTTTTATGTTTATTTTGTCAAGCCTTCTGTTTTAGAAAATCTTTATATTTTATTTCAGTTAAATAATTTCTGTAAATATTTTATTGTGTTTAAATGGTGTTTAATTCATTATAAATCCATTTGATGTCAATAAATCCTGAAAATTTCTCAAAAATTAGTTTCGGACATTTCTGATTTTATGAATAACTCAAATTATATTTTATGTTTCTAAAACCATTTTAAAAGGAGTTTTATAGCTAAATTTATTAGCCATCTTTTAACCATAAAAAGCTATCATCGCATAATGATATCATTTGAATGTTAAAAACTAGCGTAACTCAATTCCATGCATATAATTTCATGTTAGGAGCCAAGCTAACTGAGGAGGAGTTCGATGACGTTCCGTTCGTCGAAGAAGCTAACTGTGAGCGAAGCCTAGACAAGCCTCGGTGCATTAACCTTGTTTTAATATTTTTCTTTTATCACTATGTATGAATAGTAATGTAATGTGCATTAGGTTTATAGGAGTTGATTAGACTGCATAAAAGCACCTTCTACCTATGTTAGTGTCCTTATACGGGTATCTCGATGTAGAGCTAGGCTATGAGTTTTAGTTATCGGTAGAAGTCGAGTGAATGGGGACTTCACTCGTGAGATATAGGTTTTACCCCTGGTTCAAAAGTATCGCATGATTTGATGAGGTTGAATTATAAGAGCCTGAAAGGTTGAGGTTGGATACGAGATTACAAGAAATGATAAGTTGAGACCGGGCAGGGAAGTATAGGTTGGCAACAGGAAGGGATTCCTGTGTGCGGTAGCCCTGTTTGTGTCGGTTAAGGACCGTACTGTTGTCGGCCCTGTTGAGCAAGTTTGAATAGTACTGATTACATACCTGATATATGGGCCCTAAGAAACTGATGTAGCTCAATATGACTGGACGTAACGGAACCTCTCTTTTGGAGATGATTAGAAGGGAGAGCTTTGGGGCTAACCATGGATAGACCTGGTGTGGTTATCGCATGGAGGATCACTGCTCGAGAGAGGTGAGCATCGGACCGGCGCTATGTATCATTGGCATGAAATTGCCATGTGCGGCTTCCGAGAAGCGCGTACATGTCGTGTAATCAGGTTTCTCCAGCTGGATGTAAATCGATTATAATCGCTGTCCCTCACAGTAACGAGTACTACTTGTCTCACTATGTCACATCGTAGTTAAGAAGTGGAATAAGAAGAGGATGGAAAAGTATTATGGTTGTTGATATGATTATTACAAATTGTTTGGCAACCATGATTGTGGTAGTTGATAGTGCAAATTAAATTTATCTTTTATTACACTTAATCTACCGCTAAAAAGATGAGAGTAAGGATCCACTTTTAACGCTGGTTTTTGCAAACAGCTACCCCATGTGAGTCGGCCTTATCAAATCTTTTTGAGTCGGCTGTAGTTAGCCATATTGACGGGTAAGACTTGCTGAGCATTCGAATGCTCAGGGCGTGGCTCTTTGTGGTTTTGTTTTGCAAGCGACCCCCTCTTTCCCTCCTCTGGATCAACCGACAGGAGCAACCCCCGAGGGTGGCTCGATGTCACCTTAAGCTTAGAATCTAGGAATCCCTAGTAGTTTTAAATAAAGTTTGTTTGCTTTCGTGCTTTTTTTTAAACTATGGTTTATAAACTTAAACAACCGTTTGTAAACTGTTGGTCCTGGCTTCACCGAGTGACACCTGATAAGATTCTGTGGTCGATGGATCGTCTCTCTTTTACGGGGCGATCTATCACAAAGGGCATACCACCGACCATATAAATCAAATAAACACAACGGTGATATCGACGGACTAATGCTACAATTCAAATAAAAACAATGCATTGAAATTGTGACACTAGCGACAGGAGAACTTAATGCCATACTAAAATATGAAAGAGATGACCTCAATATGGCACTAAGTACAAGAAATGCAACTAATTACTCCAATTAACAATAAAAGAATGAACTTTTATCTCAAATATGCCAATTTTCGTAATTAATCAACATAGGGATATGTGGGGTATTTCCAGTGAAATGTATGAGATAGAATCGATACCCCAATCACAGAAGAGCCGAAATCCGCCGAAAAGCACACCGAAAAGATGTCCAAATGCCTTGAACTCAAAAACCTATGAGGGTTTTGCGAAGGGCACCGAAGGCAAGGACAACAAGGAGCACGATAGCGTGGACTGTGAGCTTGGACGGCACGGCGAGGGGCGGCACTAGGCTAAGCTGCAGACAGCGGTGGCGCAAGCTCCAGCAGTGGCACGGCCTAGGGCACAGCAGGGCACGGGCACGAGGCAGTGAGTAGTGCGGCGAGAGATCGTGGAGGCCGGGAAGCGGCGGCGCGGTGGAGGTTGAAGGCTGCGCATTGGAGCTGGGCGGCGCATGGCGGTGGACGATGGCTACAGCGGCGATCGTCGGCGGTGACGACAAGAAACACGTAGAGTTTGGAAAGTGACGGAGAACACCCTCGTGCGGTTAGAGTATAAACAAATCAACGGCCGAGATAAAATGAAATCAAAACGGATAGCCAAGATTTTGCCGATCAAAGAGATCACCGGACTGTCTGGTCCTAGATATTTGTCCGGTGACTATAACTGTCTGGTGACTGTCGAGAGCCAATTCCAAAGAAGCACCCGCTTCGTCTTCCAATCACCGGACTGTCCGCTGAATTCGCCGGATTGTCCGGTGACTGTCCAACTCCGCAGCTCACTCGGTTCAAAGATATAATCACTGGACTATCCGGTGAAGGCGCCGGACAGTCCGGTGACCTCAAGGAATTGCAGAACCAAAGAATTCTTTCCATACTTTAAGTGTCCTCACCACAAAACCAAATAAACACCACACTTGTCTAGAAAGGGAACTCTCAACCACTCCTTTGCAAATAGATAACTCTCAAAGAGTTTAGCATTTTCGCAAATGTAAGATGGAGCGATAAAAACCAAAGCGAGAAGGAGACTCCAAAAAGGGAATGTATGAACCCATGTTCACGGTATGCGTAAATAAATTTTAGAAACCGTTAGACACAAGGTTCAATGGGCATGAAGCTCACAATTACTTTGGTTACTCTTTGTAGAGTTTGTGAATCCATATGGACAATGTAGTCACTTTCTTCATAGAGTAACATGCCTCCTTTGTGGTTCCTATATGCAATGCATGGCAACAACATCCTAGCTAATGCATTAAATTTAAATATGCCATGTAGATGCAAGCAAGTTAAAAGACATTGCATAAAGAAATCTATCCCGTACCAAGTTTGACCCATCTCAGACTTATTTACCATATGTCCGCCGCTTTGCCTTGAGATAGCCAAACCTTCTCAAGCTCTTCCCTCATGCATATGGATATCTCAAGGTGGTTAGGCACTGATCTAAATTTTTTTGTTCTTTTTTTATATTTTTATACATGATGCATGATAGTGTAAACATCTAGTCCACGAAAGAGTCCTATCTACCATGCAAGACAAGAAAAAAACCTACTCTAATATGTACAAGAGTAGATTGGCGTTGTAGCTTGATCACACGTGGCGGACTTCAAAAATCTTCAATTTACTTCATGGTCCACCACCTTGGTCCCTTTACTTCTATGACGACCCAAAATTCAACCATTTTTAAATATTAAAATTTCAAAATTTAAATGCATTTCACAAATTAGATTAGAATGAAATATTTTTTTTAATAAATTGCTAAGGTGCATCATATCATTTCATGTCATTGCATATCATTTAAATAATTATTGAGTGAATAAATAATTAATCAAGAATTTTAGAATTAAAGAAAAGGATTAAAAAGGAATAGAGAAAAGAAAGAAAAGAAAACACTCTCCCTGGGCCTTTTCCCCTCTCTCCCTTTCCTTCCCCGCCGGCCCAGCCTCCCTCCCTTCTCTCGCGCGCAGCTAGCAGCCGGCCCACAGCCCACTTCCCCCTCCTCTCTCACCAGCTAGCGGACCCCGCCTGTTGGCGCTTTCCCTCTCCTCCAGCCGCCGCCCCGCCGCAACGGTCGCCCCGCCCTCTCCGCGCGCGCTGCCAACAACCCGGAATCCTCGCGGGAGTTGAGCCCCAAGCCGCCCCCGACTCGGCCGCCCTTCTCCCCTATTTAAACCCCCCCC
>BCLF01000041.1:73151-199526 GCA_001602275.1 Zoysia japonica
GCCGCGCCGGCCTCTGGCCGTGCCGGCCAGCCGAGCCGAGCCGAGCCTCTTCGGACGGATCGCATTAGATCCCCCTCAATTTAAATTCCGACCGCCCGATCTAAATCCAAGAGCCCACAGTGTGCCACGTCGCCCAATTAATCGCACCCATCCGATCCAAATCCGACACACCATATTAAGCCACGTCACCCAAATAATCAGATCCGTTCAATTTGAAATCAACGACCTAGATTAATTCCCGAATAAGAAATAAAAATAAATTAGATTTTTTATTTCGTCAGCATGACATCAGCATGAGGTTAGCATAACCAATAATTATATAATTAATAATATTATCAATCTGGAAAATAATTATAATAATAATTTAATAATTTATTTAGTAATAATTAATTATAATAGTTATTTAATAATTAATTATATTAATTATTTAATAATTAATTATGACCATTTTACAGAAAAGCCCCTACACTTATTTTTAATTATAAATTAGTCCCTGCCGGGTGACAAATTTACATTTTAGCCCCTGAACTTTTCGGTAATTACATTTTAGTCCTCCAATAATTTTGTAAATTACAGATAAGCCCCCAATAATTAATTTTAATTACAGATTAGTCCCTGAACCTTATAAACGCCATAACTTTTGATCCGTAGCTCCGATTTCAGCAAATAATATACCCAAACGACCGTATCGAAATAATCTATGCATTCATGACATCATCATACTGATTTTGTTCTGTTTTGTTGCATTTGATTGATTGTTTGTGTTCTTGTGCGTTAGGCGACTTCGTCCCGGAGCTGCAGTTCGTCGAAGACTTCCAGCAGCAGGAGTTCGAGACCGTCAACTTTTACTCCCAAGAGCAGCAAGGCAAGTGTCCTTGACCATCTTGTGCCTAATTTTCAAAACATCTATCTTGTAGATTGCATGCTTGCGTCAAATTGACTGCGTACCTAATAATAGCAATACCCTAATTTCTACATTGTGCCTTGTCGCCTTAGTTTAATTTACTGTTGGATAGATCACATGCTTAGATTGCTACTGTCAGGTTGGGTGTATTTAAATGGATCATTATACATGCTTCACGAGGATTAATGGGAGATTAATAGCAACTTGGACAGTGATGATTTGGGCGATATGGTTGGTGTAGGACTGTGTGCAGGGTTACTCGCACTGTTCCTTGGTAAGTTATCTTTCCAAATCTAAGGACCGGTTCATGGAGCGGCCACCCATGTGTTTCCGTACAGTCACGATGCCAAGAATGGGCGCGGCCTAGCGTAGTAAGTGATGAAAACCAGTTCTGTGCATGCCAAACCGTGAAGCGGGGAAAGCGGGTTTCGCCTGGATCTGCCTGAAGAGAGATGTGTGGGGAAGGGAGGGTTACTCCCGGGAATCATTCAGCACAAGAGGGGGCCTCTCGGGTTCTGGGTAATGCCCGACGGGTGAAACCTTAGTGAGCACGTACAAACTGGCGGAAGTCAGGGAAAAGCCTTGTAGTGATCTCTTGGCCGTCACACCAAAGGAAGTGTGCGAGTGCGACGGCACAGGCATAATGGAGATTCTTTTTAGTCACCTGGTAACAGAGGATGAAATCACTACTCATAGGAAATTTGTACAACCTCTGCAGAGTGTAAAACTGTCATGATAGCCGTGCTCACGGTCATGAGCATTGCATGGACCCTCACATGATTAGCGAAAATTGAAATTGGTATTGGTTTGGTTTGGTGAATCACAGTGGGAGACTGTGATTTGGTTCTGTTACTTATTCTACTGGTTATAGGTGCGATATCTTTCACTTAGTAAATAGGTGCTTTTATGCAATTAAACCCTATATTGCCTGTTCCTTGATAATTGCCACATGTCATATACTTCCCACACTTGCTGAGTACATCCTGTACTCAACCTTACCTTTATAATTGCTGTTCAGTAGAGGGAGAACCTTGGGAGAACATTGAAGACCCTGGAGCCGACGTCTAGGCGAGCTATTCGGTCAACTGCCTGTGGAGCCCAAGAAGCTTTCGTTTCGTTTCCGCTGTTTGGTTTGTAATTTAATAAGACTCTTAGTCTATTTTTGTAATAGTTTAGTTATTCGTGACATTGTTCTATTTACCATTAATGAAGTCACTTTATGTATGAAACTTGTTCCTGGGCATACATAAAGGGTCATTCAGTTTTAGCCATAAAACCGGGTGTGACAACTTCTTCTTGGGAACCCAAGAGAGTTTAGACTTCCTCTCTCGGTCCACTATCACCTTGGAGACCCATATCTTCTTGGTTGTTCTCTTATCATTTGGCAGTCCAAGTGGCTTGGCTTTCACCTCTCCATCCTTAGCCCTAAAGAGATTGTAATGCACATCTTCATAGAAAAGGTTAGCATTAGATATAATCTTAGGCACGCTCACCTTGAGACAATCCTTAGAGCGATGACCATCAAGGCATGAGCGGGACTATCTATGCGGGGATCTCGTCTTCGTTGCCAATGATGTTGATAGAGAAAGGATATGATCTTAAGCCTTTGTGGTTGTGGTTGTTGACGGGGTTCTTTCTTAAGATTTCCTTTTGGATTTGCCTTCCTCTAGTAAGCCGCTCAAAAGCATCATCACAGCCTCTCTCTCCTCCTTGAGCTTCGTATATTCCTTCAAAATAGATGGCTCAAGAGTAGTGCTCTCCTTGGAGAGGGTTAGATCACAAGAAGTAGAAGCCTCATTTAAATCCTCAGGAGAGTTTAAGAAAGAGTCAAGATCAAGAGCCTCATGTGTACGGACCAATGCCTTATGCTTCTCAATAGCTCTATGTGCTTCTACTTGAGAGACTCATAGACTCATGTAGAACACCATGAGAGTGCTTTAGAGCATTGAGCTCATCCTCAACCTCCCAAACTTATATTGCTATTTTATGTTCTTTGGTCACCACCTCAATCTTCTTGGTCTTCTTGATGATGGTCTTGTTGGCCTTCTCAAGAAAAAGGGCTAAATCATTAAAGCTAGGTCCATCATCTTCATCTTCATAGTCCTCCTCTTCATCATCAAGATTATTATCTTCATCCTCATAGCCCTCACAACTTCGGGCCATCAAGCAAAGGGGTGGTGGAGGTAGCTCATTGGAGAAGCTTGTCGTAGCAATACCCACGAGCTCTTCTTCACTATAAGAGGGAGAGTCCGAATCATCATCAACAGTGAGCCACTCACCAACAATGTAGGTTTTGTGCGGAAACTTTTTCTTCTTGCTCTTGCTCGTTTCCTTGACGAAGAACTTCTTGAATTTCCTCTTGGGCTCGTGTTCTTCGTCCTCACTCTCACTAGTAGCTTCCTTCTTGCTCTTCTTCTTGTGCTTGAGACACTCTTTAGCAAAATGGCCTTTCTTGCCACAATTGAAGCTCCTGGAGTTCTTCTTAGAGGATGAGGGTCTTCCCTCACGAAATAGCTTCTTCATCAAAAGCGTAAGATTCTCATTGTCACTCTCATCATCCTCATCCTCCTTCACCTTCTTCTTCTTGTTCTTGCCATTGAGAGATTCTTCAACTTGAAGAGCAAGATTCTAAGGCAATTGAGTGTCGGTGGAGGTGCCCAACATATATCCCTCATAGGCCATGAGCTTGCTAAGCATGACATCCATAGAGTGAGTAGCCAAGTTAGCTTGAAAGAGACACGTGACGATAGAGTTGTAGCTTGGCGGCAACATCCTCAAGAGCTTTCGCATGATCTCAATATCATCAATTTTGTTCTTCAGACCCAAAGCATTGATCTCTTTCACTACTACATGTAAATGAGAGTAAACATCATTAACTTTCTCATGTTGTAGCATGGTGATGAGACTATATTTGTTCTTAAAAACATAGTAACACTCTTCCTTAGCCTCGGAGGAACCCTCATGGATGTTTTGCAATTGCAACCATATGTCATGCGCAGTGGATGATGCATTGATCCTAGAAAAGACATTTTTTGAAATGCATCCAAGTATGGCACGGCCTTAGCATTGAACATGATAAAGAGAGGATCAAGTCTCTCATTCTTATTCGCAGCATTTTGGGTCACAAGCCACGTTTTTCCATCGATTGACTCAAGGTTGGCTTGCAGGCGAGCCTTTCAATAAGAGTAATCATCCCTATCAAACACGGGCGGACTCTTCATCCTGTTCGGCATCCTTACTTAAGGTGGTGAAACCCGAAAAGTGAGCACTTAGCTCTGATACCACTTGTAAGGATAAAAGACACTAAGAAGGGGGGTTGAATCGAAAGCATACTTATGCAAATCTAGTAAGCTAAGACCCCTAACAATGCTAATAAAATGATAAGAACAACAAGCAAGCACTAGCACCATAGCTACCAAAAGAAATCAAAGAACAATCTATCACTCTACTGAAATGGTAAGTAAATGCGGTAAGTAAAGAGAGGGAGATAGAGAGTGTTTAGTGATTTTTCTCGAGATCTCAAAAGGTAGGCACTTTCCCATAATCTTCATTGAACCACTCCCGTCGGAGTCTCAGTTCCTCCTGTCTTTCTCGGAACAATGTTCACAAGGGTATGCTTCATTCCCGAAGTGAAGTCACCGGCAGCTCGGCTGTAGCACACAATACCCAAGTGCTAGAGCAAGCCTCCAAGGCTTGGGCGCTCTCTCTTGATGTCCCTTTCGAGCGAAGGACCTAAAACCGTGTACAAACTTGGCGTCCTCTTCCACAATCTCCTTGGAAGCTCGAACACCAACATCTAGCCGGTCTAGGCTGTCCAAACCAAGAGTAATAGGCAAAGATCACACCTCTCAAAATCCACAAGCTCTAGAAGTGTATGTATGCTCTCTATCACTCTCCTACTAGAACCAAAAATCTCAATTCTTGTCTTGTGCTCCCTTGGTAGTGTCCCTTAGCATCTCACAAGTTTCCTCTAGCAATTCAGACCTCAGGCACACGCGAGAACGTCCCTCTCCACAGATTAAATAGGCTTCAAGCTTAGAAACAACTATTAGAATGTGATGTTATAAAGCTGACTGCTTTATGCAATCACCGGACTATCCGGTGACCCTTTCCTCCAGCTGGCCAGGGAAACACCCTTTTTAGAATCTATTCCATATGACAACAGACTATCTGGTGCATACCTTCACCGAACTGTCCGGTGACTCACTTTTGAACTCCCAGAGACATCTTCTCTGGACTTCGTCTTCTGGTTCACTGAACTATCTAGTGACTACCACACAGGACTGTTCGGTGTTTGCTCCACCTCAACTTCAGAGAGCTCCTCTCTCTGGACTGGCTCCTCCAGGGCTCACCGGACTGCCTGGTGATTGCTTCTTCAGCTGGACTTGAGCTTCGGTCTTCGACTTCGCTTCTTCTGCCATCTTCAGTGCTGTCGGAGGTATCTAAGGAGCATTCACACCTTCTAACACTTATATGACAGGAGACAAATGACCCTACCTCTTTAACAGTACCGGCGGTCTTATAGACTCTCTAGCTAATCCTTAGCCTTGGTCCTCCGACGCTGAGAAACTCTTCTTCTTGGGTTTGTCTTTGTCATCCATCGAGGAGGCCCACTATGTTGTTGTAGAATTAGCGAGGTGAGACCTACAATAACAACCGTTACCTATGGTATTTATTCCGTCGTCAAAATCTATTTATACCTTTTAAAGGACTTCAAAGATCATGAAGCTAACAAGAGAGTACTTAATAGCACATGCTGTAAGAGTGTGGTCAAGTCCGAACTGCGAACGTATAGATTAGAAATATTACGACTGTTGATACATCAGGATCTGATAGCACATGCTGTAAGAGTGTGGTAAGTGGGAACTTCAAAACATAGATAACAAATACTACAACTGCTGGTACATCAGGAAGTAACTAAGCAATGCATTCATAATCAAAAGAACTTGCAAAAAAAATGCAAGTTATATTAGCTGGAGTATAACAATCATAAAAAATGTAGTATGATATAAGAACTTAGCTTAGATTACGATGTGTATATCAACACATACATGATAAACTTTTCTTTTTTTCATAAATATACTACTATTTGTCTGCAAGTTCTATCTAGTCTGATATTTACGATGGACCCAACCTAATATTATATTCACGAATCTAGCAAAATACATAGCAATTGGTTAGTGTTGATAGTGAAAATTGACGGTAGCAGCTGATTCGGCTTGATCTGATTACTAAATAATTAAGTGACCGAATTAATCGCTTGTATTCTGATCTTGTCCTAGTTATTTGCATATTTCGTGCTTTGCAGATAAGGACCAGCTGGTGCAGATTGAAGGATGATTCCCTGTAGCAAGATACAATATCTATGGAGATAAAACCATACAAATGGCTGAAGCAGGCGAGCTGTTTGGAGGAACAGAATAGTCCTTTTTGGTCAATATTTAGTTTGAGTAAGTTTTTTTTCATTAAGTCTAGTTTCAGGTGGCTGTATCTGGATAGAGTTTGTTATTAGAAGAGCCCATCTATAAATAGGGGTCCAGCGTGAGGGAAAAAAAAAACAGAACCATTATTTTTCATCTAGAATTCAATCTAGTATCGTTTTCTTTAATTTGCTTTTTTGGCTTTTTGCTGGGTAAAGCGCTTGTGTTTCTCCATGAAAGAGCCTCTTTGTTGGTTTGTCCAGTAAAGCGGTCGATAGCCATCCCGTAAGTGCGATTATCTTCTTGCTGCTCAACGCATTCTGCTGAGCAACAATTATTACAGAAAATATAACGCCTATTTTTTAGTTCACTTTGTCGCACAACTTTATCATTTATCTCAATTTACCCACTACATCAATTTATTTTTTATTTCTTAAAATATAAATTAAATATTGAGCTAACATTTTATGAGATAATAAAGCGCATCATAAAACATGTCAAACAAATACATCATAAATATTTTGTAATTATTTTCATAGGGAAGGATATTTAATACTAAATTAATCCTTAGGATAAAAAACTTATGATGTATTTTTTTAATATATGTTATGATGTGTTCGATCATCTTGAAAAATTTTAGCTTAAGATTATACTTATATATGAAGAAATAAAAAGATAAATTGTAATTGAGGTACTTTAAACCAAATGGTAAAATTATGCAGATAAACTGAACAAAAAATTAGTTTAGTGTGTTATCTGAAATCAGGATCTACTTGGGGTAATAATTTGAACTTTATACTTTTTAAATCTCCACCACTTTTGAGAGTTTAGTTTTTTTTCATACTAATGAGGTTTCAAGGAAATACGATCGCGTGAGGGACGAGCGGTGCGTCGTCCTCCTTACGAGCGTCAGGAGGTGGCTCCCTATGTTAGGTAGGGATGGCAGGGACGGAGAACCTCAAGACAGAGATCGGGTCAGGCACAGTAGCCATTCGAGGAGCATGGATCGGCGAGGAAGAGACCGTGAAGATGGAGAGTACCGTACGAGGCGTGGTCTTGGTAGTGCCAGTCCGAGAGGGCGTGTAAGTATGGTGGCCAACGAGAAGAACCTAAGCGGAAGAAGGAAAAGAAATAGAAGCTTCCTGAAGGTAAAAATGTTCTAGATCCGAACGACACTGAAGTAGTGATCTTGCTATGTAATCACTCCGGTTTTAAAATATTGACACATTGACTTTTTATATCAACTTTGATCATTTTTTTTATTAAAAAAATTGTTTAAACATGTAAATTTTTTATTATTTGCTTTATCATTGATGAAATTTAATTCATATTTAATAATTTTACATATTGGAATAAATTTTTTGAATAAAACAAATAATTCAAAGTTAATGTTGAAAGTCAACGGTTGCAATAAGAGCACGTAGTGTGTTTTTGAAGCTTCTTTAGAACTAAGGTAGTTCAAACAAGAAATGATATTGTAACTTTTTTGCAGGTTAAACCACAAAAAGAAATTGCGGTTTCGTCAGCAGCATGTAGTTCCTTTGATCTATCGATGTGCATATATTCCTATAACTATTTAATGGCTATATCGATAAGTGACTGCTGAGGTTAGGAGCAGTAATTTAAGTGTATACTGAACTGTACCA
Organism: Zoysia japonica; assembly: GCA_001602275.1. NCBI lineage: Eukaryota > Viridiplantae > Streptophyta > Magnoliopsida > Poales > Poaceae > Zoysia > Zoysia japonica. Next base: position 81,122 of record BCLF01000041.1, read on the forward strand.
ACCTGAACATGATAGTCATTAATATAGCTGTTTCAATAACACAATCGAGCAATACCAATAATCCAGTCATTGGGTTGAATACGTTCTAGAGTTTGCACTAGCTGTTGGCTGTCCTTGTTCAGCACCGTCAACTATTAAACCTACTGCAGCATTACAGATGGGAAAAAAAAATTCTGGCTCTACTAAACCAACCTGATAATCATCTGAATAAAAATCTAATCACAGCTCAACAATCAGGTCTAACAAACAGATGAAAAGACAACATTACTTGTGTGCAGACTTCAAAATCTCCCAACTCAACCGCATATGCAACGGCAACGGAGCAACAAAGCTGAGCTTTTCAAGATCAGAGAAGTGATACTGATCTGAAGAGTGCAACTGCTGGACGGCTGCTGATATGTCGGGAAGAATCATTTGCTTGCAGTGTAGATGCAGCTGAGGCTGCTCCTCTGCAATGCTTCCGCCACCCACTGAAAGCCCGAAAGGGAGCTTTCTTTTCTTGAGCATTTCCTCATCGATTATTTGCGGCATGGGAAGAGGCTTCCAGTTCTGATGTGCTTGCCGTCCGTACTTGTAATCCCCAACAATTGGTGTTCCAAGAACCTCCGCACAATGAATTCGGAGCTGAGTTGGGACAAGCAGAAACAGGAACAGATTTTCGAATGGTTAGTCTGATAGTAATATCTTGCAGGTAGGAAGATGGAATAAATTTCTTTATCTAAACGGAAATACATAATTACCTGATGCTTCCTTCCCGTCCGGGGAAATAGTTCTAACCAAGTATATCCTGCAAGCGTTTACAAATTTTCAATAGAACAATGATGTACAAAATAATAGTTCATGACAGCTGTTTGATATTACTCGTACTGATGCCTTCAGCTGGGAAGGGTTCTTCATGACGTCTAATAAAAGTATAAAATTGCTAGCAGTTACCCGCTTTTAGGAAGTAAAAAATTGCATTTGCTCTGCAATACATATTTATTTCTTACCTTGAGAAGATTCAATCACACGGTACTCTGTCAAAGTATTCTGAACAGCAGCAGTATTTGAATCAGCCCTGACAGTAAGACACTCACACTTACCATCTTGTAAGACAAGCTGCGCAAAAGCAAAATACCTCCGGAATCAGTAGGAGGCAAGGGAAAGAAAAAAAAAAATAAAAGAGTCCTGATGTGGATTAAAGCCAATTACTGTCTAGCTATGTCCCAAAAGGTATGGGGACAAAGCATTTTTTGAGATAAAACAGGCATCGTGGATGGTTCTATTCCAAATGGAACTAACAAAAATCACTAATAGATTTCATTGAAACAAGAACATGTACCACCAAAATCAATCAATATGCCAATTATCGCATGCATTATTAATTTACTATAGTAAGCTAACCTGAATATAAAATTACTCAATTGTTTATAATATTAAATACGAAATGATATGTTCTTCTGAACTAAAGAAAATGGAGGGAAGGGTAACAACTTTCAGGTTACTATATGTCGTATCTGTACACTTGCGGTAATATATGTTAGGCAAAACAGATTATGTATTCCCAGGAGACCAATGCCCCATATTTATAAAGTATAAGTTGTGGTATAAACAGAGCCCTTTATACAACTGGGGTAATTATAGGCTAAGTATTAAAAACAGAATCAATCTCCAATAATAGAATTATATCTTTAATACCCCACACCCCAAAAAAAAATCATGACGGATCAACAACACCGAGTTTGGAAAGGAAGAAACTATGTGGTGCTCTAGTTTGTGCGTTTGTGAAAAATCTGTAACTGCAAAGGCACATAGCAAAGATCAACCATCTGAGCTCAGGTAAAAAACACATCCACACCAATATGCTTGGAGAGCTCATATTTCACCTAATCATGAGCAATGGCAATAGAACTTGTATTGCCAGAGTGAAGAGGACTCAGAGTCCAGTCAGAGACACCGAAATCCTCATGTAACCACCGTAACCAATAGAGCTTCGCTGTCAACGTCATAGCATGCAACTAGAACGAGAAAAGTACAATCTGCTTCTTTGTCTTCCAAGCAATAAGAGAATCACTTAAGAAAATGAAGTAAGCAGAAACGGACTAGCGATTAGAGAGATCACTAGCCCAAATAGTATCAGATAGTACGAAGAGCTAGGACGTGGAAAGAAAATGCGACTAGAGCTAGTACCACACAAGTAGCATAGACCACGACGATGACTGTAGTGGGTATTTAGGAGCGAAAACGAATTGAATGAGCATATGTACTGCATGAGAAATGTCAGGACGAGTGACACCAAAGTAAACAAGACTCCCAAGCGATAGAGTGTAGAATCCTCAGGACTGACCATTAGTGAGATGAAGCTGGAGATTAAGCTCCATGAGAGTATCAATGGATCATGAATGCACTTCTGTTGAGATAACGTGATCCCCTCAAAGGAGGAAACCTCAATTCTGAGAAAGTTTCAAAGAGGCCCAAGGTCAAACATCAGATCCTGCTCAGTGAGCTGCAGGCAGCGGAGCGAGCAGGTAGGCTCAGCAAGCAGGACGTGAACTAGCCTGGGCGGCAGCTCCGGGCAATGGCGCGGCACGTGGGCAGGGCCGAGCGGCATGGCGTGAGCGAGCAGGGCTAGCAGCGCGAGTAGGCAAGCTTAGGGCTACATGAGCAAGCAAAGCGGCGACACCGATGAGAAGAATGGAGCAGGGTGAGCGTGCATCCTCATCGCTCATACCAAACAAAAACTGAGGTGGCCTCGTCTCATACTCATCCCTCGTACCAAAAAAAATAAATATATATATATCTCACCCCATCCATGATATCAAACAGAGGACAGTGTACACCCCATCTAGAAATCAGGGATGACAATTGACATAGTCAGATCCCACTTTGACTCCAAACCAAACGGCCCCCAAGATAATGGAAGTTCACCACATTACAAGGCATTAAGGCTTGGACCCTTTCCAAGACTTTCGCTACATTTAATTTGAGTTACGGAAAATTTCCTAAAATTTGTGATAAGGTCCAAAGCTTCATCAAAGATCATCAGACCTCTTTAATAAGCTCGAAATCAGTTGCACACGGCTACAAGAAGAGCCTAGTGGTTAAGAAGCCTCAGTAGCACAACACCCCTTAGGTCTTGGGTTCGACTTTCCATGGAAGCAAATTTCAAGCTGAGGTAAAAAAAAAATCCCTTCATCTGCCCCACACTGAAGCACGCGAGTAACAACTGCCCTGGTCTTTAGTCACTCACACAAGCTATGGTGCCGCTGTGTACGGGTGAGGTAGGAGATTTAGAGGTTTTCTCAACCTGCTGAGGTCTTCTTCATAATGCAATGCCAGGAGGCTATCTTACCCTCGTAAGTTCAGTTTCTTTTAACCATTTCCATGCATATGAAGAGGCTTTAGCAAGTCCTGCTCACTTGCCCATGTGATAAGGGTGTCCATAACAATTATGAAGAGCATCAATGACAATGGCTCTCCTTGTTGTAAACTTTTCTAATGACAAATCAAGTCTCCCGGCTCACCATTCACAAGAACGCAGGTGGAAGACAAGAACATTTTGGAGATGATGTTGCACTAGAAAGGGCTGAATCCCAGATGCCTCAACACTTCGAAGAAAAAGGGCCATGAAACAGAATGAAGGCCTTGCTGATATCCAGTTTGAGAACACGTGGCTCATTTTGCCCGTGCAAAACCTGTGTCGTCTATTGCACAAGAATGAAGTTATCAAAGATGCAGCATGCTATCCAATATTTTTTAAAGAATCTAGGCGAAGCTATGAATTACGCTGCCATCTTTGGAATCAAGGTGATGTAATACTAATTAAGAAGGTGGAGCCTATTCACATCCCCTTGTATCAATATGAATTCCGCCTTGACACTGGACGCACAGAATTGTAGACCACAGCCAGTATAACCATCTAGCCCCGAGGCCTTATTGGAAGACAAGGATTTGATGGTTCCCCACATGGCCACACCTCCTCAGTGATAATTTGATCAAGTGTTGTAAGATCATGTGGAGGTTCATAGAAGGTGGGGAGATCCAAAGTGAACTCAGACTGCGCTGATGTCCCTAGCAGATTATTGGAAAATTCCCAGACCACCTCCTCCTCCTCTTGTGCAGTGAAAATCACCAACCTTCACTTTCACCATAAGTTTTACTCTTCCTATATCTTGCATGTTGCTGCAAAAAGGATGTGTCGATGCTCGATTTGTGCTCGAGATCAGCAGATATCGTGAGTCGGATTGGGAGCGCGAATATCTTGAAGCTAATCTCAAGGGTGACACAAGACTTAGACTGGTTTGAGCCTCCCGGAAGATAACAATCCTACGTCCAGTATGTGTGTGTATTCCTTAGTAGTGTGCTGCTTGTCCTGTCTGATAGGACATGTTACATATTTTTAGGGAGGTCATCCCTATGCATAATTACAGTTAATGGCGTAATAATCCCGATAACGTATATTCTAATGACATCCACGTTGCCGTTGGGGGAATGGCTCCTTTAGTGACAGTAACCACTGGGCCCCTTAATTAGGCATTTAATGATGTGTTGAGGGGGTCATGCGAGGGCATCTACCGTTGAGGACTCTTGGTGGGCCGTGGCCCATCTTGACTTTGGGCGGTGAGGCGCGGCCCATCTTTATTTCGGAGCTAGCCCCAAACGCTGCTTGGTCGACAATGATGAATGACCCTTCCCATGAAGAAGAGAACTTGTGCTTATCAATAGTTATGATGTCCTTGAGAACTAAATCACCCACTTCTAAGATTTGGAAGACAACATCCTTACTGTAATGCTTCCGAAGTGATGTCCGATATTTCTCAATTTTTGCTAAGGATGTACTTCTGACTTCTTCTAAGAGAGTAAGATCCACTCCTGTATCTCAGCCTGCTCAGCTTCATTAAACTTTAGCATCTGGTGTGATCCTACGTGCACTTCGGGTGGTAACACAGTATCAGAGCCATACAACAAGTTAAAAGGTGTATCTCTTGTTGCCCGAGTAGGATTGGTTCAAAGTGACCAAAGTACAGTCGGCAACTCTTGGATCCAATTTTTTCCTCTGGCTTGGAGCTTTTCTTGCATTTGGATCTTCATGCCTTGTAAGATCAACCAATTTGCTCTCTCAACTTAGCCATTAGTTTGTGGATGGGCCACATATGCAACGGAGTGCTCTATCCTGAAGTCTGCACAACACCTTTGAAACTTATTGCTCTTGAACAGACTGCCATTATCAGTGATAATCTGCTTTGCGACACCGAACCAAGCAATAATCCCTTCCAAAAACTTCGCTGCAGCTTCTTGGGTGATTTAACCACTGGTTCAGCTTCCATCCACTTAGTGAAGATGTCAATTTCTACAAAGAAATGCTTGTAACCTCCTTTTGCCTTCGGGAGATTGCCAATAATATTGATCCCTCGTATAGCGAACAGCAAAGACAAGTGTATGGTGCGTAGAGCCCCAACATGGTTAGTAGTTTGCTTTATACTGTTGGATCTATCCACAGCTTGTGCTCGATCACCTCACCTCCTTGAGGATCCTAGACATATCCAAAGATGTCCATACGAAGATATCGGCGTTAGCCAGAAGGAAGGCGATGAGCACGAGTTCCTATTTGGGAGATAAACCACCTCCATGGTCAGCTGCTTAGTAGGTTCACTGAGATCCAACGGAACTGCCTTGTTGGGTGCTGGCAGTGACACTTCTTCAGTTGCAACTACGAGATCGGGTGCCAGCACTTCGGTCAGCTTTGCAGTGAGTTTTGGTATGTTCAATACCGCACCACTGTCTATGCGTGGCTGCTTGGAGGAGCTGTCCCCCGAAGTCCCTTGCCCAAAGTGACCTGCCCGGATCATTGAGTTGATGTTGCATTTGACCGATTCCTTGAATTAGAGATAATTATGATAACCCCCAGTGGGCTTGACATCTTCATAGTGGCATTCGCTGTATGAACAGCAGTCATGAACTTGAGGAGGAATGGCCTCCCTAGAAAGTATGCCATCAATGACAGATTCGAGACTCCGTGAGGCGATGGGCGAAGGCGAAGGGAGCTAGTATTAAGTAGCCCTAGAAAAGATTTGCCCGCCCACTAATACCCTTGCCTAAATGTTTGCAACAAATAGACCAGAGAAGATCACCGCAGTTTTAATTGAACGCTTCCACAATCACATTCCCCTGTATTGGTACATAACGATAGAGGAGATGGGGCAAGAGGTGTTCCAAGTTGAAAATTTTATGGAAAACATTTCAGCCAAGAGAGCTCAATCTGTATTTTATCTAACATTGTCAGAAAATTATCAAAACAAATAAAAATAAAGGTACACTGCTTTTGGCGTTTGACAAAGCACATATATGAAAAAGAAAATAGTAACTGATTTCCATATATGACACAGATGATGCAAAATGTATGTTAATTTTTTCAGAGGATGCACCACTGTACTGTGACTGATACAAACATCTCACGTCACTACATGTTATATCACAATTTCAAGATGGAATAGCAGAAGTCTTATACTCAAGTAACAAAGAGCAACCTCAAAGCATCCAATCCAAAGATTGTACTTGTATACTTATTAATTAGTGGACCAAACAAGAGAAATTCAACCAAGCCAGATCAGATAACAGCATGCTCAAATTTTCTGATCCACAACTCAGAAATCATAGAAGCTCTTGATCTAGTTCTAAATAACTTGAATGAATCAAATATGTGAAGACAACTGATACTTGGCCGTTCGCCACACCCACACACAAAATTAAGCCATAGTGAAAGATTTTTCTGTTAGAGCTCGAAATTTGCAGAATATTTTTTCTGCTGAACTAACAAATTAATCAAACAGCAAGTAAATCGTACAATCTATTACCACTATACCATCTAAGCTAATGCTTGCACATGAACAAGTTGAAAACAGAATCTCATCGTACACTACTTCCTTGCTCAACAATCAAGTCCCAATCTCTACCCGGAGTGGAATTAAACGCCTAGGCCGTAGGATAAGCAGAACAAGAACGGGGAAGAGGAAGAAGAGAAAGCTAAGCAGGAGAAGGCAAGCGCCTTAGTGTGCTCCTTTGCGGCCCCGCCGCCTTGTTCCGTACCTCGCTGTGCTAATTGGTGGTTGCGCCGCCTTGTTCTGCACTCCATCGACCAAGAGACCAGCCCTAACACCTGTGAAGCCGGCGTTGATGCGCACCACAGGCCGCCCAGCGCCCGTCAAGGTGAACCTCTTCCGCTTCCCCTCCTCCGACACCGGCGGCGACAAGGAGAAGCCGCCCTCGCCGCGCGGCTGTGGATCCTAGCCGTGGGCTAGCGGTCCGTGGCCATGAGGCCCATCACGCGACTGTCCCCGGCGAAGATGCGGATGCGGACTCAGTATGTGTGTGAGCTGTGGGCCCAACCTGTCGGCGCCAACATTCAGGAGGGTGCCGCGACGGACGACAACCATTCGCCACGAACTGGTTCTTTTATAAGTAGTAAAGATGCCAAATCAATGTCCACAACCTCGAAGGTGAGGATTTTTCCTCAACCGGCTGCAGGGTAGATAGAGGCAAAAACCCATATCCTCGTAAGTACATGTCAGGAGGAGGTTAAGAGCCGACCCTGTGTTGATGAGGGTCTTGGCCACATTGCTGCGATGAATCGAAATCTTGACGACGAAGGGCACATTCCTTGTAGATAGCTCTATCTTCGGATGATCCTCGGGCCTGAACGTGAACATGACCTCGTACCATTGCATCTTGTTGATGGGGACGGGGTTGAATACTTCACGCTCATACTTCTTATACTGCAATTTGGAAAGAACTGCAATGCTTCCACCGAAGATCATGTTAACTTTGCGGTAATCTTACTCATGCTCCTTCTCTGCCATTTGGCGCCCCTTGGGTGGAGCTTCAGGATGAGGGAGTGCTGGAGCCTCAGAAGTTTTCTTTTTCTTTTGCTCTAGATAGAGCTTGCATTCGGTGAAGTCATGGTGCGGTGAACGATGTACTAGACACCACTTTTTCGCATCTTCAGGCCGCAGAAATGGCTTTTTCTTTGCGGGATGGTTACCACCTTCACTTAATATTGCATTTAATGCCACATTGAGTGGGTCGTGTGAGGGCGCCTACCGTTTGAGGACTCCTGCTGAGCCGTAGTCCATCTTGACTTTGGGTGGTGAGGCGTGGCCCACCTTTACTTCGGGTGAGGAAAAAATTGTGGTATCTGTTAGATAGACGGTACAACAGACCCTCTTTGGGCCCGCACGTCTATATTTGGGCCTAGTGCCTATTTGGCTAGGATAAATAGATTGATTTATATTAGGCAGGATCTCAATTATATTAGGCAAAAATCTTCACTGATTGGTCCTACTTCTATAAACCATCGGCCATCATTGCCTATATATACGTGTAACCTCATATCTCTCATAATCAATCTACTCTCTTCGTTCACAAATATAAGTCATTCTAGCTCGGGGCACGGGAATTAAGTAAAAGTGAAAAAGTATAGTGCGCACAAAACAAAGAGAAAAGAGATAGAGATAAAGATTTATTGGAAAGAGAAAATGTGTTGGAAAGAGAGAGTTGCATTGAGAAGTGAGAATGACATACATTTGGGAACAAAATTTGAATGCAAGAATGATTTATAATTATGAACGGAGGGAGTACTATTCTCCATGCCTAATCTTACATGGTATCAGAGCCTAGGTTTCTTCCAACCCTTCTTCCCCTGCCTAGGCGCAACTGCGCCATCTCCTCCATCATGCAGGCCACCGATGAGAGCAAGCATACCGCCACTGCTGCTGACACGACACCACCGCGGCTGCTTAGCGCGAGCATGCGGAGACCGAGCGCTCCGCCGCTAAGCGTGCCGCTAATAGCGAGCACGAGCACGCCTCCCACGCGCGTGTCGCTGTCCTTGAGCGCGTCGCCGCCACGGAACGAGAAGCCGAGGCAGCAACTGCTGAGCAGATCGCGGCTGAAAAAAGCGTGCGCGGGTTGAAGCTGAGGCCTCGCGCATGCCTCACCGTGGCACAGCGCCCCCTCCGACCTCCCTTCACAACGCCCTGCTTCTCCAAGAGGCTGCCGTCCTCGCCAACCTTCACTCGCAGGCCGTCGGCGTCTAGAACATTCGCACTCTCGTGTCCATAGTCCTTGAGCTCTCCTCCAGCCAGTACACCAGGTGGCGCGAGCTGTTCCTTCTCGCCTTGGGGAAGTTCGCTCTCGAGGACCATGTCCTTCAAGACGACCCCGACCCTGCTTTCCCGGACTGGGCACGCATGGACTGCGTGGTCAAGTCCTTGTTGTACAGCGCCATCTCCCCCGAGCTGTTCGACATGGTTCCTCGTTCCCTCTCCTCTGCTCGTTCGGTGTGGCTGGTCGTGGAGTCCCTATTTCTGGGGAACGTAGAGATGCGCGCCCTCCATCTCGACACCGAGTTTCAGACCTTCGCCTAGGGAAACCCCTCTGTCATTGACTACTGCCAGCGCCTCGAGGACCTCGGCGAGCACGTTCCCGACCGCACTCTCGTCCTCACCCTGATTCGCGGCCTCAACGAGAAGTTTGCCAACATCGGTCTTCACCTCCAGCGCGCTCGTCCCTACCCCATGTTCCTGGAAGCCCAGAACGACCTGCTGCTAGAGGAACTGAATCAGGCGCATCGCTCGACCACGCCATCCACTGCTCTGGTGGCAGCCAGCGCACCGCATGCTCCTTCGGTGCCTGCAACGCGTCCGGCACAGCTACCTCCACCACCATCAGTTAATACCAGTTCCGGGGGCGCTCCGCCCAACAATCGGCGGGGCAAACGTGGCAACAAACGGGGTGGACAGCCCGCTGCTGCACCTACCGGCAGCCAGGCGCCCAAGGCTGATGTGCCCTAGCCCTCCTACCTCCACCTGTGGGCAGGTTCCATACAGATGTATGGACCCCGTCCTCCCTTGGCGCCCATCCCCACCGGACCTCCCCAGCAGGACCCCTCTGCACGCTCTCCTGGCTGGGGCACAAAACGCTTGAGCACCATCTCCGCCACCAGGGTTCAATCCTTTGACTGCCCCAGGGTGGAACCAGGCAGACCTCGCCCGCTCCTTCAACACCATGATGTTGCCACAGCAGCCGCAACAGGACTGGTACTTCGACTCAGGGGCTACCTCTCACATAACCTCCAATGCTGGTACTCTTTCACACACCTCTCCTCCCAGGTACCCTGTTCCATCTTCAATTGTTGTCAGTAACGATTTGCTTCTTCCTGTTACCGCCATTGGCGCAACTACCCTTCTGGGTCATCTTTGTCTTAATAATGTTCTTCTCTCAAAAACTTATTAAGAATCTTATTTCCGTTCGCCAATTCACATCTGACAACAATCGCTCTGTGGAATTTGACCCTTTTGGTTGTTCTGTGAAGGATCTTCAGTCTCGAAACGAGATCGTCAGGTGCAATAGCTCCGGGCCACTTTACCCGTTGCGTCTTCCTGCTGCTGCTGCTGGTCTTCATGCCTCCGCCTCCGCGTCCCTGTGGCACCGCCGTCTCGGACATCCTGGACCCGAGGCCCTCTCCAGTCTTCTGCGTGCTTCCTTAATTGTCAACTTGGTTGCCATACTCATCTTCTTTTCATACATCTATGTCAAGAGCAACTCATAATTTTGATCTAGTTCATTGTGACTTGTGGACCTCTCCTGTACCCAGCATCTCTGGATACAAATATTACCTGGTCATTCTTGATGATTGTTATCATTATGTTTGAACGTTTCCACTGCGACTCAAGTCTGACACCTTTTTAACTCTCTCTAACTTTTTTGCTTATGTCTCCACCCAGTTTGGCACCACCATCAAGGCAGTCCAGTGCGACAATGGCCGCGAGTTCAACAACTCCGGCGCCCGCATGTTCTTCTTTAGCTGTGGCGTCCAACGCCGGATATCATATCCCTACACCTCCGCTCAAAATGGCAAGGCTCGTATGCTTCGCTCTATGAATGATGTCATTCGCTCCTTGCTATTTCAGGCTTCCGTTCCACCTTTGTACTGGGTTGAGGCCTTGCACCACGCCACCTACCTCCGCAACATCCTACCCATCAAGACACTCGACGATCGCACCCCACATCAAGCTCTCTTCGGCTCTGCGCTTGTTCTCGATCACCTTCGTGTCTTTGGTTGCGCTTGCTATCCTAACCTCTCCGCCACTGCTGCCCACAAGCTGGCTCCGCGTTCCACGTGCATCTTCCTTGGCTATTCTGACAATCACAAAGGGTACCGGTGTCTCGACCCCACTTTGAACCGGATCATTATTTCTCGGCATGTTATCTTTAATGAACATTGCTTTCCCTTTGCGACTCAATCTGCCTCTCCGGCTTCGGCGGACCTCTCGTTTTTGGATTTCAGTAATCCTGTGCCGCTCCAAATAGGCCCGGCTCGCCCTTTGCGTTCTGCAAGATCTTACGCCACCATCTGCGTCACCTTCCTGCCTCCCCTTGCCGGAGGCAGCGCTAGATGACGCTCCTCAGCCCGCACAACCACGTGCGGCACCGGTGCCCCTGCAGCTCGCACAGCCACGTGCTGCCTCGGCACCCGTGCAACAGCTTGCGCAACCCCGTGCGGCTCCGCACGCTGCTCAGCCCGCACAGCCACGTGCGGCTCATCCGGCTACTGCTCTGACAGTGCGTGATTTCCACTTCGTCTACTCACGCCGGCCTGCACCACCACCACCAGCGCCCACTTCTCCTGGACCTGCAGCCACTCAGGCCACCGCTGCACCTGTTACAGTACCCGCCGGTACTGTTCCTGCTGCTACACTACCTGCAGGCGCTGTTCCTGTCCCTCCGGTGACGAGCCAGCATACCATGACGACTCGGGCTAAGGCTGGGTATCGCATTCCTGCTGTCTACCACGCCTCGCCCCATTCGCCGCTCCAGAAGACTTTTCGCAGCGCCCTTGCCGACCCCAATTGGTGGGCTGCTATGGAGGATTAATATGCTGCTCTTCTTCAGAAGCACACGTGGGATTTGGTGCCGCATCCCTCAAGCCCAACATTGTCTCTAGGAAGTGGATCTTCAAGCACAAGCTTCTAGCTGATGGATCTCTGGAGCGCTACAAAGCGCGTTGGGTTCTTCGCGGCTTCACCCAGCGACCCGGTGTCGACTTCCGCACTGTTCGTCCCGGCTTCGTCTGTCACCTTAACAGATCACTCTATGGTCTGAAACAGGCACCACGGGCCTGAAACAGCCGCTTCGCCACTCACCATGTGACCCTGGCATTCACTGAGGCAAAGTCTGACGCCTCGCTGTTCCTATACCACCGCGGAACAGATACAGCGTACCTGCTCCTCTACGTCAACAACATCGTTCTCACTGCCTCCTCGCCGTCCCTACTTCGGCGTATCATTGAGGCATTGTAGCTCGACTTGTCCATGAAGGATCTGGGGCCTCTTCATCACATCCTCGGGATGCATGTTCAGCGTTCTGGTGACAGTATGTTCCTATCTCAGCGGTAGTACATGGTGGGCATCCTTGCTCGAGCTGGCATGTCTGACTGCAAGCCTTGTAGCACTCCAGTTGACACTCAGCCCAAGGTTGCAGCCGACTCATGCGCTCCTGTACTGGATCCCAGCGACTACCGCAGCTTGGCTGGCGCCCTCCAGTATCTAACATTTACCAGACCCGACATCTCTTATGCATTCCAGCAGATTTGCCTTCACATGCATTATCCTCGAGTACCCCATCTTGCTGCTCTGAAGCACATCCTTCGTTACATTCGAGGCACTCTTGACATGGGGCTTCTTCGGCCGTCTGCGCAGTCCGACTTGGTAGTGTACTCGATGCTGACCGGGCTGGTTGTCCAGATATACGCCGGTCTACTTCAGGATATGCAGTGTTCCTCGGTGACAACCTTGTCTCTTAGTCCTTCAAGCGCCAAACCACGGTGTCTCGCTCCTGCGCTGAAGCAGAATACTGTGCTGTGGTCAATGCTGTCGCCGAAGCCACTTGGCTGCGCTAGCTGCTTCTTGAACTCCAGACGCCCCTCCGCCCTGCAACACTTGTCTATTGTGACAAAATCAGCACGGTTTACATGTCCACCAACCTGTTCAGCACCAGCGCACCAAGCACATTGAGATTGATCTCCACTTCGTCCGAGAGCGTGTGGCTCTAGGTGAGACCAAGGTTCTGCACGTTCCCACAACGTCGTCGCTGACATATTCAACAAAGGGCTTCCAAGTTCCGTCTTCACCGTGTTCAGATCCAGTCTCAACGTTCGCAGAGCTGCAGCTTCGACTGCAGGGGCGTGTTAGACAGAGGGGCCTGCACGTCTATATTTGGGCCTAGTGCCTATATGGCTAGGATAGATAGATTGATTTATATTAGGAAAGGATCTCATCTATATTAGGCAAGGATCGCCGCTGATTGGTCCTACTTCTATAAACCATCGGCCATCCTTGCCTATATATACGTGTAACCTCATATATCTCATAATCAATCTACTATTCTCCTTGCCTAATCTTACAGTATTGACAGGATGTGTTGGCACAACCCCTCTTTTAACCATCCCAATCTTGAGTGCAAACATGCTATGCTCTATTCTAGTGAGGCTAAGCCGAGGGCGTGGTGTTTCAATTGATGACAAAGCCAATCTTCCTGAGGTGACAAAGCTCTTGAGTCTTGTGTAATCTCAAGTCTCTGTAAAATTTGCTTGGTCTCTTGCAGCTGATGTTTCACATTGTCCTTACGTTGAGTCCAAGACTGCTAATCTCTAGCTAGCCTCTTCAATTTATCTGCAGGGTGTTGTAGTAGACATGCAACAGCAACCGTCTGGCTCCAGGAATGCTCCACTACAGCTGGAAAAGCCTCCAAACATGGCCAAAACTTTCAAAGTGAAACCGGTGCTTACCTTGTGTGAAATCATGGAGGCCATGCAACAGCTGACAGTGATCGGATATCAGAGAAGCCAAGCTTTGCAGTATGTAGTCTAGGAAAACGTGCTCCCTATCCATCGTGACAAAAACTAAGTCTACAAACCGAAGTAGGCAGCTCTTGCTCGTAAGACCAAGTATACTTTCTGCCAAGAAGAGAAATTTCATTCAGTGCCATGTCATTGAGGAAACGGCAGAAACGCCCCATCATTGCTTTGTAAAAATTAGGGACAAAAATAGGTGCACCTAAGGTTACCCTCTGAACCTGTTTGGTTTAAAAAAAAGAACTAGTTTTTAAAAGTGCAGAAAATTTTGAAAACTTAGTTCACTTTTTTAACTAAAGAGGTTCGGAAAGTAAGCTCATGGTGTTATGACCGACATCTACTACGGCAGGCGCCAGCCAGCCGACGCACAGGGGGCTAGCGCCACCCCAGCCGGTCCCACCTAGATAAGATCGGCCACTATTATCCTTTTCCTATTTTCTCTCATTTAGCATAATCTTTCCTTTTATTTAGAATCTCTAGTTTGTGGAGGTCCTTTAATCTAAGAGTCGAGTGGATAGGATCAGATCCTCTAATATAGGATCCATAGTTAGCCCGAGAGGCTATAAATAGGTTGTAAACCTCATTGAAAAAATCAAGCAAAGGCAACATTTGGTTGCTAGCTTCAACAGAAGCAAAACCTCCCTAGCAAACCCTAGGCGTCGTGTTCACCACGGCGCCGTCTCGCTCGCGCCGCCTTCGTAGGCCGCACCCTCCTCTCTTCCACCCGTACAACCTTCGCAGCTGATCTAGTAGGAACCCTAGTTCTACCACATGGTCACTATTTTACACCCCTAGTCAAATTGATGTTATCTTTGTCTTCAGCTTGATAAATCATGTTGACGTCTCCTCCAAGTGCCCAAGGACCATCACATATCCTTCTAACTTTGCATAGTTATTGAAGAAATTGAACCTTCAGCTTATAAGATTGGGACCATACATGCTGGCAAACCACCAAGATACACTGTCGCCATGTTGAAACTGTACCGGAGCCGAGTGGGTGTCTATCCTAGTGCTTAGCACACAGCAGACACATCCATTCCATGCAAAGAGAATAACACCCCGAGTACGACTGGCCAGCAATACAATGAACTCTCGAAATCAGACCTGAGTGTCATCATCACCATGCAACACGAGATGGATGCTTTCTTTGTTTCTTGAAGACAAACAACATCCGAGCGAGTAGAAGCAACCATGGCTCATACTGAATCCTGCCTAGCTTTGTGGTTCAGCCTCCTCATATTCCAAATTAGAATTTTTGACAAATCCATTGACAAAAGGAAGAGAAAACGAGAAAAGGGAAGGACTGTCTTCAAGACATGAATATGCCCGCCGCACCTATCACCGCAACCATGTCACGAGGGGCCTCAACTTGATCAGGTGGAACCCCATCAAACAGCGCCGCCAACGCCCAAAGATGTGATTGGCAAAGCAACCTATCAAATAAGCATGGTACTCCTCCAACACCACCTTGCAGATGACTTCATGATCAGCATCTAATCCAAGTCAATGGATTAAGTCAGCTTGCACTTGCTTCACTGTAGCCGCTGCTGCTCCAGGTCCTTGCTTTGACAGTTGTGCGCTACACCTAGGTACAAACTCAGGTGGAAGCTGCTTCCGCGCCTCTTATGAAAAATCAACTGGAGTAATAAACAATCAGTGACCTAATTGCCCCCCCCCCCCCCCCCACCCCCAAAAAAATAAACGCCCAGGCCAGAAAGCTCATGGTGGCAGGCTGGACACAGCTTGGGCCTATTTGACTGTGGAAAACTAAAGTTGAAGTGGCATACAATCCATACATGCATTACACGCAGCTAGTAAACAATCTGTTCAAATGGTCTACCAGGTGGTCTCCCTACAAGTTCACCAGTTTGAATAGTTACTGATGGAATCAATTAGCTTTGTAATGATAGCTCAAGTAATAAATTATTTTAAGTTTCAGTCACGAGAATTTGTAGAAAGACTTATATTATTGAAGCATGCTATATTTCTAAACTACAAGGAAGGTCAATGCTAAATAACAAAACAGCAAGCAAACCGTAACATACTTACAAACCTTCGCAAGTGGAGCCGATAATAAACCCTTAGGATGCCTAGGTGTTCCAAGAACAAGTGCAACATATTTTCTTTGCAAAACTTGTTGAGTACCCTAGACATGAAGAAAATGACTGTCAATATACATACAAAGATAATACATTACAACTGCATAATATACAAAACAGTGTGAAAAATTAAAAAATCATTATCATCACTAAAATAGTATAAGTTATATCGAACTTACATCAGATAAAGCATCAGCAGTTTTCTCACGAAATATAGCCTGCATAATGGAAGTGCTAAGTTGAGTTCTACCAAGAACAAGGACGCCACTGCAATCCTTGTCAAGCCTATGAACCTTGCAACATAACAGATAGAAATATCAGCAAAAGGACAAGTCTGGCCTCAAAAGACGTCGTTTATTGAATGACATCAACATCTTGCCAACTTGCTGATATACAAAGAATGATAAGGAGCTTGAATAAGCACAGGTAATATGTCATATGACTGTCAATAAATGTGAATTATGAATTTTCAAAGATTTAACAAAAATATAAGCATTCATCAAACTGAAATTGGTCTACCGCTCTAGCTTGCCACTCAAATCCAATCCTTTCATTCTCCAAACTAAACGTAGTTTAGCATCCACAAGACTAACCTGACCAGTATTCTTGCTATACCAACCAATGTGATTTTATATTATTCAGGTCAATCTTAGTGATGCCATGTTAAATTACCAGAAACTTCGCATGCCACATGTGAATGGACTCTTTTCAGAACCAAAATGTTGCAGTAGGTTTATTATTCTTTATTGTTAAGATAAGATTAGGTTGTTAGTTTGCTAAGGTTAGTTGCCCAATGTCTATGGCTATAAAGTTAGTTGTGGGTAGAGAGAAAGATAGACGAGGAAGAAGATTGGGTCTCTCTTTTTGTGCTGTTCCACAACAGATTGGGATCAGGGACAGCAGGGCGCACCGCCTCAATGGCCAGCATCATCGATCCTGTGGCCACCACCACAATGTCTTCCAAGATCAATCTCATCATCGCCGAGATGGAGAGCATCTGTTGGCGCTTGGATGACAATGAAACCCGCATAGCTATGATGGAGACAACGTTGTCTTTGCCGCCACTCTTGTCAGGCTGCCTTCAATCGGTTTCTTGTCGATGAAGCCACAGCAGGCGTCACCATTGTTGCAGCCAGCACCACCATCTGCACTACCTCCATCGACACCGACACCACCACCGATCCCTGCACCATTAGCGCCTGTACCCTCGCCCCCCTGCAGCGCCAGTTTCACAAATTATCGCCTCCTCCGGTGACACCAGTACCACCAATGCCCTCACCTGCCACACCATCTCAAGCGCCTCATATCATAGTCGTGGAGGACAACAGCCCTGTTCTGGAGGGGATAATGACCACCCCCATGGAGCTGTTCGGGTTGCAATCCGCCAAGGGGTCAGGGAGCACATAGGTAAGGCAACATCGCTGTAGTTGGCTGCACTGAAGGTCACCATTGTTGGTACCACATTACACGCACTACTAGCCATCTCTTCAATGCAATCTGCAGCCACCATTACAGCAACAATCACTATGGACAGGATGATCCTTGCTAAGTTGATGATGAAGCAATCCATCTGCATGACACCACTTTCCGTTCTCAAGGAAGGAAACAAGTCTAGCCTTTTTCTTTTCCTTCAGAACTAGGAGAAATGTGCTTCTATCCTTGGGAACCAAGAGGGATGAGCTCGCTGGCACAGCTCAAGGACAAGCTGTCTTTAGGGAGGGGTTGTAGTGTTATGGCAAGCACAACACATCTATTAGATATTAGCTTGTAGGTTTGTTGTGTTACAAATGAATCCCTAATTCCATTGAACAGCCCCAAGGGGTATACATACAAAGTACAGTATGCAACCTGAAGCTGGCACATATTGAAGTATCACAACCTTATCCTGCACCTGCGATCTCTTATAATAGACATCAACACCAATGTGCTTGGCTAGCTCATGCTTCACCAGATCTCGAGCAATACTAATAGCGTTTGTGCTGTCAGAGGAGTGCGGTTGGTGTTGTAGCAGGGACACCAAAATCATTAAGAAGCCCCCCTATAGCCATGTGACCCCAGCTGTAAAGGCTTCCATCGAGTGTAACTCAGCCTTAGAGCTAGTATGGGAAGACACAATAGCCAAAAAGAGAGTGGCGATCAAAGGGATCACTAGCCCAAGTCACATCAGAATACACCTGAAGCTGGAGAGTGCTAGAGAGAGGAAAGAAAAGATGACAAGAGATGTTCTCACGAAGATATCATATAACAAGGGGGAGGTGGGATAGCAAAGCTGAGTGGGAGCAGATACAAACTGACTGAGAATATGAATAGAATGCGTAATGTCCGGACCAGTAATCCCAAGATACATGAGACTCCAACAAGGTGGCAATAGCGAGTAGGATCCGAGAGAGGGTCACCATCTGTGAGACGAATAAGGGTATCAGCAGTGCGGCTATCAGTAGCATTAGCATGAGAGAGATCTTGAATGTACCTATCTGAAGGCCCAAGTCAGACTTCAAGAACTAGTTGTTCATGCGTTGCTTGACAAACTGAGTGAACTAAGAGTCATCACCCGTAATGATCATGTCATCGACATAAAGAACCAGAAGTGTATGACCATGAGAAGTGTGAACAAAGAGAGTAGGGTTGTGATCATTGGGTGTGAAGCTAGCATCAGTAACAATTGAGGAAAAGCGCTCAGAGCAAGCTCGAGGAGCTTGCTTAAGACCGTAAAGAAAAGCGGCGCAGTCAGCAAACCACACCATCAAGAATATTGTACCCTGGAGGTGGCCGCCTGTAGACCTTTTCTTGTAGCTCGCCATTAAGAAACACTTTCTTAACATCAAGTTGTGAGGTGCACCACTGACGAACAAAAGCCACAATGAGAAGGGTCCGAACAGTTGTCTTGTGAGCCACAGGAGCAAAGTTCTAATCATAATCATGACCTTGCTCCTACTGACAGCCACGCGCTACAAGCCGAGCCTTATAGCGCTCAAGAGAGCCATCAAAGAGAGTCTTGACTTTGTAGACCCACTTGCAAGTAATAGGTTAACATGGGGAGGGCAAAGGAACCACGTCTCAAGTGCATGTGCACTCCAAAGCAAAAAATCTAGTCTACCATTGGATGCTCCACCCCTTGTGTACCACAACCTCCCGGTAAGAAGAGGGCTCAGCAAGAGCAATAGCTGTGAAGCCATAGCAAGGAGGGAGAAGAGTTCTACTGTTAGAGTCGTTGTTCGGGGAGGACAAGAGAGCTGGCGCCGTGAGCACCACGGCGCCCCTAAAGGGCTGGAGGCGCAGAGGAAGCCCCCAGAACAGACTTCTTCTGTTCTATTGCCTAATTTCTTCAATCCCTGATTACAATTATTTATAGCCTCTATGGTTAACTGTGGATTCTATAGTAAAGGATCTGATCCTATCCACTGGACTCCTAAATTAAAGGACCTCCACAAACTAGAGATCCTATCTAAAAGGAAAGATTATCCTAATTGAGAAAAAATAGGGAAAGGATAGCAGCCCCCTAGGTGGGATCATCCTGGCGCACATAACATTTCTCCCCGCCCCCCCCCCCCTTGGCAAGCAGCTCGTCCTTGAGCTGCAGTTCGGGTAGGAGGCCTTCCTCAATCTGGGGCTGTCGATGGTGGTATGGGCGGATGACCACCAGCTTGGCTAGCGTCCTTGTCAGTAGCCGTCGCCGTGGACCCCCTATCCTCCTCGAGCTACTTGAGGATGCTCACGGCCCAGATCCCAAGGCGCCCGAGGTGGCCACCAGGGTCGATGTCCAGCAGGTTGAGGTGCGCGACGGTGCCAACCTCAACCGCAGGGAGGCTGCGAAAGGCATTGCCGATCTTGGATTCAGTGCCGGAGATGATGAGCGTGCCGCGCGCCCTGACGAGTGGAGGGCCAGCGATGGCTGCGAGCGCCGAGGCCTCCGCCGAGGTCTGGTGGACGTCGTAGGGCCGTCGCTTGTTGCCCGATAGCAGGTTGTGGATGCATTGAGTCCAGTCAGGGTGGTGTGGTGCCTGGACGATGCCTAGCAGCGGCAGGCCGACCGAGTACGTGGCCAATTCCATCGGCAGGCTGCCCGAGCCCGTGGCCACGTCGCCCTCCGTCGTGCCGTAATCCTGCATGACTGGGACGGCGGGAAGGCTCACGACGGCCACGACAGCGTCTGCTACTACAGTGTTGGGGCTCCTCGGCGCGCTCGGCGGTGGCAGCCTCGTCGCGGCGTAGTCCTGCATCTCATATGAAAAGACAGGTGAAAGAGTGATAGCGGGCGTCGATGGTGGCGTCCCCTGATTTCCCAAGTTGGTGAGGCGAGCGCATATGTCAGGGTGGGGGTCGGCGTCCAGGTGGTAGTCGGCACCGGGTTGGGGGTCAGCACGCAGGTTGGGGCCGGCACTAGGTTGGGATTCGGCCCCCAGGTGGAGGCCGGCTCCCAAGAGTGGGGGGCCGGTGCCCAGGTGAAGGGTGGCGGCAGGGCCGTGGTGGGAGGAGGACCTGGCATCTCTGAATACCAGATTGTTAGAGTCGTTGTTCGGGGAGGACACGAGAGCTGGCGCCGTGAGCACCACGGAGCCCCTAAAGGGCTGGAGGCACAGAGGAAGCCCTCAGAACAGACTTTTTCTGTTCTATTGGCTAATTTCTTCAATCCCTGATTACACTTATTTATAGCTTCTATGGCTAACTATAGATCCTATATTAAATGATCTGATCCTATCCACTCAACTTCTAAATTAAAGGACTTCCACAAATTAGAGATCCTATCTAAAAAGAAAGATTATTCTAATCGAGAGAAAATAGGGAAAGGATAGTAGCCCGTAGGTGGGACCATCCTGGCACACATAACATCTACGATCATGAAAATCATAGCGAGTGTGATCCTAAGCAAACTCAAAAAGGTATGGAGATGTTTCAGGTGGAGAAACAAGTCGCGAGTGACGAGTGTATAGTAACTAATTTATCTAGGTGGCGTGGAAGATGATGGGACTAAGGCATGCAAAGTCCCAGTAGGAGGGTAGCAGCGGAAAATGTGAGAGCGAGGAAGTGTCTGGAAGGGTAAGAAATGAGGACTTAACAATGGTGCAGGAAGGTCGAACGGAGTGCGAGGATAGTATGGATGAGACTCATCAAAGGCAACATCCTGAGAAATCCGCATCCCTTATGCTCCACGTTGTCGCAAAGAAAAACACACCCCACTGACTGGGCAGTCAGTTTCGTGCGCTCACGAGGATGAAGAAGAACGCAACACACGCATCCAAAGCATCGAAGATGGTGGTAGCTAGGAGGTGAGCCAAAAAGATGCTCATAATAAGTACAACCCTGAAGAGTAGAAAATGACCACCTATGAATGAAAAAGACAGCTGCGGTGACCGCCTCAGCCCAAAAGTGAGAGGCAAGGGTAGCGGAGGTCAAAAGGGCGCAAGCAGTCTCTAGATTGTGATGATACTAGCGCTCCGCAAAACTGTTAAAAACATGAGCACCAGGGCAAGAGAACAGAGCAAGAGTACCCTGGTCAGCAAGATAGCAACGATGTGCATCAAACATACTCACTAGCAAAGTCCGCAAGAAAAGCTTGAATAGGAAAGCCAAACTATGGATGAACCATAGTGGCAAACTGCTGATAAATATAGAGAAACAAACTACCGGGAGAGATAAGATAGATCCATGTAAATCTCGAATAGTCATCAATAAAGATCACATAATAGGAGCCTCTTCCTTTGAAAGGAAAGGAGAACGACACCAAACATCTAAGTGAACCAAATCAAAAGGACACTGAGACACAAACTCACTCGAAGGATATGGGAGTTGTAGTTGTTTACCAAGCTTGCAACCCGTAAATCTAAGAGCAAACTCTTCAAAGACTAGACCGAAAACACCACAAGCAACTAGTGTAGACAGTCTAGAACTAGAGAGATGACCGAGACGACGATGCCACTGCTCGAAGGTAATCGTAAAGGAAGCGGCAATGACGATAGCAGAATTAGATGACAGGCTATCAAAAGAAGATGAAGGCAGGCACAACAAATCAAACTCCCAGAAGCATTCAAAGTCGCATGCCTAGGCCCAGTACTCACCAGGAGCCCCGTGTAAAGATCTTGAATGCATCAAAAGTCAACCTCAAGAATGGTACAACAACCATGATTAATGATCTGACCGGCAGCTAACAACTGCAAAGTGAGTTTTGGGAATATGCGAAACAGTTGGAACAGAAAAAGGAGTCAAAGGAGTGTGTTGTTCAACAACAGAAAGAGTGGTGCTATCAACAGTCCGAACAATAAAAGGTGTATCAAGAGAAGGGAGGACAACTGAGTCAAATCAAGAGTAATATGAAAAGAAACACCAGAATTAAGAAACCATGTGGATGAAATACCTAGTGAAGGCTAAGAAGATTTGGAAGCAAAAGCGGCAGTCCCATGTGCGTGAGCCGACAGAATGAGACGAAGATACAGAGCAAGAGGTTGTAGACAACGAGCGAGGATCCTGCTCAGGGGAGCCCCCTCTCGAGGCTTGAGAAGCACGACCACCACAACGAGCGTGATCACGCTGCCTCATGTGACAGAACGAAGCCCCATGGCCACGTCGACTACAGTAACCACATTCAATAGAGGATGCTGAAGAGGTCATGGTCACTGCCACAGTTGGAGTCGAAGGTGTCAGGTGACAAAGGCTGAGGAGAGGGTGCTGAGAAAGGAGAAACCTAAGCAGCTAGTATAGAAGTAGGCTGCTACTCCCAACAAGTATCTGGGCCACAGAACTCAACACCCAAGCTATCCAGACGGTGCCAGACTGCACACATCTGATGGCAAAACTCATCCACATTGTGGCCAAGTTGGCGAAGAGACTGAGCCTGCTACGACAGCAAGGTACATAACCTCGTTACGAATCTCTTAATTGCGGCGAAGATGAGCCCACATTTGCTGGGAAATGAAGAAACACCTAAGAGAAAGAATGAGGTCAATCTCTATGCTTGCAAGCAAAATAGCCTTGGCACATACCTCCTCACGCTGCCAAGTCCCATAGTCCACCAACTCAGACAGGTACATGACCATAGAGAGCTCAAAGGCCTAAGGAGAGCAGCCTTGGCAGCCTTGTCCGCATCAGGCGAGTAGGTGAGGGTAGATGGGAGTTGGGGAGTAGAGGGACACTTCTGTTCTCCCGTAAGGTACCCCCACAACTTCTAGCCACCCATATGCACCTCCATGTGGAAAGAAAAATCTCAACAATTAGTACCATTAAACACAACCGGGCACCACGGAACAAGAATACACCAGGCGGCCAATGCCAATCATGGCGAAAAAGGAAAGAGCAACAATTGCTGTTTTTTCTTTCTTTTTTCCTTTTCCTTTTTCCTTTTGTGCTTTTCTTTCTTTCTTTTTTTACAAAGGAGGTGCAGGATTTACGGCGCGGATTCGAGCGGTAGATCCGGACCAGGTGTGACAAATGACACTCGGGGGTAGCTGGTCCGGGTCGTACATGGGTTGCGGGGACGGGCACGGGCCCGCGCGAGCACGGTGGCCGCAGCGGGGGAGGGGGGGGGAGGAGACCTAACCCTAGCTCTTATACCATGTTACAAATGAATCCTTAATCCTATTGAACAGACTCAAAGGGGTATATATACAAATTACAATATGCAAAGTGGACATCAGCTATACAAGATATCTAACATGTTCATTATTATTAAGATAAGATTAGGTTGTTAGTTTGTTAAGGTTAGCTGCCCAGCAGCTCTATGGCTATAAAGGTAGTTGTGGATAGAGAGAAAGGTAGGCAAGGAAATAGGACTGTGGCTCTCTTCTTGTGCAGTGGGCTGAGGCCCCTGGCGCTGTTCCACAACAAAAAAAATATCACCTCGGTAAACAATAATGAATTTCTTACGTGTACCTCAGTGCACACTATTTTCATTCAAAGAAACAATAGTCTTCAGATGAAAATGCTATAGTAGGTTAGCACAATAATTTACATGGCTATAGCGTGCAACTGAAGTGAGTTGAACTTACCAGCCGGGGCGTTTCTGAAGAATTATCCTCAAATATTGGCGCAAGTACATCTATACTATTTTTTATGCCAACACCACCCTGAAGGATCAAGAAACAAAATTCTATAAACAATAAGCATTAGTTTATTTTATTATCAAACTGAAGGAAACATATATAAAGTTCTACTTGCACCGCCATTCCAGATGGTTTGTTGATCACGATGATCTCTTTATCCTGAAATAATTTCGAATACCAAGATCATCCTGTGCTATCCACGTCAATCAACATATGTCAATGAAAATATGAGTAAATTAATACCTTGTAGATCTCAAAGCTACGGAGAAAATCTATATCATTCCTGTTAACAAATTTTTTGGTCTTCTCGGCAACAGAAGATTTTTGAGTAGTAACAGGCAGAAAAAGAATGTCACCAGGCACTAGCTCATCTTTGGCTGACACCTTTGAAACAATGAAAACAAAATTATCTACCACAAAAGAACAAGAAAGGATGCGGTACCAGTTAAAATACTATATTCTATAAACTTAAAATGCTACCAGCTGAAGTTTTCATGCTTTATAGAGCCATATGGCTCTTTTTACATGCCACTTTTTATTGCCGTTAGACAATGACAAGATTAAACATGGTACAGGGGTACAGAATGCAGCGCTAACAATCCAGGCCATGTGATATGGACAGCATGATATGGCTACATAAAAAAAATGAAGAGAAAGGATGAGGAATTGTTGTGGCCTTTTGCTCTCAAAACTTCCCATAATTAGCAAAGCCAAATAGTGTGGTAAAGAGATACCAATCAGATAACAGTTCCACTGATTGCTTAAATGCCCATGATTTTTTTTTTTCATTTTACCAATCTATGCTATTATTTAGTAAATGATTGATAATTATCATGCAGATTACAAGCACGATGACACGTCACTAATAAACCAATACTATTATGTGAAGATGGGACATGTTAAACTGGAATCGAGGATTCCCCAATCTATTGCCTTGCTAACATGTGTATCAAAGAATCACATCCCATTGATACATTGAACAGTAAATTCTACACTTGATCTTAGTCAAAAGGCAGAGAATGGTTGAGTATTAAACATGGCGTCGCCATGGCATCCAGGCGCTTAGATAACCCATGGCGTCCTCTTGGCCTTACCAAAGATCAGTCAAACACAGAGATAGACAAAGGGAGAAGAGAGGGAAAACGGATAGAGCTTCCGTACTGCTAGCTGGCTCAAGACATACCCGGCCTCTGATCTGGACTACACAAAATCGCTGGCAGCGTCGCTCGAGCCGCTCGTCCCGAAAGCTGAAGAAGGTTCTGGAGACGCGGATGGATAGCCTAGATCTGCTGGCCACGCTGGGTGCACTATCCACAGTGGTCATTTTCTTAGAGAGGGAGGAGCTGTGGTGGGGGATAAAGCGGGGAGGAGCAGCGGTGTGGGAGCGAGAGGGGAGGGGCAGCGACTCTGCATGAGGGTGCCGGCTCCCCAGGTGCCCATCGAGCTGGCTACTAGGGTTGAATTTGAGGGGAAGAACAATGGGCTGCTTAGTGGGCTGGGCAAAGCGCCCTCCCCTCCGCTCTCTTTTCATTTCTTTTAAATTTTCCCATACATGTCTCTATTATTCTATTTCTGAGACTGGCATGGCTTCGCCTCGCCTTGCCTTATCACCACCTAGGCATCGCCTAGGCGATTAGAAGGGGCCGACTTGCCGCGCCTCACCTTACCGTCTTAAAAACATAGAACATGACTGTGATGATTGGAGTAGAAAATCATCAAAATTGTATAGTGTTAGGATTGTTGATCCTCTGAGGGCTGCGTAGATTGTAGGGATGAGAGAGAGTTGGCGTTGTGGTGCTCACGGCGCCCAAAGGATAGGAGGCACGGGGGGAAGCCTCATAACAGATTTCTTCTGTTGTATTGCTTGCTTTCCTCCCCTTTGTTGGGGGGGTATTTATAGTTTCTTAAACAACTAACTAAAGATCTGATCATAACAAATATATCTCTTAATACTACCTAACTTAACCTCAGATCATGTTCTTATGGTGACCTAACAAACTATGGCAGCTAGAGGCTGCTTGTCTCCTAATAGCCGGCGGTGGACATAACATCTCTCCCCGTCTCGACAAACAGCTCGTCCTCGAGCTGAATACTCGGGTAATTGAAAGCTTCATCATTCTGGAGCTGTGGGCAGTGGTCGGGGCTGATGACCATCGGTGCGAATGGCGTCCTTGGCAGTCGCCGTAGCCGTGGATCCCTCATCCTCTTCGAGCTTCTTGAAGGCGCTCTCGGTCCCGATCACAAAGCGCCCGAGGTGGCCACCAGGGGCAAGGTTGAGCAGGTTGAGGCGCTCGACATTGGCAACATCAACATCAAGAAGGTTGCGAAGGCATTGACGATCTTGGATCCTTCCGGGCCGTAGACAATGAGCGGTTCCTTGCGGTTAATGTAGCGGCGGCCGGAACCCGCCGAGGCCTGATGGCCGACGCGGCGGGAGACAGTGTAGGGCAGGCACTTATTGCATGACAGCAGCTTGTGGACGACCCTGGTCCAGTCGGGGCAAATTGGTGCCCGAAAGACGTCGGGCAACGGCAGGCCAACCGAGTCAGTGACTGTCACCCTCCAGGGCCTTGACGGGGACGAGGGGGCAGCTTGCGGCGACCATGGTGGCAGCTGCGGCGACTGCTGCTAAAATTTTGGGGTGGCCTAGCGCGCTCGGCAGGGCAGCCCCGTCATGCCGTAGCCCTGCATCTCATACAGAAACACCGGTGGAAGGGTGACAGCGGGAGATGGTGGCGGCGTCTGCTAATTTTCCAATTTGGAGAGGCAAACGGAGATGTCGGCGACGGCGCGAGTCAGGTCGGCGACCATCTTGGCCAAGGCGTCAACTGTGACGAACATGGGTGCGGTCGGCGCCGAGGTGGAGAAAGGCGGTAGGGCGGTGGTGGGAGGAGGGCCTGGCATCGCTGATACCAAATTGTTAGGATCGTTGATCCTCTGAAGGCTGCGTAGGTTGTAGGGATAAGAGAGAGTTGGCGCCGTGAGGACAGGAGGCGCAGAGGGAAATCCCACAAGAGATTTCTTCTGTTGTATTGCTTGCTTTCCTCTCCCCTGTTGAGAGGTATTTATAGTTTCCTAAACAACCAACTAAAGATCTGATCATAACAGATCTATCTCTTAATACTACCTAACTTAACTTCAGATCATGTTCTTATGGTGACCTAACAAATTATGGCAGTTAGAGGATGCTTATCTCCTAATAGCCGGCGGTGGACATAACGTATAAATAGTCGGAGCAAAACCAGTATTAGCGGAAAGAACTCAATCTAAGGGTTAGCTACAGATAACAGGGTAAAAACTAAATAGAGTCCTGTCTTTGATTTGATCTTCAGAGATAGAAATAAATTGCTTGACCTTAATGTTATAGCTAATTCGCCCCAACATTAATACAATTTTATAAGGAAGTAGTACAGAAAGACACATTTAAATTCGCATATTTTTTCAAAACAGAGATATAACTGCAGACCAACAAATTTATGGAGCATAAGGCATTTTACAAAATTCAGACTAAGGAACTTCATATTCATTAATACCATTTGTTACCTTTCTCAACCGGAGAAGCTCAACACTAGCATCTGCGGAAAAGGCATCAGCAGTTACAAAATTCTTCTTGACCTGTCACAGTGCATTCACAGCACAATATCTCAGAAAAGATGGAACTTCATGGTATAGAACTCAAGGCAGAAAGAGAAACAATATCACAAGAGTTGCCCTAAAGTAAAATATAAAAAATCATAACTGAGGAAAAATTTTATTTCCCTGCATCCACCCATCGGTCCCTTGGTGGTAAAAAGAAAAAAAAAACATTCATAATACAAAATAAACATATATATTAACTAATAAATAGACAGAATCCTGGCGCAAGAACAGTGCCGTATTCTTGTCTTTTAGATTTAATAGTGAGTCATGTGTAACAGCTAAAATTGAACCAGCAAACTGCAAACAAACCCACCGAGTTCATTAGAAACAAATCCATGTTGACAGCACCTAGGTACGCTACAGCATACACTTTCTCCTAGTATATACACTATCGCTTTCAGCGACAGTATCACACAGCATCAAGATACAAACAAAGTGTGATCTTTACCACTGGTTCGAAATTTCAACTCTAAGCCTATTAATAGTGTATTGGTCTGCTATTACCCATGCTGAAATCTTGAAGTTTACCATGCTTCCTTTTGTTACCAGCACGAATTAATTAAGAGGGAGGAAAGCCGCGGAGCATTTGGTCGAGTATGTGGTGCGTGCACCTTGCGTTGCCGGAACAGCTTCTGCACTAGAGACGCCGGTAAGTTAGGGCAGCACCGGCGGACCCATTTGATGGCTGTGGCATTGGAACGTGCCGCTTCTCCTCCATCTCCTCGCAAAATGGCTCTCGCGGCGGCGTTGGCGTCGAGCGGCGCGAAGGGAGGGAGCTCCACCCACCGCTTTTTGTTCCCCTCCGCACTGCCAACGTCGGGAGCGGCATCCGCCGCTGCGGTAGAGAGGCTGGCGGCGCACTGTTTTAGAGGCCTTGACGCCCGCCGCCGGAGGAAGAGGAGCACCGCCGTTCTCATCGCCATTAAGCCCCGATCAAATGGCTTCTGATCCCAGGGATTATCATAACCGGCCGGAGCAACTGTCTTCTTGTTGGTTTATTTTTTTAAAAAAAAATCCTGCCTTGTTGGCTTGTTGCGGGCTGATCCCTTCATTTTGGATCCAAACAGCAATTTTATAAAGGGACAATGATGTTTCAGTTATAAATTTTAAATGTAATTTAGTTATTGATTTTCAAATTTTTTGATTTAACTATCACTTTTTAAAAGCGAACCTCAATTTTACTTACAAGTCCGTTAAGTGACTCTAAGTGTTAAATTTTGATGTGAAAAGATAATCGTTCATTGTGATTGTATCATGATATTGTAAATTTTATTGTATTTATACAAGAATTTAAATTTAAATTTGAAAATTTGAATTGTTGATATAATTTGATCAAATTTTCAAACTTTGAAATCTAAATTTGAAATTTTTAGGAATTTAAAACATGAATTTGAAATTTCAAACTTTTTCAAATCTGAATTTTAAATTTTTCAAATTTTCGAAACATGAATTTCAAATTTTGAAACCTGAGTTCCAAATTTTCAAAGTTTTGAAATCTAGATTTAAAAGTTTCAAATTGTCAGATTTTAATGAGGACATCAACACCATCGATACGTCCTCCTTGCACCTACACTCCTACGACTCGCGCCCACGTCAACTTAATCATTAATTAAGTTCGCTCTTAAGTTCATGTTCAACTTCTTTAGACCGTAAAAATCTGTGTATTCTTATGTTTCTTAGGAACCGAAGAGAAAACCAACCAAGAGAAAGAGATGGTGTCGCACTGGCTGGATTTGGATTGCAGGAGAGCATCAACTTCTAACGCCTGACACGACTTCATACGGGCTCCGTTTTGGTCGTTCAAATACTTCCTTAAAAGCTTATCAATTCTACTTTCCAAGGGATCCGAACCCACCTTCATACGACATCACAGTTAGTGTCAATCAACATTTTGTTAAATAAGGTGCTGCATCACTTCAACTTGGGCCATTGGTCCGTGTACCGAGTTGAGCCCATTACGGGCGCGTCCTAGGGTTTGAGGACGATCCCAGCACTCTCTGGTCGTTCTCCACCTTAGTTAAAGGCCTCAGCCGTCACCACCAAAAACACTTGGGTTTTGATAGATTAAAGTTTAGCCACCGCTACTTCGCTTGCAGCGCGCGTATCGACTAGACCGTCCGTCTTATTGCCATCGGAACCACACCTTTTGAGTTTTAAAATTGAACTCATATTTTTATCTAGTAATTCAGTGCTTGTTCATCTCATTCTTGCTTATTCTATAATTGCTTGCAGGATAAGTGCCCTCATGGTCGGTTGAGCACGCTCACCCTTTGGAATCGATATATCGGTCGTTAAGGCACAACGCCATAGACAGTTGTAGTCTGGACGTGAACGTCGCTTCCTTTCACCAATTGTGATTGCCATCTCCATCAAAAGATCAGGACCAAACCTCGCATCACATAGTATCAAAGCTCAATGTTGTTCGGCGAGAGATTTTAGATCAAATCTGTTACTTACCTACAGTCCAGAAAAACAAAAAAATAGTAGATTAGTATCCATAGTCCCATAACCTTTTTAGCCTGTTTATTAGTACCGTATAGTTAGGGTTTGTTTAATCTTTGGGTGCATCATCGTGTCGAGTTGCTGGTCTTATTATCTAGTCCTTTAGAATTTTGAGTTCTTGTCACGCTCCAGCATCACATTTGAATCCTTCAAACCCAGCATAATCACCATCCCTATTTTTGGTGCACTTTGGTTGGTTTATGCACGTCCTTGGATCAGATCTACAATAGAAGGACGAAAAAACTCAGGTTCAAATTTGCTGGAAACAACAAATTCGGGTAAAAGATTTTT
Organism: Zoysia japonica; assembly: GCA_001602275.1. NCBI lineage: Eukaryota > Viridiplantae > Streptophyta > Magnoliopsida > Poales > Poaceae > Zoysia > Zoysia japonica. The sequence continues at coordinate 111,574 of BCLF01000041.1, forward strand.
GTTGCAGATGAAAACAATCATGTCTCTGCGATCCATTGCTTGTTTGTAACATTTTTGCACAATTTAGAAAGATCTCCGCATTAACTTTTCAACGGATGCTCAAACTTTTCAACAGATGCTCACTTGCCAAAAAAAAATTCTACCTGAGCATGTTGCAATCACAAAAGAGATCTAGCATCTGCTATCTGTGCTTTATTGCATCTAATTTCAGTCCCAAAAAAAGAAATTAGAGAAAAAAAAGAAGAAAAAACATAGTGGCTTGTTTGTTCCTTCAACAGTGTTCTTCTCTGTGACCTTGCTTTGTGTCCAGGCCCGCGTCTCTAGCATGAGTTTTAACCTAGGACCAGCATAGTACCGCTTTGAATGATTACTTAGCTTGCTTTTAACTAACGTGTAACTAGTATTTTCCTTGTGTTCAGCCATCCTATAGCTCCACATATATCCCACTACAGCTGGACATTATTGTGTCGTGGTGCCGATACATTCGTTTCCTCATTGATGAATTATTGGTAGCCGTCACCCTCCTGTTGAGGAAGGTAAGAACATGTAATAACTTGGTTGAGCAGGCTTGAGGGAAGCAGAATTCGACACAGACTAGTCGTTGTCAATTTGTTTAGTTGTTTGCTAACCATGATAGACATAATCAAGAAAAAGAGAGCTGGTGGCTTACACCCTCACCAAGATGTGCATATTCTTCAACATGAGGTAAATGATGATATTTTGCATATAGTCAGTTCATCAATACCTTCTTTTGCTGAAAAATTTGACCCTCATACGCATTGATTGAGAGCTGAATGTAGATAAAGAATTTGATGAACATGACTTATCTGAGAAAGAAAAGATTTAACATTGCCTCTAATGCTTTGACTGAAGGAGCCTTGCTCGAATGAAAATATACTTGTAGGCACAAAAACAATTTAGAATCTTGAAAAGACTTTAAATGACATTTTAGAGAAGTTTTTATTCCTGCATATTACGCTAAATATTTGCTTACCAAATTAGACAACTTGAAGCAGGATAGTATGACTATTAAAGAATACTTTTATAACTTTAAGATTTGTGTCCTGTTTCGTGGCTTAGATGAATGCTGGGAAGATATAATGAGTAGGTTTATGAAAGGTCTCAATCCTGAAATTCAAATTTTGCCCATTTCTAAAACTTACTACTCAATCTCTCACTTGTTTTTGCTTGCTTGTACTGCTGAGAATCAACTTTTATCATCTAAGATACATGTATGAATAATCAAGATGACAGACTTGTGGAATGCATTGCTGATATGCCCTTGTCACTAGTAGAAAGTAATAAAGAAGGGTTGTGTGATACATCATCTCTTAATACAACAGCATAACTAGAAAGAGAGCACTCTTTTGTCTTGTCCTATGCCTAACATCTTGCAGGAGAGTGAGAAGAAGTCTGAACGAGACATTGAGCTACTTGACGAAATAAAGGATCTAGACAATGATGTTTGTGTGGCACCAACTACAATAAAGAGAGTAACAAAAAATGATACACATTGTGAGTCCCTCACCAATCCTAAATACCCTCATGCTGCTTATGCTGAATTGAAATTGCCCACTATTCATACTACTATTTTGCAATGCTTAGTAGAGCCTACAATGACTTATGCTTTGTTTCATCATGCACATTTATCTTTTGATTGTAACAAATTGAGTGAACTTATTTCTTTAATCCCAAAAATGCAACTAGTGCATGGAGATCGAAATGTTGCTTTTGAGAACACACTTATTGAGGATAGGCCTTTTCATTGTACTGATATTAATGGCAAAAAGTTGGAGTTCATACCTTTTTTATTATTTTAGGTTATATTAAATTTGATGTTTCTTATAACCTGAATTATTTGGAGAAAAAAATTATCTCAGAAGTACAGTTTGCAATATTTTGGCAACTTTGTTTTTGATGCAGTTGGTAAAATATGATGATCTTGAACATTTTTTAGTATTTAAAGCATTCATATGTACTAATCTAAAATATCCCTTTGAAATTCAAAAACAGGATCAAACAACAATGACATGGACTAACACTAACAATGCCTTGCAAAGTTTCTCTAGTTTTGTGTTCTATCAACAGGAGCAGCTCATGAAGCAGGAGGATTTGTTGTCTTGGCCTAGTTACGTGTTTAGTATCACTCATCCCAACTTGACAAAAAGCAACGTTGCCTATCACTGGATCTAGGCAAAGACGGCTTGCCATAAAGAAAGAAAGAATGATGAGATCATACATATCCATGCTCCACTACATGGCTATATTATAATACCAATGTGACCTCCACCTTTCATGATTTCTGGAGAACACGGTGGGGTGGCTGGTTTTGCAATCTGAACTTGAGTCTAGGATGACTCTAATTCATGTGGGGGAAGATGATGAGGACATCAACACCATTGATACGTCTTCCTTCACTACACCTACACATGTTCCGGTTACAGATCCTAAGACTCGCGCCCGTGCATGTCAACTTAATAATCAAATAAGTTCACTCTTAAGCTGATGCTCAACTTCTTTAGACTATGAAAATTTGTGTACTCTTATGTTGCTTAGAAACCAAGGAGAAAACCAACCAGGAGATGGAGTCGCGCAGGCTAGATTCGGATAGTAGGACAGCACCAACTTCTAATGCCTACCACGACTTCATATTGGCTCTGTTTTGACCATTCAAGTACTTTCTGCAAAGCTTATCAAGTCTACTTTTCAACGGATCTAGCCCCACCTTCATAAGACATCGAAATCAGTGCCAATCAATATTTTGTTAAAGAAGGTGTTGCGTCACCCCAACTTTGGTCGTTGCCCTGTGTACCAAGTTAAGCCCATTAGGGGTGCGTCCTAGGATTTGAGGACGACCCAAAGCACCCTGTGGTCGTCCTCGACCCTAGTTAAAGGTCTCAGCCGCAACCAAGAACACTTGGGTTTTGATAGATTAAAGTTTAGCCAACGCTACTTCGCTTGCAGTGCGCGTGTCGACTAGATCGTCCGTCTTCTTGCCACCGGAACCACACCTTTTGTGTTTTCAGATTGAACTCATATTTTTATCTAGTAATGTAGTGCTTGTTTATCTCGTTCTTGCTTGTTCTACGATTGTTTGCAGGATGAGTGCCCTCGTGGTCGGTTGATCGCGCTTCACAAGTTCGCGCTCACCCTTTAGAATAGGTGTATCGATCACTAAGGTGCAATGTCATGGACAGTAGTAGTCGGACCGTGAACGTCGCTTCCTTCCACCAATCGTGATAGCCATCTCCATTGAAAAATCAGGACCGAACCTCGCATCAGATTTCAAATTTATATGAAAATTTAAAATTTGTCCCATTTCGAATTAAAGTTAAGAAAACTATGATATAAGCACAAAGGATAGTTTGCCTTTTCACACGAAAAGTTAATACCGTTAGAGTCGTTTAACAAACTTATAGTTCAATTGAGATTGTTATTCAAAAAATGATGGTTAAATCACAAAATCTGAAAATTAATGGTTGAATCACAATTAGACTAAATCAATCGCTGAAACACAAAGTCCCCTTTTATGAAATTCCTTCATTCATTATGTAGATTTCAATTCCTCCAAAATGAAGGGATCCAAAAAGCAATTTTATGGGAATCAATTCAATTTTATAAGAAAAATATAGGATTTAGGAATTTTTTCAGCAATCCAAAGGAGACCTATATTTTAGAGACAAGAAATTTGTCTGCAAAACACATTCAAAAATTCTTTATCTACTTCCAGTGTCCAACGGATAAAAAATAATATGTTGCAGATAAGTATTTAAACCCAGTGTATTGTACGCAATTCTCCTTTTTAGAGCCATATTGTCACAGTACATCCAGGACTTGTTTCACATTGTACCATGTTTTAGCCTAAAACTTTTTACATTGCACCACTTTTAAGCATTTAACAGAAGGACACTTAGAGAGAGCATGCTCCCTCCAGTGCGCGATCTAGTTCATACAACTTCCGTGATGCTCGAAGCATATAACAAAGCCAGAGCTTATAAGTTGGCTCAAGCCACCTCAAACAACCAAGGTGGGGCTGAAAATATATAATAGTGTCGGTAAAGAATGAGATAAAAAAAGACTGATAATACAATTACCTACTAGTGTTGGTTTGTGATCACGTCTGCAAAAATAGATATCGCTGTTAAGTAATAGTGTCGATCAACCATCATGATGACATCATTGGTGACCAACATTGCTATATACTCCATCCCAATAAAAGCGTTGTTGTATGGTTTAAAATTTGTCCCAGGTGAAGTGTCGCACTTGCCAATCGATACTCACCTACCCTGCAATAAACACACGGACTGTGATGTTTTCTCTCCCATCTCGCCTTATTTTCTCGTCGTCTCACCCGATTTCATGTTTGGCATGACAACAGGGATCATGGCACTCTCGGAGCCGCGGTGCGGTAGAGCAAGCTCTTGGAGCAAGGGCACTGCAGAGCAAGCTCTCGGAGTGGCGGCCCAGTGGAGCAAGCACTCCGAGTTTGCGGCGGCTCAATGGAGCAGAGGCTCGGTGGGGCAGCGGCACAAGGAGCGAGCTCGAGGAGCCGCGGCGAGAAGGAGTATGCTCTCAGAGCGGTGGCTCAATGGAGCGGAGGCGGGGCAGGACAGCGGCAGGGCAGCACAACACAGCAGAGCGCAGGGCACTCTCGGAGCGGCGGCACAGTGGAGCGAATTCTCGGAGTGGCGGCGAGGCGGAGGAAGCTCATCGAGGTTCCATGGCGTCGGTGGCCAGCATTCTTCCCCTCAGTTCCATGGCGGCAACAGAGGCAGACGAGATCCCCATTGGTTCAATGGCAGCAACAGATCAGATACTTCCCATTGGTTCCATGGCAGCAGCGGATGAGATCCTTCCCATCGGTTCCATGGCAGTGGTGGGCAAGCTCCTGGTTCCATGGCGGTGGCATGCAAAAGCTGCTGGGGATGGAGAAAGGCGCATATGCGCAATGGGTAGGAGAGAGTGGGAAGGTGGAAGGAGAAAGCTGTGCATAAGGGTAGTAAGGGAAATCCTTCGGTGCTTTGCTTATGACACTTCCAGCTAAAATGACACTCTTGCCGGCACAGAGGTAGTATATTAATGTCAGTCATAGATGACATCAAGACCAACCAACATTACAACGTTGAAAGGATCAAGTGACCCAGAAGGAGGGTTGAACTGGGCACTAACACTAATATAGCTTTTTTAACTCTTTCTAGATTCTAGCTATCTAATACCCAACTCTCGCAAGATAGCAACTAAGATAGGAGTAAACAAACAAGCTAGGAAAACAACTAGGCACAATAAGATAGCAAGAAAAAACTATGGAAAAACAACCTATCAATGTAGCATGCACCATAGCCAAACCAAGAATAAATAAAAGAACAACCTATCACACTACTCGCAATAAAATAAATGCAGAAACTAAGGAGTAGAGAGAAAGGAATGCTCAGCAATTTTTTCCGATGTCTTGGAGGGATGGCGCTTTCCCCTAATTCTCATTGTACCACACCCGTCAGAGTATCGATCCCTCCCGCTCTTCCTAGAATGGTGCTCTTTAGGCTACGCTTCACTCTCAGAGTAAAGTCACAGGCGATCGATCTTGGCTGTAGTAAATAATACCTAATCACAAGAGCAAGCCTTCAAGGGTCAAGCGCTCCCCCATGGTGTTCCTATCCAGCGGGGGACCCATAACCGCATACAAATTTGATTTCGTCTTCCACAATCTTCTCAAAAGCTCGAACACTGATGGCTAGCAAGTCTAGGCTACTATAAGCCAAGAGTAACAAGTCTAAGACACTCCTCTCAGCCTTACAAGCTCTAAGAATGAATGTATGCTTTTTGCTACTCTTCACAAGGACTCAAGATTTCTTTAAATGCTTTTTTGTGCGCTCCTTGGTGACCATTGGCTTTCACAAGTGATTCTTAAACTCTTTTAGCCATGGGTGATGAAAGGATCAAAGACACCGAGAAAGGGAGGTTGAATCGGTAGACTTATAGAACTTAATCTCGTTACAAACTTAAACTATAAGAACTAATCACAACAAGAGCAACCTAAGCAAATCTAGGAGGTCAAAACCTCTAACAATGCTAGTGGAAAGAAAAAAACAACAAGCTAACACTAGCACGATAGCCACCAAGAGGAATCATAAAACAACCTATAACTCTACTCAACGAGTATGAAATGCAGAAAGCCTCCAAGCGCTCCCTTTTGGTGTCTCTTTCAAGTGAGGGACCCAAAACCATTCACAAACTTAGCGTCGTCTTCCACAATCTTCTCAGAAGCTCGAACACCGACTCTTAGCTGGTCTAGGCTGTTAAACCAAGAGTAATAAGTAAAGATCACTCCTCTTAAAGCTTCACAAGCTCTAAAAGTGTATGAATGCTCCTATTCTCTCCTACTAGCACCAAAGATCTCCAATCTTGAGTTGTGCGCTATCCTTAGTGTTTCTTGGCCTGTCACAAGTTTGCTCCAATAGTTTACACCTCAAGCACATTGGAAAACACCCCCCTCCATGGTTTAAATAGGATCCACGCCTAGAAACAACCGTTGAAATATGATATCACACACTGGACTATATGGTGACTCCCCACACCGGAGTGTACGGCGCACCACCAGACTGTTTGGCGACTCCATCTTCCAGCAGACCAGGGAAATATCCTCTCTGTAATCCATTCTATATGGTAACGGACTATCCGATGCATACCTTCACCGGACTGTCTGATGACCTTCTCTTTTTGACTTTCAGAGACACCTTTTCTAGACTTGGTCTTCAGCACCAGACTGTCCGGTCGCTAGCCCACTGAAAGGATCAAGTGACCGAGAAGGGGTGTTGAATCGGGCACTTACACTACTAGGCCAAATTCTTTCTCTTCCTAGTTTCTAGCAAAACTAGCAAACAACTCCTAACAATAAGGTCTAGAGAAGAGTAAAACAAGCTAGAAGACCACCGGACTATCCGGTGACTCCTGGTCTCCATTTGGCAGAAAAACATCCTCTCTGGAATCTATTTAATATGACACCGGACTGTCCGGTTCATACCATCATCGGACTGTCCAGTGAACTTCTCTTTTGGACTTCCAGTGACACCTCTTTTGGACACCTCATCCGGGGCTCACTGGACTGTCCAGTCTCTGACCGACGGACTGTCTAATGACTCTTTTTGATGACTCCAGAGAGCACCTCTCTCTGGACTTCGAGCTCCTGCACTCACCGGACTATCCGGTGACTCCCGTCGGACTGTCCGGTGACCTACAGGCACCGGCTCCTAGAAAACATCTTCTCTGGACACTGGCTGAGACCCTCACTGGACTGTCCGATGACACCGACGGACTGTCCGGTGACCTCTTCAGCTGTTGAAACTTGACTTTTTTAAGATCTTCATACTTCTGACTGCAACTCTGATAACATCAAGCTTCCACTAATCACTCAAGAGCTTCAGAGAACCTAGAGCATCCACACACCCTAATTTCTGTAAAACTGAGACGAGTGACCCGAGCCCTTTTAATAGTACCGGTGTTTCCTATAGACACAAGGCCTAAAAGCTAAGCCACACATGGCTCTAAATCATCCTTAGCCTTGAACCAGCACCCTCCTTGGAAACATTTCTAGTAAACGAACATCCTTGCAGCAACCAACTCGTAGAGGTGCAGAATAGTTTAGATAAATCTGCATCCAACGAGTTAGTTCATGGTTCTCATTCAATCATTAAAATTATTCATACCTTTGAGGGGCTTCAATGGTCATGAAGCTAACAATCTCCCCCTTTTTGGTGATTGATGACAACCATGATGCAAATGATCGAGATGATACAAAAGATATGAATGGAAGCACGTGACAACCTTAAAAGAAAAAGATAGGCGTAAGTTGTCTTACCATCTCTTGCCAAGAGGACCACAAAAATTGCACGAGGTTTCATACCTTAGCTTTGGAGCTCCCCCTCAATAAGTGTATTGCTTACTCTCTTCATATTCTTTGATTTGATTGGTTTTCTTGAGTGTGACTTCATTCATCTACAAATCTTCGATTCCCTCCACCTGTCTCCTACAAATAGAAAATAGCCACAAGACAAGTAGAAGGCAAAGGGTAGTAATCAACTGATTTAGAGGAATAGGAAAGACTACTCCCTTTTTTGGTCTTTGAGTGCTTCATCTTATCACATTTCTTTCCCTAATCTTCAAATCATCATCTTCTTCTTTGAGCATGTTCAACCATCTTCACTTTTCTCATCATCTTCATTTCTCAATCCTCGATCATCTTTGCTTCTCTCCCCCTTTGTCATCTATCAACAAAAAAAGGAAAGCCACAAAGAAGGAGAATATAATAGAATAATAATCATGATGAGATACAAAACAATATTACTGGATCTTTATGATTCTCTTCTTCGATTCTTTTCTTGCTCATTATCTCCTTGTGTCTTGATCGTCTTTTTGATTCAAAAGCTCTTTCTCCCTCTCGAGTTAGCATCCTTCCTACAAAATGGTCGTCCAAGAAACTTCCTCTTCACTCAACAAGAGGGGGTTAGTAATGCATATGGGAATGTATGAATCATAATATTTGAGCCGCATAAGTAGATTTAACTTTAGAGCTCGAAAGATCATGATTCAATGGCATGAAGCTCACAATTGCTATGGAGTCTAGAAGTAATCAACTTATATTGCTTATGAGTAACTCCCCCTAGACCCGTACTTGACGTCTATACACTAGATGCAATGCACGAAATGCACATGAATGCAAAACTAGAATAAAAGAAGCATGCACATGATAAAGAAGGACTAGAAAAGAAATACCCTCATCACGTTTGAATCCCCTCACAAGATTACTCATAATGACCCTCATCTCCTAGCCTTGGGCATCCCGTGAACATACTTCTCAAGCTCTCCATGATCATTGCTATCTTGAAAGGTTTAGATGACGTTCCTACAAAACAAGAAGAACAACAAAAAACAAAGCAAACACAAGCAAACAAGTATATACAAAGGAAATGCTAAGCTCGGGAGGTTACTCAAGTAAAGTCCAAAAGATCAAGAATGTTGAGCTCTCCTCTTAGCCTGTTGAAGTTCTTCTCATCAAAGGGCTTCTTGAAAATGTCGGCTAATTGATCATTTGTCCTCACACTAATAAGCTCAATATCTTTCTTGGCAACATGATCCCTTATGAAATGATGCTTGACCTCAATATGTTTAGCATGCCCATCATCACCCTTGTGAAGAGCCATATTGATTGCACTCTCACTATCAGAATACAGAGGGATTTGGTTGTACACCAATCCATAGTGTATGAGAGTTTGCTTCATATAGAGAAGTTGAGCACAACAAGCACCGGCTGCCATATATTCTGCTTCGGCCGTTGAGAGAGCCACGGCATGTTGCTTCTTAGAGCTCCAAGCAACCAATGATCTCCCAAGAAATTGACATCCACCGGAGGTGCTCTTTCTACTCATTTCGCAACCGGCGAAGTCCGAGTCAAAATACCCAATAAGATCAAAGCCTCCATCCTTTGGATACCAAAGGCCCATAGTTGGTGTATACTTGAGGTCCCTAAGAATCCTTTTGACTGCACTTAAATGAGATTCTTTAGGGTTAGCTTGATAATGAGCACGTAAGCATACACTAAACATAATATCCAGGTGAGAGGCGGTAAGATATAATAAAAAACCAATCATAGATCGATAGAGCTTTTTATCAACCGGTTTACCATTCTCATCTGGGCCAAGAATACCATTTGTGGCCATTGTAGTCTTGATTGGCTTTGAATCCTCCATTCCGAAGTGCTTGAGGAGATCTCTTGTATACTTCCCTTGATAGATAAATGTTTCTTCTTTCATTTGCTTGACTTGAAAACCGAGGAACAAATGAAGCTCACCTATCACGGACATCTTAAATTCTTTGGCCATAAGATCACAAAATTCAGCATTATAAGCTTCATTAGTAGAACCAAAGATAATATCATTCACATATATTTGGCAAATAAAGAGATCATCATCAACATGTTTAGTAAAGAGAGTGTTAACAATACTCCCTATCTTGAAGCCCTTGTCGGTGAGGAAATCTCTTAGCCGTTCATACCATGCCCTTGGTGCTTGCTTGAGACCATACAAAGCCTTCTTCAACTTGAAGACGTGATCGGGATGCTTGGGATTCTCGAAGCCGGGTGGTTGCTCAACATAAACATGCTCATTAATATATCTGTCAAGAAAGCATAAGCGAGCAAGGTCCGAATAGATTCAAGTCGAGTCACAGGGGCAAATGTCTCATCAAAGTTCACCCCTTCAACTTGAGAATAACCCTTGGCGACGAGTCTTGCTTTGTTCCTCGCGATATTCTCGTTCTCATCTTGCTTACTCTTGAAGACCCACTTGGCACCAATGATGTTCTTGTCCTTCGGCCTCTTTCCCAATTCCCACACTTGATTCCGCTTGAAGTTGTTGACTTTCTCTTGCATAGCCAACATCCATTTGTGATCGTCCATCGCCTCATCGATGTTCTTAGGCTCTATCAAAGGCACAAAAGAGAAATTCTCACAAGCAATGTTTGCCGCATCATCATCATTAGTATCATTAGTATAATTCGGCTTATATTGATTTCTGCTAGTCTTTAACCCTTGAGAGGGACTCCCAATGAACAAGTCACTTTCGTGAGCTCGAAGAATGGGTTTGTGTCTCTTTGGAGCCTCTTGTCGTGGTGCTTGCGGTGGAGGGACGTCTTGTGCATCTTGTATGGCTTACTCTTTGGAGATGACAGTGTCTTGTAGATGGAGCGGGGAGCTACAATCTTCTTCAATTCTTGGTGTCATTGTTGGACATGGTGATGTACCATTTGATGTAGGCGATCCATGATAGCTTGGGGTAGAAGGCACTTGAGGTGGTTCTCTTGGTGCACGAACACTTGATGATTCTTCCACGTGAGTTGTTGATGTAGTGTTCTGATGTAGAATCATGGAGAAGTCTTCCGGCGGTGGAGTAGAAGAGTCATCTTCTCTTGGTAGAACCTCTCCTACGGGCATCTTCCGCATTGTCTCCTCCAAGGGTTCATCATCATCTACATCACAACTATAAAATTCTTTGTTCTCTTGAGAACCATTAGTTTCATCAAATTGCACATCACATGATTCCTCAACAATTCCGGTAGTTGTATTGAAAACACGATAAACTTTAGAGTTACCGAAATACCCGACGAGAAATCCAATGTCGGTCCTCTTCTCAAACTTACCAAGCCTCTTCCTCTTCTTGAAGATATAGCATTTACATCCGAAAACCCGAAAATAGCCCACATTTGGTTTTCTTCCCACCAATAACTCATATGGGGTCTTCTTCAAGAGGCGATGTAGATAAACACCGTTTGAGATATAAAATACCGTATTGATAGCTTCAGCCCAAAACCTCTCCAGAGTCTCATATTCATCCAACATAGCCCTAGCAGGCATGATTAGAGTCCGATTCTTTCTCTCTACTACACCGTTTTGCTCTAGGGTGTAGGTAGCCGAGAACTCATGCTTGATACTAAGATCATCACAATACTCCTCAATGATAGAGTTCTCGAACTCCGTCCCATTATCACTTCTAACCTTCTTGATCTTAGCTTTAAATTTATTTTGAGCTCTTAGCAAACTTCTTGAAATTGGTGATGGCTTGAGCTTTGTCTTCTAGAAAGATGGTCCATATATACCGAGAGAAGTCATCAACAATCACCATGCAATAGAGATTACCCCAAGACTCTTGTAAGTTGTTGGTCCAAAAAGATCAATATGAAGAAGCTCTAGAGGTCTTGAAGTAGACATTATGGTCTTGCAAGGATGAAGAGTTGCAACTTGCTTTTCCGCTTGACATGCACTACACAACCTGTCCTTCTCAAAAGTGACATCTTGAATTCAAAAAATTAAGCCCTTCTTAGTGACCTTCTTCAATTGACCCATTCCAATATGAGCAAGCCTCCTGTGCCATAACCATCCTGCGAAGGACTTAGCAATGAGACAAGTTTGCGGCGTGACTTCACTTGAAGAGAAATCCACAATATAGAGATTGTTGTGCCTAAAACTACTAAAAGTAAGGCCCAATGATTTGTTGATCAATTCAGCACCCTTGTCATTGAAGAAGCATGTGAAACCAAGATCACACTATTGAGCAACAGAGAGAAGATTGAAGCTCAAGGATTCCACTAGAATAACATTAGAAATGGTCAAGTCATTAGATATACTGACTTTGCCCAATCCCTTGATTCTTCCGTTGGAATTGTCTCCAAAAGTCACTTTATCTTTATCCTCATCTTTCTTGATGGTGGTGAACATCTTATGATTGCCAGTTATGTGTTGAGTGCAACCACTATCAAGAACCCAATGTTTGCCACCATTTTTGTAGTTCACCTTGCTAGAAGCCCTGAGACATGAGGTGTTAGTATCCAAAGTATTGCTAGACTCACTTGTACTAACCTCAACAATAAGAGCGACTTATTGAGATGAATTTCGTTCTTTGGAGTGCTTGAGATGATCCTTATATGTGTCAACCTTCTTCTTGTTTGCTTCATCAATAGTGATATGACGCTTCTCATAAGAATTGATCCAACCTACAAGCTTATCAATGCGAGTGCACAAATCTTTTAGAGCTTCATTAGGTAAGACAATAATATTATCATACTCATCACATAGAACAACATAAGAGTCCTCTAGCAAACTACTAGCAATAGCATTATCATCAAGAAGTTAATGAGATCTAGTAGAAGTAGAGTCGATGCAAACCGAGGGCTGAGGAGTGTGATAAGCATGTACTCCAACGATCTTACTTGAGGTGGAAGCATTTGGATTCTCTTTCTTAGACGAAGCTTCATGAGAGACACAAGAGCTAGATATCTTGCTTGAGAGAAACTTATTAATGGATTCATCATGAGAATCTTAAGTGCTCCTTCAAAGGAATTGATCTTTTCAACAAGATCACTCAATCGTAGCATGGTAGCATCTATAGATTCACAATTAGGAGTTCCAAAGTCAATGTAGGCATCTATGAGCTCAAGATAAGTGAAATTTTCATTCATGATAGTACTTAAAGAGTTGCTAGATGAAGAGTTTGAAGAGTTGTTCATGTTAGCACTCGAATTCTCCAGTTTTGTGGCATATAGGTAGCTTAGCAAATGATTCTTCCATGAGCCACTACCGGACCCTGATGAAGAACTTGTCTCCATCACTCTCGATCACTTCTCAAAGGCGGTTAAGCATAAAAATAAGCACTTGGCTCTAATACCACTTGAAAGGATCAAGTTACTGAAAAGGGGCTTGAATCGGGCACTTACACTACTTGGCCAAATTCTTTCTCTTCCTAGTTTCTAGCAAAACTAGCAAACAACTCCTAGCAAGAAGGTCTAGAGAAGAGCAAAACAAGCTAGAAGACACTTATCAAACTAGTAAGCAAGCCGACATGAGAGCCACCAAGAGAAGCAACTAAACAACCTATCACACTACTCACAAGAATGTAAATGCGGTAAGTAAAGAGAAGAGTGAAAGAGATGCTTAGCTATTTTTCCTGAGGTCTTGGAAGGATGGCGCCTTCCCCTAATACTCATTGAACCACTCCCGTCGGAGTCTTGGTTCCTCCCGTCGTTCTCGGAACGATGCTCACAAGGGTATGCTTCAATCTCGGAATGAAGACACCGGCGCCTCGGCTGTAGCAAACAATAACCAAGGCTAGAGCAAGCCTCCAAGACTTTGGCGCTCACTCTTAGTGTCTCTTTCGAGCGGGGGACCCAGAACCGCGTACAAACTTGGTGTCGTCTTACACAATCTCCTCGAAAGCTCAGACAACGACACCTAACCGGTCTAGGCTGCCATAGACCAAGAGTAACAAGTCGAAGACACTCCTCTCAGCCTCACAAGATCTAGGAATGCGTCGATGCTCTTTGCTACTCTTCACAAGCACTCAAGATCTCACTAGATGCTCTCTTGTGCCCCTCTTGATGAACTTTGGCTCTCAACAAATAATCTCCAACTGTTCTGGCTGCGAGCAAACTTCACAACAGCTTTCCCAACGGTTTAAATAGGCCTCAAGCCCGAAAACAACCGTAAGGATCCATTGCCAAAAAGCTATCTGCTTTTTGCAGTCACCAGACTGTCCGGTGACTGAGACTACTGACTGTCCGATGACTTTTGGTCTCCATCTGGCAGAAAAACATCCTCTCTAGAATCCATTCAATATGACACCAGACTGTCTGGTTCATACCATCACCGGACTGTCCGGTGAACTTCTCTTTTAGACTACCAGAGACATCTCTTCTGGACACCTCATCCGGGGCTCACCGGACTGTCCGGTCTCTAACCAACGGACTGTCCGGTTACTCTTCCTGATGACTCCAGAGAGCAGCTCTCTCTGTACTTCGAGCTCATGCACTCACCAGATCGTCCGCTGACTCCTGTCGGACTGTTTGGTGACCTCCAGGCACCAGCTCCCAGAAAACATCTTCTCTGGACACTGGCTGAGACCCTCACCGGACTATCCGGTGACACCGACGAACTGTTCAGTGACATTTTCAGCTGCTGAAACTTGACTTTTTTAAGATCTTCATGCTTCCGACTGCAACTCTGATAACTTCAAGCTTCCACTGAGCACTCAAGAGCCTCAGATAACCTAGAGCATCCACACACCCTAATTCCTATAAAACTGAGACGAGTGACCGGAACCCTCTTAATAGTTTCGGTGTTTCCTATGACACAAGGCCTAAAAGCTAAGCCACACATAGCTCGAAATCATCCTTAGCCTTGAACCAGCTCCCTCCTTAGAAACACTCCAGGGAGACGAACATCTTTGCAGCAACCAACTCGAAGAGGTGTGGAATAGTGTTGATAAACCTGCATCTAACGAGTTAGTTCATGGTTCTCATTCAATCACAAAAACCATTCATACCTTTGAGGGGCTTCAATGGTCATGAAGCTAACACCCACCAAATTGTCTTGTGACTTCTTCATTTCGACTCCAGAATGCACCTTTTCTGGACTTCAATCTTCTGGCTCACCGGACTGTCCGATGACACTCCTGAAGCTGAAAACTTGAGTCTTCTTCAACTTGACTTTAGCTTTGTTTGCTTTGTTTCCTCTGCCATCTTCAGTGCGTTCTGAGGTAACTAATAGCATTCATACCTCTTAACACTTGTATGACCCGAGAACGAATGACTTGACCCCCTCTTAATAGTACCAGCAATTCTATGGACTCTAGCTACCTTAGCTTGGTCCACCAACACCCAATACTCCTCGACTTGGAACTATCTTTGTCATCCATCGAGGAAGCCCATCATGTTGATGTAGAAATTGCGGGGCAGTACATACAATCACAAAAATTCATTCATACCTTTTAGGGGTTTTCAAAGGTCATGAAGCTAATAGGTGACCCCGCACAATAGTTCCTCCAAAGATTTATATAGGCTACAAGCCCGAAATGGTCTTTGGAAGTTGTCTCCAAAAAACTGATTGCTTCATGCAGTTACTGAACTGTCAGTGACTCCGACTGCCGAACTGCACGGTGGCTAACTGAACTTTCTGATGTTCCTGCTTCCTCGTTAAACAGAAAACACCCTCTCTGGAGTCCACTTCATATGACACCGAACTGTCCTGTGCATACTTTCACTGCACTATCCGATGACTCTCTCTTTTGGACAATCAAAGACACCTTCTTTAGACTTCCTCCTTCTTGACACCAGAATGTACAGTCATTGGACCTACCAGACTGACCAGTGACTCTCAGCATCTGACTCCAGAAAACACCTTCTTTGAACTTCAGTCTTCAACACTCAACGGACTGTCTGGTAAATCTTCTGTTCCTTCCAAGAAACTTCACCTTCTCTTGAGTCTGAACTGACCACTCACCGAATAGTTCGGTAATACCGTCGGACTGTCTGGTGACCACCCTTGCACTAAAACTCTTCCATCCTCAGGCATCCTCTTGTCACTCAGATATCTCAGAGAGCCTAGAGCATCCATACTCCCTAAGACATGTAAAACCAAGACGAGTGACCTGACCCCCTTAATAATACTGGCTTTCCTATAGACATATGGAAAAATATGACATGTGGCGATAAGCAAGGAGAAGGCAAGATAGGGTTGTTTTGCATAAAAGCACACAATAGAGATACACTTTCTATTAAGAACCTATTTACTAAGTGAAAGACATCGCACCTATAAACCAACATGCCTACAGCTTACCCAGCTGTAGCACCAACATAAGCACTAATCACAATCTCCCACTGTGATCCACCAAACCATATCCAATCCCACTAATCATGTGAGGGTCCATGCAATGCTCGTGACTATGAGCACGGCTGTCATGACAGTTTTAACTTTGCAGAGGTTGTACACATTCCCCACGAGAAGTGATTTCATCCTCTGTTTCCAAGTGGACTAAAGAATCTCCATTACGCCTGTGCCAGTTGTGCACTCGCACACTTCCTTTAGTGTGAGGGCCAAGAGATCACTTCAAGGCTTTTCCATGGCTTCCACCAGTTGTACGTGCCCGCTGAGGTTTCACCTATTAGGCACTAACCGTAACTTGAGAAAAGCCCCCTCTTGTGCCAGATGGTTCCCGAGAGTAACCCTCCCTTCCCCACACATCTCTCTCCAAGCGGTTTTCAGTGTAACCCACTTTCCTCGCTCCACCATTTGGCACGTATAGAACTGGTCTCCACCACTTACTACGCCAGGCCGCACCCATTCTTGGCTCGTGGTAGTACAGTAACACATGGATGGTCGCTTCACGAACCGGTTCTTAGATTTGAGAAGATAACATACCAAAAGATAATGCCAATAACCCTGCACACAGCCCTACACCAACGATATCTTCCAAACCACTAATCTCCAAGTTACTATTAAATAGCTCATTAATCCTCGTGAAGCAAGTACGATAATAAGTCAAGTTAATATCACCCATCCCGACAACAGTAAGCTAAGCAGGTAATCTACCCAACAAAAAGGTAAACTAGGGCGACAAGGCATAATAAGGAAAACTAGGTGAATTCCTAATGGTAGGTGCGCATTCAATTTGATACAAGCATGTAATCTACGAGATAGAGATTTTGTAAAGTAGGCACGAAATGGTCAAGGACACTTGCCTTTATAGTGTTATTGCTGCTCAATAAATCTTGGAGTTCTTAATCCTTGAAGTCCTCGCAATGCGGATCCGAAGCGTATCCGTCTAAATGCGAAAGCGAAACAGACAACGAAACATAATTTATTCACAAACATGCATACAATAAGAGAATTAGTAGGAGAATGTCATGAATGCATAGGTTTTTTTGATACAATCGTTTTGGCAAAAAATTCACTGAAATCGGAGTTACAAGTTGAGAGTGATGGGGCTTATAAGGTTTCATGGACTAAATCATAATTGAATTAAAGTTGTGAGGGCTTAGGTGCAAAATAATAATATATATTTATTTATAAAATTTAGTATTTAAAAATGAAATTATTAGTTAAGAAGTGTTATTTTATAATTTACTAAAGTTAGAAGGGCTTAATTATTATTATTATTATTATTATTAATGCTGGTATTATTAATATTATTATTAATGATATAAATATTATTATGGTCATATTATGCTATTAATATGATTATTATTATTAATAAGTGTGTTACATATTTATTGTCATTATAATTATCATCATCATTAATTATGATAATATCATTATGTTATATATTTATTTATTTTTTTTAGAATAATCATATTATTTTACAAAGATTTTAATAATTATTATTGCTACTAATAGTATTATTATTATATTGTGATATTTTATAATTATTAATAACTATACGAATTGTTATTACCATTTATGGGGCCAATTCGTATCTAAAATTAAGTTCTAATAACCCAATTGTAATTTACAGAATTAATTAAGGACTAAAAATTAATTACAGAAAAATATAAGGACTGAAATGTAAAGCTATAACATGGTTGGGACTGATTTGTAAATTAAGTTAGCGACCGACGTTTTTCTGTAAAATTGACCTAATTAATTTAAATAACTATCAAATCATTTTTAGTATTAAATTAATTATTATAATTATGTTTCAGATTAATAATATCATTAATCATTTTATTATTATATTTATTAATTAATAGATTAATCTGAATTAATTATTCTTAAATTCTAATTAATTTTAATTAATTGGGAGTGCTGATGCAGTAAGGGCTAGTTTTATCTTTATTTATAAATCTGGAATTAATCTGGGCCTTTGATTTTGAATCGGACAGACTACAATAGATTTGTACACGTGGCATGATCTTGAAGGGCTCAAGCTTAAACAGTGACGTGGTTCAATCGTGGCCATGGGATTTCAGATCGACGGATCGGATATAAAAAAAACCAAAGGATTGCTAGATCTATTCTGGGCTGCTCAGAGGAGATCCGACGGTCCACGGCGGTCGCGCCTGGGAGGCCGGCTGGCTGACCGAAGGCCAGAGCCGGCGCGGTGGCGCCTTGGCAGCTCCTCGCCGAAGTTGGCTGGGGCGACGCTCCGGTGGTTGGTTCTCTATGGGAAGAGGCTCAAATTGAAGAGAAGCTTGAGGGGTGCTCACCATGGGGTTGCTTGGGGTTGAAGATGGCCGGAGGTGGTGGCTCGTCCGTGAGGCGTGGCGGGCGACCTTCGGCGGTGGCTATCGGCTGCTCTGGGCACGTACCGGCGGAGGAAAGCATCTTGGCGGGGGCGGCGCGGATCATAGATGCTCGACACGGAATTAGGGGCGGCCGGGCGGCTTGGTAGGGCGGCACGGTGTGGCGGCTAGGGTTTTTGGAGAGAGCTCGGTTTTTGGGGGTGATTTATAGGAGTAGGCGCGGCCAAGTCGGGGGAGAGGTTGGGGCCACGTATAGGGTTGCAATCTCGCGAAGATTAGAAGTCGTTTGGCCGGGTTGCGGAGGAGGCTCGCGGGTGGTTGGGGGTGGCCGGAGGAAGGGGATGACGAGCGGGTCTCGCCTGTAAGTGAGTGGAGGGAGGAGAAGTGTGGGCGGTTGGGCTGAGCTGGGCCGAATTGGGGGAGAGGAGAGGGGAGGGAAGTGGGCTGGGGTCAGGGGTTTGGTCTCGTTTTTTATCCTCTTTTATCATTTTATTTCTTCTCTTTTCTTCTATTCTATTTTATCTCTTTTCTATTCCTGTTTCAAATATCTTTTATTAATTTATTTCTAGAATAGCAGAACAATTTTTTTTAAAGATTATGAGCTAATTTCTTTTACTTTATTTGAACCATTGCAAATAAAAACATATTTTAAGATATCTTTTTCTAGAATCCAAAATTCGGGAAATCAACTTTTATTTCCTTTATTCTTCTTTTTTTATATAATTTCTTTTATCCATTTCATATATAATTTCTTTTCATAAATTATTTATAAACAATAAAATAATTTATTTGAAAGATTTTTAGATAATGTCATTTCATCCTTTCCTTAAAACACTTTCAAAAACCAAATTTCCCAAATAAAATAATATTTTCAAGAAATCTTTTCGGAATTTAAAATTATGAGAAAGTACATTTTTTATCAAATAAAACTTTCTTCTAAATACCAAAAATCATTTTACTAGATTATTTCCAAAAAAACTAAAATAATTTAATGATAGATTCATTTTACTTCATTTGAAAGTTTCCAATTAAAATCAAAGTTCACAATAGAATCATGTTTTAAAGACATATTTTCAAAAATCAAATTTAGGGAAAACACCTCTTTATCATTATTATTTTTTATTCAAATAAACTTGGTTTTAAGATAAATACAAAATCATTTTATTAAAGTAAGTTAATACTAAATAAAAACATTTAAAACTTTATTTTAAAAGGAAATTTTGAATACATTTAAAATTCAAAAATAATTAAATAAATAGATAAAATCCTATAAATAATTAAAAAAATTACTTTTTATAATTGAAAATGTTCGCATCCCCAAATTTGAAAATTTGGAGTGTGACATTACACGACCGCCTGCACTAGTGGACTTAGTGTAGCGGCTCCTTAAGCAAACCGCGTGCAGTTTGCTTTCTAAATCTAAGCGGTCTACAGCGTCGACCGTGTGCATGAACTATTTTTTTATTTTTATAAATATATTTATATAGGGTATACATTTCTTTTATACAGCATATACAAATCAGTTTCGAAATAGATATTGAATTCAATATTTCATCAAAGTTATCTAACGGATGATTGGAACACAAACAACTATATATTACAAAACAATTATATACATGTCACATTTCATAGTATCCAACCACAAATCCGAGTACATCTATATAATCCTAAACCTATCATACAAAGACAAATATGGGTACAAAAGCAATTCATTGTTTTCCCTTTAAAAAAATACTCCATCCTGGTGAACAAAATCTCGACGGATAAAATAGCATAAGTTACTTCGGACAAAGTCAACTCCTGTAAGCTCCATGTCTCTTCCCCAAGGCCATTCTTCATCGACATTGAATTGCTGTAAATGAAAAGATGAAAGATAATAACTATAACTATAATAACAATTAATCTAAGTACACAAAACATATTGATAAGATAGCTTAGATCCTCACGATTCACTCTATAATGTCCAGTAATCCTTAGGTACTCGCAGACATAATATCCACATAGGGCAGTGCCGGAAGGTTGCTTATGATACTTCAAACAAAAACAAACTAAATTAGTTAAAAATTTGGAATATTTACTATTACATATGCAAACGAGATGTTTTTGTTACCAAAAAAATCATAGCGCAGAGTTAGCTTTTCCTTTCCTTGAGACCCGCCAAGTTTAATGTAAAATTTATAAGCACTATATAAATGCAAAAAATTATTATGAAATAGAAATAAATTATATTATAGTAAGCATCCACCAATATACATGCAGAAAGTACGCTTACTTTTCTAAAATCTTTGGGGTAACTGAGTGAGTCAAAGACTGCCCCTTTCGCCTCCGTTGGTTTTATAAGGATACAAATATAGTGATCGCTACATAAATAATGAAAGCATTAGGTAACTTTTTAAGAAAATAATTCGAGCGCAGTGCTGAAACTTACTTAAAATTGTAAGGGGCCATTATATCCTTCTTGCTATCATTCACAAAGTTATACATTGCCCTTCCTATATATGCCGCCACTTCCAACATTCTCTCCTTGATTATTTTCTTTGTCTCGTTTTCAAACTGCTTCTTTGTCATCTTCTTGTATTGCTCCGAATTTTTATTTAATTTTAGGTCAAAATTGACTTGAAAAATCGGTGTTGGATCGAGGATCCCCGTCTGCAATTTCTTCTGCTTCTGGTCGTCTAAGAATACCATCCTACATATAAAGTTACTTTTCATTAGTATGTCATCTCGTACTAATTACTTAAAAGCACTTAATTAACATCTAGAAGGTATCACTTATAGGCACCACACGGTTAGGAGGTTGATATCGAGCCTCTCTTTGCGAAAAACAAGGAATAAATCTTCAAAAGTGAAAGATTGAGTCCTCTCTCTGAAATGCATTTAACGGCACATGAAAGAGGACATGAGTGAACTCCAGAGCACTTGCCCGTATATACCAATCATGCAATCTCCTCAATGGAAAATGTAGCTTATTGAGTTGCGCTGAGGTTAAAAATTGTTTGCCATTCACATATTCTTCAGGCACATCCTCCTCATGCCATACTGGTTCATTCCCTTCACAGCTTTATATCATCTCTGGTTTAGAATTCTCCATCCTCCTCCCAACTTTCAATAAGTATCTCTTCTTGAACGGAGGATGACTTTCCTTGCAATCCTTGGTGATACTTTAGTGTGTCCGCCGAAGAAGTCTTTTTATACGAGGCAATTTCTCGGTGGATGTGTGTATGAGTTGAATAAGTTTGGCTCTTTTGGCCTAACCTTCTTTGCCCTTGAGAGGTGGCTCGGGCATTTCTGTTGGGCTTTTGTCAGAAGGTGGTAGAGTTGAAATTGTAAGACCCTCGGAGGAAGGCTGGAGCATTGTACCTTTTTGCTCTTGAGGAGAAGGCAGGAGCATTGTACATTGTTGCGTTGCATCTGATAGACCCTTGGGAGAAGATGTAGGTACATCAAATGTATCCTTTTGAGAAGGTTGTTTGTTGGTTGCATCTTCTTCACCCTTGGTGGCTGGCTCTGTCGACAGATGTGCTGGGCTACTCAGACGTGGTTGGGATGTAGGTGGCCCATCACACAACACAATATCACGTCTATGCCAAAGGATAAATTCATTTACTGCTTGTCCAAGCAATGAGATTTCCTCGGGCGTACTGTGGTCAAGTTCGTAATCAAGATAGTCCTTGTTGATGACTTCGTCAACTTGTACCTTCACGTAGTTCGTCGGGATGAGAGTAGAGTGGAAGGTACGCCATGGAATTGCAAGACCAGTGGCAACCTCAATTGCCTTATTTCCCGTCCTTCCAATCGGTACATGAAGGCGATAAGACGTGTTATCCACAATATCATCTACAGGATATCTCTGTCTTGGCGTAGAGGCTACACTACTTAGGTTACAACCTGGTGTGAGCCTAATAGCCGGGTTATCAGTTGGCACAGTCCCGAGTAATCTCATAGCTTGTTGTTCTGCTAGATACTTTTGATGCTCTTGCATGAAATCTAAGAAATTTTCTTTTAAGGAGGGCCTTGACCTCCGCCTTAATTGTCTCTTCAAGAGTCTTCTTATACCAATCACGTTTTTTGTAGCTTGCTGCATCCTGTGGAAACCCCTCTTTCCAGGTCAACCGTGAAGAGATGGCTTGTACAAGTCCAGGGTGTTCTTGGTTGCCTAGTGCAACAGTAAGTTGGTCCTTCGCCCTATCAGGCTTGAACTTTTTAGCCTTTTGTTCCGCAGCAATCTCCACAATTTTCTTGCCGACTTCTACTGCTTGGGGACGTTTGTATATTATTTGTCCTTCTTCGGTTGTATCTGATCGAGCATACACCAGTTTCTAGTACGATCATCACAACCTTGGCAGCTTCCTCCCTTCTCTTTTCTTATTCAATCGTTTTGCTGGTATATCCACTAGATCCTAAATGATGGGGTCAATGTTTTTCTTCGCTAGTTTCACTTTAGCTGCACTCTGAGATATTGCCTCAGGTGTGGTCTTCTGCCAAACAAATTCAGACCACTGAGTGTTGACGCTGAAATCGTGTCCGGGCCAACACATCGCTCGCACGTCCGTGTGCAGGAACGCTAACGCCACTTTGACGCCGAGTTTGAAAAGCACCTAGACAACCCCGCCTCGGGAGGGACTCGGTCGGAGGAGGATCATCTTAAGAGTGATCCAGGCTCGGTCAAGCCAACCGAATTGCCTTCAAACGTCGTTGGACGAAGAAAAAATTGCACGAGGGCCGAGTAAGAGGATTAGGGTTTGGAGAAGAACTAAAATATAAAGGCAAATTATAGGTTCGATTGAGATACCCCTCAACCGGTCATGGGCCTCTTTTTTATAGAGGTGGGATGGTCTTATCTCGCAGGGCGACGGATCACCCAATATAGGAAACAAATTGAAATTGATCTGCTGAAAACCTTCTAAAATTGACACCAACGAAGTGTTTAATAAAGTGCCAGATACTCCGGTGACCGAAATCTTCGGTCAAATGCCGAAGCATTCGTCGTGTAAATCCGAGAACCCGAGAGGGCTCACCGAACAGTACGGTATAGTGTCGGATACTCCGGTGGGCTTCATGCCCCAACCTGAGACGGCTTGCCGGACAATCCGGCATGCTGCCGGAGGTTCCTGTGGGTTTAAAAGCTCCAAAACGAGAGGGCCTGCCGGACAGTCCGGCGTGAGGCCGGACACTCCGGCAATGTGTTGGACACTCCGATGACTAATTTTTGGGTGTCAACATATGCCCCTTTGTTTTT
Source organism: Zoysia japonica (assembly GCA_001602275.1). Classification (NCBI taxonomy): domain Eukaryota; kingdom Viridiplantae; phylum Streptophyta; class Magnoliopsida; order Poales; family Poaceae; genus Zoysia; species Zoysia japonica. The sequence goes on from BCLF01000041.1 coordinate 135,371, forward strand.
TGGTGAAGTTCCTGCACCGTAAAACATTCTAAGCACCCAAAAACCTCTAAGGGCGATGGTTGTCCTGACTCATCGGCCATCGTATCATTTTTGGCAACGATATTCTTCATATCGGCTGTTCTTTTTTCTTATGCTTTTTGTCATACACTTAGATGATAATTTTTTAAGTATCGGCCGTTAAGGGTTCTAGGTAATGACTCTCCTCGGATATCTTCCAACATGTATGCATTCCCAGCAATGAATTTTACTACTCTATATGGCCCTTCCCAACTAGGAGACCATTTCTCGAACTTGTTGCTTCTTAAACCTACGGGCATAATAGTTTTCCACACTAATTCACCCACTTGAAAAGTTTTAACCTTTACCTTCTTATTTTAAGCCCTTGCAACTCTCGCCTTATCTTTCTCAATTTCTTTCAAAGCACTCAAACACTTATTGGTGACTTCATCAATATTGTCTAGCACTAAAGTCCTATGCTCATATGTGGATATGTCATTTTGTTTAGCTAGTCTTAGAGCTCCTAGATTTACCTCGACGGGTAAAATGGCCTCTTGTTCATACACAAGTTCATAGGGTGTTACCTTATTTACCCCAAGCCTAGATATCCGATGAGCCCATACAGCCTCTGATAAGACCTCATGCCATCTCTTAGGATAGTCTTCTATCTTTTTCTTATTGAGTTTGATCAACGTTTTATTGCTAGACTCGGCCTGATCATTGGTCTGAGCATAATGTGGAGATGAGTTGAGTATCTAACCCCGTAGGATTCGGCAAACTCTTTAATATGACCGGACGTAAAGGAAGTACCTTGGTCAGTATTCAAAATTTGTGGTATGCCGAATCTATGAATAATATGCTCGGTAAGGAACTCATTACCTCTTTGTGTGTCATGTTCTTGAGAGCTACCGCTTCGGTCCATTTGGTGAAGTAATCTGTGGCTTCTAATACGAAGCGGTGCCCCTTCAAAGATAGATGATGTATTTACCCTATGAAGTCCAATCCCCATCCTCAGAATGGCCATGACTTTATGATGAGGTTCATCATGGTAGCGGGTGCCAACTGAATATTGCCAAACCTTTGGCACTCTTCGCATCCTTTGTAGTAGCGATAACAATCTGCAATCATGGTTGGTCAATAGAACTCAGCCATTCTTAACAACTATTTTATTTTTAGAGCCGATTGATTCGTACCACAAATGCCTTCATGAACTTCTCTCTAGCCACTTTAGCCTCGTCATCACCCAAATATTTCAAGAGCAAATTGTCTTCCGTTCGACGGTATAAGTCACCATCAATCAAAATATATTTGAAAGCTACATCACGGTTGACTACGAATGTATAAAACTATGGGTGACCTCTAATCAAGTAATTGGGCACTATCACGGTTTGACGTGTTAGTATCCGAATGGTCTAGTTCTAGCACCTCAAACATCAGTTTTTTAATGACTAAAAGTTTACCTCTACTAACATTATAACCCGATGCTTATTACGCCAACTCATTCGCTTTGCTGTTTTCTAGTCTAGGCACATGATGTATATTGAACTCATCCATCCTTCTAATGACGTCTAGGCATTTGTCCAAGATAGCATTCAACGATCCGTCTAAGCATCGAAAATTTTCAGCAACTTGTTGCACTACTAATAATGAATCGTTGAAAGCCTCTACATGTTCAACCCCCATGGACTCTAACATCTCCAAGTTGAACAACAATGCTTCATATTCGGCTTGGTTATTGTGCAATCATACTCTAATCTGTTTGAGAATTCAAAGTGGGTATTATGCGGATAAACTAATACTACACCAACACCTTGATCCTCTTTACGAACCAATCCATCAAAATACAACTTCTAAGGGGTAAAAGTCACATAACCAACATCCAAATCATGATCTAAATCAATCTGATGTTTAACAATAAAATTAGCAACAATTTGGCCCTTTATGAATTTCAATGATTTATAAGCCAAATCATATTCAATCAATGCATAAGCCCATTTACCAAGCCTACCATTAGAAATCGGCCTATGCAACATATGTTTAATAACATCGGTTTGACAAGCAACCACACAAGTACTAGACAACATATAGTGTCTCAACTTGGTGCAAGCATGATACCAAGAAAAGCATAATTTCTCGATGAGAGTGTACCTTGTCTCCGCATCCACCAACTGTCGGCTCACATATGTGATCATGTACTCCTTTCCTTCGGCTTCTTGCGTCTAAACAGCACCAACCACATCGTCTTCTGCCACTATGTAAAGATGAAAAGGGACTCCACCCTTGGGTGCCCTAAGAACCAGCAGCGAGGACAAGTACTCTTTGATCTTCTCAAAAGCTTCTTGCTATTTTGCCCCCAAGTGAATTCGGTTTCATTTTTTAGCCAAAGAATATGAGTAAATGCATTGATCTTTCCTGACAAGTTGGATATGAATCGCTTTCAGTAATTCACTTTACCTAAGAAGCTTAGCAACTCTCTCTTACATGTAGGCGCTTACACGTTCCTAATTGCTTCTTTCTTTTTAGGATCTACCTCTATGCCCTTTTCATTTATTATAAAGCCTAAAAACTTTCCAACCGATACACCAAATGCACACTTGAGCGGGTTCATTTTTAAACCGAAACAACGCATTCGGTCCAAAGCAAGTTGCAAATCGGCCAAGTGAGAATCTAAAGCGGCCGATTTGATCACCACATCATCTATGTAAACCTCTATGATGACACCAAGCAAATCATGAAAAGATAAAGTTCATGGCTCTTTGATATGTGGCACCCGTAATCTTTAACCTAAAAGTCATGGCAACCCACTCAAACAATACTACAAACCAGAACATCTAAAAGTAGCTTTAAACATATCCTCTTCGCCATGAAGATTTGGTTATACCCCGCATTATCATCAAGAAAACTAATAATTCTATGGCCAGAAGAATTACTAATCAACATATCGGCTATAGGCATAGGGTATTCATCTTTGGGAGTGGCTCTATTTAAATTTCTGAAATTAATGCAAACTCTTATTTTACTGGTGTTCTTCTTCTCCACCGGCACGATGTTGGATATCCACTCCGCATACCTGCAAGGTTCCTCTTTAATCTGATCATACATATTTGGGTTGAATCTCCTTAGCGGTTGCTTAAAGGGCTTAAAACCAGATTTTATTGGAAGTCGATGCTCAAGTAGCTCGCAGCTCAACCCAGGCATTTCATTATAAAATCATGCAAAACAGTCCACATATTCTTTTAGTGAACTGATTAACTTAATCTTATAATCGGCTTTCAAATTTTTATTTATATAAGTCGGCCTAGGATTGTCATCGCTGCCAAGGTTTACCTCCTCAAGAGGATCGGCCGATGTGAATATTTGTCCTAACTTGTCCATGTTCTCCATTTCCTCTATAACTTTGCACATATCGTTCGTGTTAAACCGATAGTGTTTCACTCTCTTTTGCAACCAATCAAGATTAGACTCCATTAAATCACATTATATGATTGAGCTGATTTTCCATCAGCTTTACATTGAGAGGTACAAAACCATCTCTAGTTACACTAAAAAAATCATAATCCATCAAGTCTAAACCGATCAAGCCCTTGACGGTGTCATGCGGCAAAGAAGATTATTCGGCCATAGCAACACACACCGAGGCGTCCGCATGAACAACCTCTACATCATCGCCAACCCATTGTATCAAAAATTGATGCAATGTAGAGGGAACACATCTATTTGCATGAATCCAATCACGCCCTAAGATCAAGCTATAACTACTGCGCACATCGGTAACAAAGAAAGCGGTAGCCATGGCCTTGTTCCCAACAGTGAGCTCTATAGAAGCGACCCCCTTAGCCTCGATAGGGTCTCCTCATTTCACACCGTTCATAGTCATGTTGGGTCGGATGAGTTCGTCGTCGGCCTTGCCTAGCTTCTTAAATAAAGAATATGGCATTTGATTAACAATAGCACCGTTATCTACAAGCATGCGAGAAATCGGTGTGCCATTGATATGACCTCTCACATAGAGAGGTTCCAAATGGTTCTCCGATTCCTCGGGCTTCCAAAAGATAGCAATTTTCGGTCCAAAGTCGAATTGTGCCATAACCTCTTCTTCCTCTACCCAAGAATAATTGAAAAGAGACAAGCAAATAGTGTTGATGTCCATACCTTCCCGAGGCGGTGTAGGCTCGTAGTCCAAAAGGTCGTCATTGTTGAACTCGGACATATCGACATCTCCCGTGGGCGAAGGTGCTATAGAGTCCTCTCCCAACACGGCGTCGGCCAAACCCAGTGGCTTCGGAGTAGCCACCGCTTCCTCCGTCACCGGTGAAGTGGGAGCTTCAGGCTCCTTAACTCTCCACTGCTTACCTTGAGGGATCATCGGCTTGATCTCGTTAAAGACCTCGTCCCTCTTCTTCTCCGCCTCCTTCTCTCGGAATTTTCGGAGGTGCAGCCTTGAAGCTTACTCTTTTGAGTGTGGGTCAAGCCAGGCGGACACCACCTCTATTGTGTGTACTTGTAGGAGCTCTTGCTACTGCTAGCTTCATGATCATGGGAGGCCTTTTCAATCAGATTATCCAACATGATCGGTCCTGTGAAGACACCCCCCATTTTAACATCGGTTGTGCCGATTTTCACGACACCTCCAGATGCACTCTCTTGATGAACAAAAGTAGAAAGGGCAGGTTCCTTACCTTGCTTTGGGCGCTATTCTTGTTTAGACGCGGTGGTAGATCCCCCTCTTTGTTCCTTGATCGGTCGAGTCTCCGTCCGATCTGGAATAGGGTTAGGAAGCTATACGAAGACATCTCCCCTCGGTCCATTCTACCCTAGATGAAATGACGGGTATGGCATCGATGGAACGTGCATCGGTGGTATGGGCATCGGTGGTACATGCATCCATGGACTCATATATGGATCCCACACCGGGAATGGTGGGCAAGGCATAGGGTGGAACCATGGTGGTGGCACTCCGAACCCATGTGGAGGAAGAGGAGGAGGCACACGAACATCCGCGGTTTGCCACATCTCCTTCCTAGGTGGGCTGCCTCCTCTCGGTGGTGATCTTGGCCGCTTCATAGACCGATTGTTCACATTGGTCTTTTGGTTCATGTACTTGGCCATAAGACAATCGAAGACGCTTTTGGGCCCTATCTTCTTATCCATGGCCTTACCTTGTTCACCTTCCACTTGCCCATCTCCGGGTTCTTCGGCTTTATCATCTTGGGCTGTAGAACTTACCCCCGGGTTTAGAGCCTTGGATGGTGACTTTAAGAGACTCTTGACCATCGAGGGACTTCTTGAGCACCACCTTCCTAGAGGCCCTTTTCTCACTTGAAGAAATAGGCCTCTCCTCCTCGATGATCACATTATTTCCCTTGGTTGTATCGGCTTGATGAGGCCGAATCAGCGCCTTGAGGTTGAGCTCTAGAGTGTTGACAGGGAAGGGGTACTTGTCGATCTGCATCCCTTTAATACTCAATCATCCTTTATTAAGGGCCGATTGGACCTGTCGATGGAAAACATTGCAATCGTTAGTAGCATGAGAATAAGAATTATGCCATTTACAATATGCTCACACTTAGCTACATCAAAAGTGTATTTCATATCATCTTTCCGATTCTTATGAACCAGTTTGAGCGAATCACAAGCAAACGATTTGGCCTTAAAGGGCCAAACGAACTCAGTATCCAAAATGTCATTGGAATCATCATCGGAGCTATCCGAATCACATTCCACGATGTGCACGCTACGACGGGTCTTGTAATCATGTTTTATTTCTTTGCTTCGGCTTTCTTGAGCCGAAGCCCTTTGTTGGAGGTGAGTGAGTGTAAAAAAATCGTACCCCTCCAACGTTTCCCTAATATACGACCGTAAACTGCTAAAAGCAAGATCGACTAAATCCTTTTCAGAAATTGTCAAATTAAAGCATTGGTTCTTAACATCTTGCGCGCCTCCTCGGGCAACTCCTCCAAAGACGGCATGACGATGTTTGTCGTAAAGATCTCGGAGGTCATGGTGGAAAACGACAATTTGGTTTGCGCAGCCAGAATCACTTGTTCCCCGGCGGAGTCGCCAAAAAGTGTGTTGACGCCGAAATGGGGTCCGGGCCAACACATCGCTCGCACGTCCCTATGCGGAAACGCCGACGTCTCTTCGACGCCGGGTTTGGACAGCACCTAGACAACTCTACCTCGGGAGAGACCGCATCGAAGGAGGATCGTCTTAGGGGTGATCCGGGCTCAGTCAGGCCAGTCAGATCGCCTCCAAACGTCACCAAGACGAAGGAAGAACAACACGAGGGTCGAGTAAGGGGATTAGGGTTTGGAGAAGAACTAAAATATAAAGGCAAATGATAGGTTCGATTGGGATACCCCTCAACCGGCCATGGGCCCAAGTTTTATAGAGGTGGGATGGTCTTATCTCGCAGGGCAATGGATCCCTCAAGTTAGGAAACAAATTGGAATTGATCTACTGAAAACCTTCCAAAATTGACACCACCGTAGTGTCCGATAAAGCGCCGGATACTCCGGTGACCGGAGTCTCTGCTCAAATGCCAGAGCGTCCGTCGTGTAAATCCGAGAACCCGAGTGCACAGTCTGGCATTGTGCTGGATACTCCGGTGAGCTTTATGCCCTAACCCGAGACTGCTTGCTGGACAATCCGGCATGCTGTCGAAGGTTCCAGTGGGTTCAAAATCTCCAACCCGAGAGAGCCTACCGGACAGTCCGGCGTGAGGCCGGACACTCCTATAGGCCAAGTGCCCGAACCCGAAAGGGCTTGTCGGATGATCTGGCACTATGCCGGACACTCCGGTGGGTCAAGTGCCCGAACCCGAGAGGGCTTGCCGGACACTCCGGCATTATGCCGGACACTCCAGTGACTCTGATTTTTAGGTGTCACCACTTAGCTTCTGTAATCTTCAAAAAAAATTTTGGAACCAAATTTTTCTTAACAAACTTTGCATTTAACTCAGCCTTCCACCCGCGGAACATCTTTGCCATAGAGGTTAATGTACTCTTCTTTGCAAGATCTTTTGATTTCAGCTTAATCCACAAAATGTTCTTAGTCTCCTCATCGAGCAGCCTCCATTTCGTAACTGTAATCGAGACATTGTCCCTAACTATAAAGCCACAGGCCTGACGATACTCTGGCATGCATCTTGAGAACAATGGGGGCTCCCGTTGCACTCGCTCGTGTTATGTAAAAAATACCATCCGGCATCTTATTTTTGCCTCGCTCCACTCTTTTATGCTCAAGTCCACTCCCTGAGGCACCAGTTGATAGTGGGGTAGAGGGAGCTTCCTCGCGTTGTTCCTCAGGATGGATCAGTGTTTGACAAGAGGAACCTATGATGAAAATTTGACAAGGTTAATAGTTAGGGGTAAGACATGTAAAAAAACATTAAGATTATTTTCAACTACTAGCCCCGTACCTCTTCCTTTGGATTATAATCCGGGTCCGGGCTCTGTGACCTTCGAGTCCTACTCGGGACTGGAGAAGGATCACTCGGACTATTATACGAGGTCTCATTGCTGCTTGCACTGTCCTTGTTGCCGTGAGAGTTGTCTGACTCCCATTCAAGCATCGGATCACCTTCATTTGATGCAGTATCAGCTTGCGCGGTCGTCTTTTTTTCAATTGGACTGCTCATGTACAATGGATTTGGCTTAATGAACTACGTCATTTCATTGATACAAGCCTAAATATGGACAATATAATATATTCTTGTTCAAGAAAAAGTCAGTAGGTGGCAAATCTGACCCGGTCAGAGGAGCCGATAGAGAAGGCAACAACATTGACAGTGGATGACGGTGCTGGCGCGATGACCTAGACAAATAGATTACACAAAAAAAATGAAGAGAGCGCGATTACGGTGCAGGAGAGGGTTATTTTGACATGCTAGCTAGTTACTGCCTGCAAGCTTTTACTACTGCCATACTACAGGTGTGCTAGGCTCGATGATGACGTTTCTAGATCAAATTAGTTAAGCACAAATTATTGGTATAAAGCCTCTCTTGTAGCTTCAACTGCCATGTCTGACTAATCTACTTTAATTATCTACTGTAACACACAACAGGCAGAAGGAGGATACAAGAGCAAGCACATGTTATTAACATAGGAAAGCTCCATTAGATCCTGTTAACATACTGTCATCTATACTTTCAGAAGAGGTTACTTCAGCTGTGCAGCTTTCACAAGATAGAGTGCAAAAAAAAGAAGCTCAAATCTAGGGGATTCACATTCATTGGTATCTTCAATCTGCCTAATGTTGTGTCTTAATTATCGAAACATTGGCATAGCAGCATGCACATGTCCTCTTCGTGACAACAAGGCCATTACAGATCTATACGTGTTTCACTACACTATCAGTATGTGTCAACCCACCACCATTGTCGTGTGCCTAACCTATTTTGAGGTTTTGCAGGCCTCCGCCAATGATCGCCGCCATTCGCGCTGTTACGGTTGTTTCCATGCCGGTGCCTGCGGTCGGTGACGAAGGAGCCGATGTAGGGGCCTCGGCGTGCGCGGTGACGCCGCCGCCGATGGCCCCTGTTCAAGACCCACCGGCCGCCACTCCGGCGGTTGGTGACGTGATCATGCTGCCGCCTCTCCCGACCGCCACCGTTGAAGCCCGGGAGGAGGTGGTGGCTGTGGAAGAAGAAGACCTTCCTCCCCCGGCTGCCAGCGCTGAGGGGGGAGACGAGATGGCGATCGGTGAGAATGAGCCTACGCTGTCCCTGACCGTCCCTGTCGAGGGGCCGAAGGAGATGCCCTTGTCCTCTTCCGATGAAGAGCCGGCAGGCCAGGCTCCACTCGCCGCCGCTAGAGACGCGGAGGGTCTGAGCTTGAGGCCGCCAAGAAGCTGCCGGTGACTGCCCCGGCTATGGGCCCGCGGGAGCCAGCCTCAAAGATCGCCGAGGAGCCGGCGCTAGAAGCAACCCCGGCCGTTGCAGTAGAGGCCGAGGAGAGGGCCCAGGAGGAGGGCGATAAGGAGATGGCGGTGGCACTCGTGGTGCCGCTGCCTGCTGCAGCGGTGGCCGATCCCTCGTCCTCAGCTGCCCAAGGGGCGGGGGACTGGGGCGGCCCCACGAACGAGGCCGTGGGTGGGGCCTTCCAAGTCTATGATGATCGGATGGCCGAAGTCCGCCACCTCGCCTACGTGGCATGCTCCGGCCTCGACAAATTGCTCGAGGATATAACCGAGTGCCGAGAGCTTTTCGACGATCCGTACTTGCTGAGGTGTCGGGTAAGTTTTCTAAACACTTAGGTTTTCGTTCGAACCTATATGTCGCAGTACTGAGCCGTGTCGTTTGTAGGACACCCTTGCCAGGGCGGTGGGTCGGCTGCTGGGCGGCTTCGGGCTGCAGGCCGAGGTCGACGCACTCCGGGAGGACTTGGAGAAGGTGAGGCCTGGTCACGATGCATCGTGGGACGACGTGATCCACCTTCACCACCAGCTCAACGCCGCCCGAGAGTCGAGCAGGGTCGCGCTTGGGGAGGCCAACCAGGCCCGAAGGGAGGCCTTCGACGCGCGGCCAGAGAACAGGAGCCTTGACTCCGATCTTGCCTCCACCAAAGAGACAGTTGCAAGTAAGTTAATCCATACTTCCCGATTTTATTACCGTTCGAGGGTCGGGGCTTGACGGAAAACTTTGAGTCATATCCAGAGATTCGGCAGTAGGCCACCCAGCACGCCTCGGAGGTAAAGCACCTCCAAGACCTTTGGGCCACCGCCGATGGCGCTCGTCAGAACGCCGAGAGCTTCGTAGCTCGGGGCGAGGAGAACTGCCGCCGTGCCTTCGAGGCCTGGGTCGCGGCCGATGCGGAGCACATCGCAGCCGAGGCGGAGGTTGAGCGGCTCTCCAAGGAGCTGCAGGAGATGTAGCAGGCTGCCGCCGAGGCCTTGGCGGCGCGAGAGGTTGGGGAGGAGATGATCGCCCAGCTCCGGGCGGAGTTGGCCGATGCGAAAACCACCGTCAAGGCCGTCAGGAAGGAGCGGGACAGTAAGTGCTTTTACCTTTTCCATTTGTGGAAGTGTTGCAGGGGTCGGCCCCTAACGGATAAATTTGCCGCAGGCACGCTCGCTGAATTCCGGATGTTGCTGAGGGTGGCTCGCCACATGTGCCACCGAATCTTTGAAGGTGTGCACGAGGACTCCCTCTCGGCGGAGTATGTGGCCCAGGTGCTGCGGCAGCTCCCGAGGCTCATCGGCGCCGAGCTGATGATTGCGCTCGAGGACGGGGCCTCGCTGGCCTTGGCGCCGACCTGCTCCCATTACCTGGACGCCGACTTCGAGCGCATCGCCGTGGGGTTTGCTACTAGGATGTCGGAGGAGCAGATGGTGGAGCTGCAGGCCGAGGTGCAGCCCCAGGCGCTGGAGATCGTTGCCGACTTCAATGGGCCAAACCTTCTTTGGGAGTGATTCAAGCACCTACCACGGCGGTCTTAGGTGTCATAGGGATTAGTTGTAGTACCTTTTGCAATAAGTCCTGTAATGAACTGTTTGGTGTTGTAAATAACTGAGTTTCTGACCCTCTGTGTGCTTGCATAAATGTTTTGCACTTAGCATTTTTCGAGTTCTGTTGGGCGTTTGACCAAGCAACTGGTTCGGGTATAGGTCGTAGGATCCAGTATTGGGCTCGATATAGCCGTAGAGGGTCACCAACTCCGGTTCGTCAATTGTTAGCCGCGAGGAAAACTTAAACGACGGTCCTTGCAATTTACTTAACACATCCGAGGGTCACCCGCGAGCTCGGCGCAGGTCGGGGGGGCCGACCCCTAAGTGGGGACATTAAGGCTAGCCCCCGGGTGGCGAAGGGCGGCTGGGTCGCCTGCGCTTCCCGTCCAAAACAGTAATGAAAATGAGAGATGCATAAAAAACTTAGCTAATTTTATTATGCATAGAATCGATGCAGTTTCTCGATGTTCCAGGCGCTGGCTAGCTCCGTGCCGCTCTCGGTCACCAACTTGTAGGTGCCGAGACTTAGAACTCGCTTGATCACATATGGCCCTTCCCAAGGGGCGACAACTTGTGCTGGGCAACCTTCATCTGGACCCTCTTGAGTACAAGATCCCGTACGTTGAAGGCTCGACCCTTGATGCGCCGAGCGTGTCACCGTCGTAGAGTCTGTTGGTATTTAGCCGATCGTAGAATGGCGACGTCACGTGCCTTGTCCAGCTGATCCAAGGCGTCCTGCCGTGCCGCCTCCGACCTCTCCTTGTCATAGGCTCGGACCCTCGGGGAGTCGTAGTCAAGGTCGGTCAGCAACACTGCTTTTGCTCCAAATATCATGAAGAGGGGGGTAAACCCCGTAGTTCGATTGGGAGTCGTTCGTAGACCCTACAACACAGACAGGAGTTCTCGGACCCATCGTCTAGCCGTCTGCTCGACATAATCGTAGACTCAGGGCTTCAGGCCCTGGAGAACCATCCTGTTAACGCGCTCGACCTAACCGTTGGTCCTCGGTGAGCCACAGAGGTGAAGTCAAGCTGGATGTCGTACTCCTCGCAGAATTCGTGGAACTACTGACCGGTGATCTGCGTGCCATTATCGGTGATGATGGAGTGCGAGACCCCAAATCGGCATATGATGTCGTGAAAAAACTTGACCGCTCAACCAGCGCTGATGCAAGGCACCGGTTTGGCCTTGATCTACTTGATGAACTTGTCGGTGGCGACAAAGAGGTGCGTGAATCCCCCGGGTGCTTTTCAGAAAGGCTCGATGATGTCGAGCTCCCAGACCGCAAAGGGCCACGTGATTGGGATCGTCTGGAGCTCTTGGGCTGGCATGTGCATCTGTCAGGCGTAGAACTGGCAGCCTTTGCAGGAGCGGACGAGCTATTAGGCGCTGGAGACCACTGTGGGTTAGTAGAACCCTTGGAAAAAACTTTCCTGACCATGGTCCTCGGGGCAGCATGGTGACCGCAGATGCCGACCCTCCGCCTGAGGGATACAGCGTAGAAGGATACCACTTGAGCTCCGCTTGTAAGGTTCATTGTTTGTGGTGACGTAGGCTTTGGCTTGGCGTGAAACTCACCTGGCTTCATTAGTGTCAGCCGGGAGAGTGCCGTCCTTGAGGAATGCGAAGATGTCTTGGGACAGTCGAGGACGATGGCCATAATTGCAGGCTCCAGGGTCGGGGATTGCTCGCCGACTGTCGCTTCGGCCTTTGCGTCGACGGCATCGTCTTTGAGTTTGATGGTCGGCTTGGAGAGGATTTCGAGGAAGACGTCGTCAGGGATCGGATCCCACCCCGAGGCCATCTTGGCGAGGGCGTTGGCCACCTCGTTGTCGCGATGTAGGACATGGTGGAGCTCGAGCCCATCGAACTTGTCTTCGAGCTTATAAACTTCTTGGCAGTAGGCTTCCATCTTCGGGTCTCGGCAACGTGACACCTTCATGACTTGGTTGACTATGAGCTCGGAGTCACCTTTGACGTAGAGCTATCAGATGACGAGGGTAATGGCCATTCGGAGGCCATGGTGTAGGGCTTTGTACTCGACAACGTTGTTGGAGGCGCGGAAATGAATATGCAGCACATACCAAAATTTGTCGCCCTTTGGAGAGATAAGGACGACGCCAACCCCCCGAGCCCTTCAGCATGCAGGAGCCGTCAAAGAACATCGTTCAGTGCTCGAAGTTGGAAGGGGTCGGCGGTTCTTGAGCCTCCGTTGAAAAGATCAAGTGACCGAGAAGGGAGGGTTGAATCGAGCACTCACTACTAGGCCAATTTCTCACTCTTCCTAGTTTCTAGCAAAACTAGCAAACAACTCCTAGCAAGTAAGGTCTACAGAAGAGTAAAACATACTAGAACACAACCTATCAAGCTAGTAAGCAAGCTGGCACGACAGCCACCAAGAGAAGCAACTAAACTACCTATCACACTACTCACAAGAATGTAAATGCGGTAAGTAAAGAGAAGAGTGATAGAGATGCTTAGCAATTTTTCTTGAGGTCCCAAAAGGATGGCGCCTTCCTCTAATCCTCGTTACTCCCGTCGGAGTCTTGGTTCCTCCCGTCGTTCTCGAAACGATGCTTACAAAGATACGCTTCACTCTTAGAGTGAAGACACCGGCACCCCGGCTGTAGCAAACAATACCCAAGCGCTAGAGCAAGCCTCCAAGGCTCGGGCGCTCACTCTTGATGTCTCTTTCAAGTGGGGGACCCGAAACGGCGTACAAACTTGATGTCGTCTTCCGCAATCTCCTCGAAAGCTCGGACAACGACGCCTAACCGGTCTAGATTGCCAGACCAATAGTAACAAGCCGAAGACACTCCTCTCAGCCTCACAAGCTCTAAAAATTTATGGATGCTCTTTGTTACTCTTCATAAGCACTCAAGATCTCACTAGATGCTCTTTTGTGCTCCCTTGATGAACTTTAGCTCTCAACAAATAATCTCCAACTGTTCTGCCCGTGAGCAAACAGCTCCTCCAATGGTTTAAATAGGCCCCAAGCCCTGAAATAACCGTTAAGAGCCGTTGCCAAAAAGCTATCTGCTTTTTGCAGTCATCGGACTCTCCAGTGACTGGGACCACCGGACTGTTCGGTGACCCTTGGTCTCCATCTGGCAGAAAATATCCTCTCTGGAATTCATTTCATATGACACCGGACTATTCGGTTCATACCATCACCAGACTATCCAGTGAACTTCTCTTTTGTACTTCTAGAGACACCTCTTCTGGACACCTCTTCTGGGCACACCGGACTCTCCAATCTCTGACTGACGGACTGTTCAGTGACTCTCCTCAGACTGTCCGGTGACCTCCTGGCTTCAGCTCTTAGAAAACATCTTCTTTGAACTCCTGGCTGCGACCCTTATCGGACTGTTCGGTGACCTCTTCAGCTGCTGGAACTTGACTACTTCACGATCTTCATGCTTCCGGCTGCAACACCTAGCATCTTCAAGCTTCCACTGATCACTCAAGTACCTTAGAGAACCTAGAGCATCCACATACCCTAATTTCTGTAAAACTGAGACGAGTGACTTGACCCCTCTTAATAGTAACGGTGTTTCTTATAGACACAAGACCTAAAAGCTAAGCCACACATGGCTCTAGATCATCCTTAGCCTTGAACTAGCTCCCTCCTTGGAAACACTTCGGGGACACGAAAGCAACCAACTCGTGAGATGTAAAATAGTGTTGATAAACCTGCATCTAACAAGTTAGTTCATAGTTCTCATTCAATCACCAAAAACATTCATACCTTTAAGGGCTTCAATGGTCATGAAGCTAACATCCGTCCACTCGGCGATAAAGTCGATGAGAGTCTGAGACTTGATGGCTTGGCAAGGCACGTAGGTGATGCCGTGGCCCATGAGCTCCATAGCGCACGTGGCAATCCAACGGACCACATCCTTCTCGTTTGACGATCTCCCCGAGCGGGAAACATGTCACCACCTAGATGGAGTGGTTGTCGAAGTAGTGGCGCAGCTTGCAGCTGGTGATGAGGATGGCATAGAGCAGCTTCACCACCTGAGTGTACCGTGTCTTGGCGTCGGCCAGCACCTCGCTGATAAAAGTAGACGGGCGTTGGACTTTCAGGGCCCGACCCTCCTCCGAGCGCTCGACAACGAGGACGGTGCTGGCGACCTTTGATGTTGCGAAGATGTAAAGGAGGAGCGGCTCACCATGGGTCGACGAAGTTAGGACCAACGGGGTCGATAGCAGAGTCTTGAGTTGCTTGAACGCCTCCTGGGCCTCGGCGGTCCTGGTGAAGCGGTCGATTCTGCGCAGGAGTTAGTAGAATGGCATGGCCTTTTCACCGAGTCCGGAGATGAAATGGCTGAGTGCTGCTAGGCACCTGGTGAGCTTCTGGACCCCTTTGACGTTGTTGATGGGCCTGAGGTTGCGGATGCCAGTGATCTTCTCAGGATTGGCCTCGATGCCGCACTCGAAGATGACGAATCCGAGTAGCTTGCCAGAGGGAACGCCAAGACGCACTTCTCGAGATTGAGCTTGACGCGGTACCTTCGAAGGTTGGCTAATGTCTCCTCCAGATTTTCAAAGAGGTCGGCAGCTTGCCGAGTCTTGATGACGATGTCGTCTACGTAGACTTTCAAGGTCTGACCCAGCTGGTCATGAAAGCACTTCTGCATGCAATGGTTGTACGTGGCGCTGGCATTCTTGAGCCCGAACGGCATGGTGACGTAGCAAAATGAGCCGAATGGCGTGATGAAAGACGTGGCTGGCTGGTTGGGGTCGCGCATAAAGATCTGATATGTACCCTGACTACGCATCGAGAAAGCTGAGGGTTTTGCAGCCGACGCTGGAGTCGACCACCTAATCTATGCGCGGCAAAGAAAATGGATCCTTTGGGCATGCTTTGTTGAGACTCGTATAGTCAACACGCATCCTCCATTTTCCATTATTTTTCTTGACCATTACAGGGTTGGCTAGCCACTCGGGGTGGTAGACCTTTTTGATGAACTTGGCGTCTGGCAGCTTGGTAATTTCTTCTCCGATGGCCCGGCACTTCTCTAATCAAAACGCCGGAGTCATTGCTTCACCGGTCGAGACCCGGAAATGATGTTGAGGGAGTGCTCGGCGACCTCCTTCGAAATGTCCGACATATCAGAGGGTGCCTAGACGAAGACGTCCTGATTCCGGATGAGAGAGTCAAAGACGTCCCGATTCCGGATGAGAGAGTCAACGATTGCGTTTTCCTATTTATCAAAGAGCGTCGTCTCGACCCGGGCCTCCTTGGTCAGATCGAAGGGGTCGAGGACAATCTCCTTAGAGTCATTGGTGGGTTCAAAGGATGTAGAGGTTGAAGGCTTAGAGTCGAAGGCCGGAGCCGACCCTTTGGTCTTGCGGATTTCATTAAGCTCGACTGACCCTAAGAGGGTGACGGCCAGCTCAAAACTTTTCTGCTCGCAGGCGAGCGCATGCTTGAAGCGCGACGCTATAGTGATGACGCCCCTAGGCCCCGACATCTTTAGCTTGAGGTAGACGTAGTTGGGGACGGCCATGAACTTGGCGTAGCAGGGCTGACCGAGGATGGCGTGGTACGTACCAAGGAAGTCGACCACCTTGAAGGTGAGCTTCTCAGTTCTGAAGTTGTCGCGGTCGTCGGAGGTAACCGAGAGGGTGATCTGGCCTAAGGGCACTGCGCTGCCTGTAGGGATGACTCCGTGGACGGGAGCATGACTCGAGTGGAGGTCTGACTCCGAGAGCTTCATGGCCTTAAAGGTGTCGATGTAGAGGATATTGAGGGTGCTGCTACCGTCCATGAAGACTTTAATGAGGCGCGTGGTGCCGATGATCGGGTCGAGCACCAGAGGAAGACGCCCCGGCTGAGACACGTGGTCGGGGTGGTTGGACCTATCGAAGGTGATGGGAGCCTCCGACCACTTGAGGTAGGTCAGGACAGCGAGGACGGCGATGTTCACTTCTTGCCAGGCCTGCTTCTGGTGGAGCTGAGACTCATAAGCCACCGACCCACCAAACATCATTAGGCAGTCCTTCGGCTCAGGGAAGGCTGCATCGGTGTCGCCCTCGACGTCTTTCGTAGGTTCGGGACGTTGAGGTTGACGGGAGTCGGGATGAAAGTTACCTTTGAAGGACTTTTTTTATCATGTGGCAGTCCCTAAGCATGTGATTGACGGGGGTCGAGTGGTTGGTGCAGGGCCTGTCAAGCAGCTTCTCGAAGTGGTTGTTATGGTCGGCAGGCTTCCTTACTTGAGGTCGTGGCTGTCGCTTGGTGACGCCCATGAACTTGTCGTCGTGCTGCCTGTTCTTCTTTAGCCTCTTGTTGCTCGAGCCGCCCCCAGACCGGTCGTCACGACGGTCGGAGCGGTGATCGGACTTGTGATCGGGCTTGGACTTCTACTTGTCCTTGCCCTGATCCCGGTCGAAGTTGGCTTGGACAGCCTCCTCTCTCATGGCGAAAGTGATGGCAATGTCGAGAAGGTCGTGGGTCGTCCGAGGGTTTTTACACCCCAGCTTGTGGATGAGTGCCTTGGAGGTCGTGCCGCAGGTGAAGGCATTGATGACGTCGACGTCGCTTACATTGGGCAGCTCATTGCGCTTGCGTGAAAAGTGCTGGATGTAGTCCCGGAGTGACTCACCCAACTTCTGCGTGCAATTCTTAATATCCCAGGAGTTACCTGACCGAGTGTAGGTCCCTAAAAGTTGCCGACGAAGATGCGCTGGGGGTCGGACCAATCACGGATGCAGCCCTCGAGAAGATGCTCAAGCCACCCTCTGGCTGAGTCGGACAAGAAGAGTGGCAAGTATTGGAAGACGAACATATCGTCCGCGCCCTCTGCTCTGCAGGCAAGGTGGTAGTCTTTGAGCCAATCGGTGGGGTTGGTCTCACCAGAGTACTTGATGATGTTGTTCGAAGCGCGGAAGCATTGTGGAAATCTTGCTCTCCGAATTTGCATCTCGAACGTCCGGGGCCCGATGTCGTCAGGACTGGGGCTTCGGGGGTGGTCGTAGCTGTGTCGTCGATCACGGTGGTCGGGAGTTTCGTTCCCGCCTGGACTCGACGTGGCGCTTGCTCTTGGCCTGCATCTGGCGTCGATGGTGTGGTGCATATCGCGGTATTGCCCGAGGCGCTGGCGAATAGATCTGGCCGACGGTGGAGGGTCTCGTACCTCGGTCCTACCGCTGTGGCTGCCACGGGTCGGGCTTCGTCGGTCGGCACTCGGTCGCTGGCTGCTGCGGACCTTGGACCGTTGCAGCCGGAGCGATGGTTCTTGCTACTAGAGCGCGCCGTGGAGGTAGATGCGTAGACGATCGTAGGTCTACTTGAGCATGGGGTTGTTGGGGTAGCAGCTTCCTTGAGGACATAGGTTCCCGCCACCAGATTCTCGATCCGGCTGCCGAAGACGGGCATGCTGCCATCTATGATCTGCTGATAAGTGGACCTCGCTCGAGCTCGGGAGCCGCCACTCATTGCAGCAGCTTCCTTGCCTGGAGTGTCCGCCCCGCAGCAACAGCTTTGCGCCGGCTCGACGATGGAGAGCGCTCAAGGACGTGGAGAGGTGTCGCCGTCCAGAGTCTTGCCAAGAGGCGTTTTCTCTGCGGCCTTGAGAGCTTGTAGCATGAAGCACTCCCATGTCGAGTCGTGACCTAGCACCGTGTGAGCCTAACGATGACGGGGCGCATGCTTCTTGCGCGGGGCGTAAAGACGAAGCTCGCCACCTTGGTCGGCGACAAAATCTGGTCTCTCAAAGCGAAAAGTCTGGCCAGCGATGAAGATAGGAGATTTACGTATTAGGAGAGGGATTGGGCGCGCTCTTCGTATCGAGGCGGCCTAGTCTACGAAACGCTCAAGAGTTAACCTGTTTCGGGCCAGCACGGAGGTGTAATACCCTGTGTTCAGATAGAGTGGATCGTATAAGCTTAAAACAGAGTTACACTGTCAAAAAGGCTCTAGCTCGAGCAAAAACTCTAGCACGCGTATGTGGTGTGTCTGTGAATCTGTAACTTGTCATTTAAGGCTCCTGATGCCTCCTTTATATAAAGTCGGACCGAGATTAGAAGGCTTGGCGCCTACGAAATCGGACAGCCTCTGACGAGTGAGGCTACGGTCTTCTGTGAAGTTGATGCCTCCTTTATATAAAGTCGGACCGAGATTAGAAGGCTTGACGCCTACGAAATCGGACAGCCTCTGACGAGTGGGGCTACGGTCTTCTGCGAAGTTGATCTTCTTACGCGTGCTAGCGCCAGAACGGTTTGTCGGTTTCCTTCGATCGTTCTTATTTCAGCAATAAGGGATAAAGGTCACTTTGCTATTAGCTTGACCGTTCGCTGGATTGTTTTACTTTTTGTTGAGTTTCTTTACTTTTTTTTAATCACTTTAGCTCCAGCAGAGCTGCTTTACCTACTATTATATATCGTCAGAATCTATGCACTTATCAGAAATTGACTGTTAAGATAGTGGCCAACTCTAAGGTCAGGCTACCATATCGGCCCAGCCGTCGATCGGCTGAGTTAGCGTCTTCGAGCGGCTCTGACCCTAATAGGTCGGGACATTTCTTCGTAACTTAGACGCGGTGAAGCCCTTCGTGACCGGTAATCCATAACTAGTTTTTCGTATTTACTCTGGCTCCATCGCCGGTGTAAATAATCCTGATAATTCCCCTTCCGAGAAAGGCAACTGAGATACTGTATCAAATTAATCCTTAAAAAAAGTCTATCTCTTCTTCGTCCTTCCTAGCCGCCAGAGGAAAACGTCGCAGCCGGTAGAGCGCTTCGCCGTCCCCACGCCGCCCTGTCCCGTCCTACCCGTTCCGTGCCGCCGCCCCGACGCGCTCTGAGCTACCGCGCCTCGGGCGCCGCCATCCCGCCCTCGTGCCGCCACGATCTGCTCTGCCCCCGCGCTCTTAATCGAGGTAACAGAGTGCTTTTAGGTAAGGCGGCCGCCCTACCTTGCCTATTGGTAGATCCGCCTCTGCCTTGGGTGCGGATCCTCATTTTCGTCAAATATCAGTTCCGAGAAACTTAACAAACAGGAGGCTAAAAGCAAGCTCCAATCATCCATTAGCACCTAATAGCGACCAGACAGGACTGCTATCAATAATTATTTAGCTGAAGCATTTGGTGCAGATTTTGTTTGAGAAAAATCTCATCAAGTTGACTTCGTTTTGCTATTATGCTTCCTACAGGTAGAGTCATTGTTTTCTTGAACAGTAAATGGTAGACAGTCGGTCCACCATTCTCTAGCATTTAAACGCCATTTAATTCCTTCTAAATGGCATTTAGGCCTAGATGAGGGTAGCCGTGTAGTGTTTAGATGCCGTTTAAACAGCTGTTTAGTTCCATTTAGGAAAACAGGGAGTAGAGTCATGATTGAGTTTTTATTCATGTTTATCCATGAGGTTAATTTTGAAGCACAAAATAAACTAGATCACCAAATATGGACCTAGTTGGTTTTTCAGTGGACTGAAAAGTTCCATGTTGTTCCCGGTTTATCCTGATTCAGAGAATAAAAAATCAATTGATTTATTGACTCGCTTCTAGCCGCAGTTGCAGTGTTATGCTCACGTTTTTTTTTCCTTTCTTGGTTCGTTCGATCTGTTTCAACAGACGCTAATTGTTGTTTACCAGTCACATGGGTGTGTACCCTTGTGAAGGAGGTCTTGTTTGGTCACTATTATGTGCTACTGGATGATTGGAGCTTGCTTTTAGCCTTCTGTTGGTTTAAGTTTCTCGGAGTTGAAATGTTTCAGGATGCCCTTCTGACACCGCTATCATTAATTATTTAGTGGGAGCATGTGGTGCATAATTTTTGGGAAACCAAGCCAGCATAACGAGTTTTTGTAAACCATAATGCTTCCTTGCAAATTATCCTGTTGCCCCATATTAATTACTACCTTCACCAAAAAAAGTTACAGTTACGCAATTGCAAACATGTCTTTGAATTGGGATAAGAGTCACTGATCACGGTTTAATTATTCTGGACAGTGGCATCAGCTTTTTCCTTGATACTACAAGATCTATTTTCCTTGTATTTAGATAGGTGCGGGTTACTTATTTAGTCTCGCCATTGAAACAAAGATAATCAAGGCAATGAGGTGTTCACATCGCTGGCAAGTGACTGGTTTGTTGTGGGCCTTGAAAAACATTGATCACATTTAATGAAAAATCCTAAAAGATTGACTAAACGGTGAATAATTTTTTTGTTCCTGCTTGTGCTAATTATTATGGTAAAATTTTTTATTTATCTAATGAAAAAAATCTTTATCAAGTCACCTTTGTTTTCTACTATGCTTCCTGCGGTTAGAGTCATACTTGAGTTTTTATTCATGTTTATCGACGAGATTAATTTGGAAGCACAAAATAAATTAGATAACCAGATATGGACCTAGTTAGTTTTTCAAGGGATCCAAATGTTCATGTTGTCCCCAGTTTTGTCCTCGGAGAATAAAAAAACTAGAATGCATGTCTACCTATATCTGCTGTGTAAATATCTGATTATGGTCTCTGTCTTTTTCCCCCATTTACAGAAATATGATTAATCTTTTTAAAATAAAAGGCCAAAAGAAAGAAGAGGCAGCAAGTGCTGCTGGAAAGGCCCCTGTTAAGAAGCAATCTGCTGGGGAGCTCCGTCTTCATAAAGGTGCATTGAATTCTATGCCTTGTAATATTCTGAATAGTTTTCTACTATTTCTAATATTTTAAAGATCTATATAAATAAATTTAGCATTCTTGGGGTATTTTTTTTCTCAAACACGCAGGAATTTTCTTGGGGTATTGAGGGGAACTCATAAAACTTGTTTTCCTCTTGCCCAGATTTGACTGTTTTCTATTCTGTATTCAAAGGAAAATTATGCTTACATTAAGGGACTAAATCTGTATGCTCGCCTCTTATACACTCTAAAAGGATTTATAGACTTACCTCCTCCTATTAATTTCTTCCCAGTTCCCACATCCTCCACTCTTTTCCTCTCACTTTCTCCTGTCTCACTCTTGGCGTTACCACTTTCTCAATCCCCATTACCCCCACCTCAGCTGGGTTCCAGCAGTTTTTTTTTTCCTACCTCTTTTCTTTTACAGGTTTTAATTTGAATTTAATGATTCTAAAGAATTCTCCTAGCCATTTTCTCAAATCTCTAGGTCAGTGAATTGATGATTTGCTGACGTTTGATATTTTTCCTTTTTTTTGAGCCAACTAATTAAATCCAAAGTGGCAGTTTATTACTATTCTGAAAGTAATGTTATAGGCAGGACCAATCATGCCTCGCTGATGAGTAATTAGATTTTTTTAAAGATTTGTTACGGTACTCTAGAGGTACCACTAGTGCCTCCCCCTTCTCAATTATTCTCAGCCATTGTTTTTTAAAAATCAGTACTGGGCCCACTATTTTTGGTATCGAGCTTACGATTTTTGGTACCGGTTCACAACTTAAAGTTTCTTTGACTAGGTACCTCCATATTTTTAACGTTAGATCTAATACAATGAATGATTATTATTAACTCCAAGCACTGCAACAAACCTTTTTTTTAAAAAAATCATGCTGTGCACATTCTTATTTCAGTCTTGCTGGGGTTTATGGTTTTTGTTGTTCTTCCAATAGTGACTTGCAGTGAGCTATTGTATGTCATTTGTGTGGGATAACATTGACTAACGCAGTCTCAATCTAACTCTAGGGGTGGTAACAGGTCGAGAATTTTGACCTAGCCTAGTCAAGGGCTGGGCCATAAAAATGCCGGGCTGAATTTGACTAAACCGTTGACTTAAATTTGAAAAGGACCCATGGGCTGTAGCTCTTTATGGCTTTACCATCCCGATGACTACCTCACGACTTGTCTGTGGTCAAATTCTTTTTTTTTTAAATAGAACATGCAGGAGAGCTATGTATCATTGCATTAAGAAGAAATAAACATGGGACATGAGCCCTTACAGACACACGCACTCACGCTCACCCCCTTTTATAAAGTCAGGTTACATCGGCACACATGACTTGTAAACAATAGAGACTACCGATACTCTCTACTTCTAGTTCTGGGAGAAATATTCTGATAGGAAGGACATGCATCGAGCCCCTGCTACTTCCCAAAGGTGTCGTTCTTCTCCAGCAAACCTTATCACTATTTCTAGACTTGGTGCTATGCCCTCAAAGACACAAGAATTGCGATGTCTCCATAGTGTCCAAGCACCAAGTGTGACTAAGGAATTCAGCCCCTTGCGAAATTGATCCGGAGATGCATGATAAATTCTGTGCCACCAATTATCAAATGAAGAATCCAATTATTTGGAGGCTAGGTGTTGCAGCCCCACCTGCCATAGGTTAGCAAACCAGAACTGCCGAGCAAAGGAGCAGGCGACCGGGATATGGTTGATTGTTTCTTGTTCTTGATCACATAGCAGACATCTATCCGGATGAGGAAGACCCCTCGCTAATCTATCAGTCATCCAGCACCAGTTATGAGCCACTAACCACAAGAAGAATTTGCATTTCTAGGAGCCCATGTGTGCAATATTCTCTCCCATGGCCCAAAATGAGTTGATCCCTGAAATAACTTTCCATAAGCTGATTTTGCTTTATACTGGCCGTTGGCTGAGAACCTCCAAGAATGCGTATTATCTACTCCCTGTTGTAGCGTGAATTTGAGCAAGCAAGTCCCAAAGATGAAGGTACTCAAGGATGACTGCCACAGTGGCCGCTCCTCACATCCAAAATCCAGCGATGCTCATTCAGAGCCTCAGAGACCATGCGCTTGTTTGCCGCCTCCATTCCTGTCCATGAAGCCATCAATGTTTCCAAAAAAGTATGCGAGTTCCATCCCCTACCTCCGAGAAGATTGCCATCTTGAGGAAGGATCTGACTCGATGCTGTACTTGATCTTCAGGTCTTAAATACCTAGTCTGCCAAGCTCGCGAGGCCTTGTTACCTTTCCCCATGCAACTAGGCAGTGTGCACCTTTGTCCTCTTTTCTTTCCCTCCACAGGTAACCTCTTCTTGTCGATGGCCTTTAGGGCCCAGGTTGGTAAGTCTACCACTGTTGCTAAATAGACAAGTGTTGCCATCATCACAAATTGAACTTGAACACATCGGCCGACTCTACTCATAAGGTCTGCTTTCCACCCGGCAAGGGAACTCAGACACTTCGCAAGGCAGGTGCTGTTGGATTACCCCTGTCTCTTCCTCTCCGCATCTAATAGGATAGGCACTGCTTTTATGCACATTTGTCTTGAGGCCAGCAGCTTCTTCGAAGAGCTGCAATTCTTACATAGTGAGCACAGTATCATTTTCTTCTGGCTGGAGGAAAAGGACGGCATCGCCGGCACAAAGAGAGATACGAAGAGAGTGGATGCAATAGACCTTTGGTTACAGCAGCTGTCATCATATGCCCAAGAACATCCATCACCTTAATAAAAAGCATTGGCGAGAGTGGGTCGTCCTGTCGTAATCCTCGTCAGTGAAAGCTAACTTCACCGGGGATCCCATTCAGCAACAACCAAGTAGAGGAGGAGCCCAATAAACCGCTGATAATATCCCTCCAAATCTGCCCGAAACCTAAATGACGCATTGCCTCAACAAGGGCCAAGAAACATAATCTGAAGGCTTTAGATATGTCCAATTGAGAAGGAGCCAAGGTTTTTTTTTTGTTGATGCAAGAGTCTTGCTGTCTGCTGCACCAATATGAAATTATCCTGAATAAAGCAGCCCTTGATGAATGCATCTTTGATTAGGGGTGTCTGATCAAACTCTTGGTTGGAAGACGAGCAACACTGGAAAAACCAGCTCATTACCTAATTATTTCTAATTCTAACTGAATAAGCTATAACATTAAGAGTGGAAGAACCAGCTCATTATGTAATTATTTCTAATTCTAACTGAATATTATGTAATATGAAGCTCCACAGGCAGTGGATGCATATATTCCTAAGCTCGTGTATCCAATTGCTAACTTATATTTGTATATTTTTGACTTGGCTAATTCATTCATTGATTTTGCTAGTTCTTGTGGGTTTCATTCTATTTTTTGTTCTTGGATTTTGTGATCCCATATTCTCATGGAAAATTTAGCACACCTCTTGAACATTTATGTGTCTAGTTTTATCTGAAACCTTGCAGATATTAGTGAGCTCAACCTACCAAAGACCACATCAATTTCTTTTCCGAATGGCAAGGATGATCTGATGAATTTTGAAATCATTATCCGACCTGATGAAGGATATTACATGTAAGCACCATCTTCAGATTAAACACTGATTCTTTAGCTGTTACAATAATATTTCTATTTTAGCTCCAGAGACGAGGTTATCAATTTAACATAACCAACTATGCTAGGATAAGACTTAATATTGAAAGTCACCGATGAGTATCTTTCCCATCAACCTTTTTTTTTTTGTCATTTAGCCAGATAAATTGATTCTATTATCACTAATTTATTTATAGGCGAGGCACTTTTGTTTTCACCTTTCAAGTGTTGCCATCTTATCCTCATGAGCCTCCAAAGGTCAAGTGCAAGACCAAGGTATAAGACAATGTCCTGTCCTCCAAATATTTGATTTGGTTTTTCATTATCTGCTGAAATTCCTTTCCCTTTTAATTAGTGAATCACTTTCTATTCTTACATGCAGGTGTACCATCCAAATATTGATCTGGAAGGAAATGTTTGTCTGAACATTCTGCGTGAAGATTGGAAGCCTGTCCTCAATATCAACACTATCATATATGGCCTGAATCTTCTTTTTACGGTATTTCTTCTGTCTTGGATCCCCATTGATTCATACAACATGTTTTCAGGTAGGATAAATGAATTATTGTGTTCGCAATTTTGCATGCATTGCTTTGTTGGTACAATTCATTGTTTATGGCCTATAAGAATTAGTCTTTTTCTTTTATAAAAAAGTAATTACAATTGTGGTCACGAGATGGTAAATGGAGATGCTAGTTTGAGCAGGACCTTAGAATTCATAAGTGAACTTTAATGTCTCCCAGTTAAGTTAAATTAACCATTATTTCATAATTCGGATGAAATATTTTTGCTGCAGTCAAATGCCTTCTAATCCATTATTTGATGTTGATTACTTGTTGATTGCTTTTGATTCCTGAGTTTCTATTTATACTAGTAAAAAATTCTTTTAATTAATGGGATTTTATCTGCAGCAACCAAACGATGAGGACCCCTTGAACCATGAAGCAGCGGTGGTCCTTCGTGACAATCCAAAGATGTTTGAGGCTAATGTTAGAAGAGCCATGGCTGGAGGCTATGTTGGCCAGCACTATTTCCCAAGATGTGCTTGATGGGGCTGGCTTCTGAATGTTGTTTTTTTATGCTGCCTTAAACCATCTGGCCCCCCTTTTTAACACTAGCATGCGCAGCTTTCTTCATTTATGTGATTCCAGTGGGCTAAAGTGCCGCTGGGAGCATGCAAAATTCTGATGATGTGATGTGTCCGTTTGAAGACCTATAAATTGGTAATCTTGTTGTGGCACAGATTACTAGGGTATATATATATCTGAGTTGTTTAACTTCATGCCCTTAATAAATGGGAAGTGTGATATTGTATTCAAGGGGAACAAAATTAAGCTAGAGGTGCAAACAAAGGAAAGGACAGGTGAATATGATGGAGGTGGTAATAACTGCAGCTTTTACCCTAAATGATTCCTAAAAAGAACGTTGCTGTCCTTGCACTTTCACCTTTTGAATCGTGTCCTCGAGGTTTTTGGGTCTTGCATTGTGTCAGGAGGATGGTAAAAGGGCTCTGTCGTGGATTCTTTCATAAACTAAATCAATTTTTATTAAAATTTTAGTGAAAAATGAAAATTCTGCTGGAAGAGATAGAGGAAATAATATCGGACGCACCTGTGAGTAGCCTGAATTTGTCTGTTGAAGGTCCACTTTATTATCAGTTGTGCCGTGGCCGTGAGCAGCCCATGGCACAGCGGATGTGCGTAACCTTCTCTTCTGGTCGCCTTCACATAAATCACATAGAGATCTTAAAATTAGTTTAATTTCTAAAAAAAACTTTGCAGCAAACGAGAAAAATGCCGTGTTCCAAACAGGCCCAAAATCTTCGCTGACTCAACTGAATCGCGATCCAAAATCCCGGCGCATCTCCACACCTGCGTGTGCCCGTCTTCATCACCTGGGCTGGGATGGCAGACGGCGATGAGGATGTGGCAGTGACGAGGGAGGAGGTCAAGGCAGCCGCTAGGGTTTCGCGAGAGCCTGAGCGGTGCAGCTGTCGCGGCTCGCGGCATCAGGTAGGGACCTGCTCATCGACGTCACGTGGTCGCGGGCACCCGACGGCCCGGCGCTGTCCGTCGCCGTGCACCAGCCCGCCACCGCGGCCGCCTCGCGCCACCGAGCCGCGCCGCGGCACCTGCACAGGAAGAAGGGGAGCGGGACGTTCACGGCGGGCAGCTGTGTGGTGGGCGTGTTCTGGGACTTCGCTGCGGCCCGGTACGGCGGCGCCGGGCCGGAGCCCGCCGCCGGGTTCTACGTTGCCGTCGTCGCCGACGCCGAGTTCGTGCTCCTACTGGGCGACCTCAGCCGCGCGTACGTCGAGCGGCTGCACGGCGGGATCCCGATCGCGGTGTCCCGGGTGGCGCGCCGCCGGGAGCGGTTCGTCGGGTGCGGGCGTTGGGCCACGCGGGCGAGGTTCTCCGAGGCCGGCGCCGAGCACGAGATCGCCGTCGCTTTGGACTGCGACGCCGAGGGATGGCTCACCGTGGACGGCCGCAAGGTGGGGCAGCTCCGACGCCTCAGGTGGAACTTCCGCGGCACCCACACGATTTTCGTCGACGGCGGCGCGTCGGTGGACATGACGTGGGACCTCCACGGCTGGCTCTTCCAAGAGGCGGGCGGCGGGGAGCCACACCCGTCCTCCTCCTGCGCCGTGTTCACGTTCAAGACTCGTGGCGTGTCGGAGAAGATGCTGTGGACGGAGGAGGACGATGACTACACTAACGGCGAACAGGACAAACCGGCGAGCGGCCGACGACAGACTACCCGAGGTGGAGGGACATCTGGGCAGGGATTCTGCCTGCTGATCCAAGGTTTCAGATGCTTTTCCTAGAGCACATAACCTGTACATGCCGTTAAAGATTTTCTATTGCCGTTCTTTGTTGGTGTGCTTGGAACTGATTAGGATCGACATGCTGCTGCTGCTTGACTCTTGTTGATCAATCTGATGCGTAACAGGATTGTGGTTGTGAATGGTAGGGTAGGACAAGAGGTTGACACACAGAAAGACTTGCTTTTGTTTCAGTTTGCCTGCTGATCCATCGTTTCAGTTCTTACTACTACTGTAGTACATGACTGTAATATTATTTACTTCCAACAAAGCTACTGAAATATTATTTACTTTCGATCCATTTCGTAGTGATAGAGAACGGTTTAAATGAAATCACCCTTAGTAACACTCAGTTTACTTTTTTTCCAGGAAATATTTAGGTTATTTATTATCATATTTTCAGACCTTGCTGAAACTAGCAGTCATGTTCATGTATTCATGACTCTTTTTGCCTCCGTTAAATGTATGTTTTTATGCGCCACTTACTGATTACTGTGCCTTCAACTTCTCATTTTCATGTTTATCTGCTGAGAACTGTTTGTTTTCTGTGTTTGAATTGGAGCCACTATTATTCGTCTGCCTTTTGTTTGTGAAACAAATTTGGTGTAACTCAACACTATTATTCAAGCTGCGTTTATGTGTCTAATATTTATTTGATATACTTGACTTTTCTACATGTATACCTGCCGGGGTTCATTATGTAATTCTAGCTTTTCTTTTATTTGGTCCTACCAGATGTGTTTCTTCTAGAGTAGAGACTATTGAGCAAGGTCCTTTACCTCACATGGTTAGAGATGCAAATACCCAACCAATCCGAGCCTGGAAAACTTACACTGTTTATCCATCTTTTTGTGGTGAACATACGAGTTCTGGTGATATTGCTGCTGTGCTTAGAGAGGTAACTGCTCCTGATACATATCCAATTGGAGCGAATAAATTTACTTCCTAGCCATTGTGATATAGCATCTGAAGTTGATCTGTGCAATGGTTTTGTAGCTAATTGATAGTGGAAATGTTAGTACTGGTGATATAGCATCTGAAGTTGGTATTTCATCAAAATCTCTGGAAGCTGCTCTTGTGGTACTTTGCGTGTATACTTTATATGTTACTAATCTGACTTATTTTATTATTTACTAGTTGCTCCAAACATATGAGTATATCCTTGCTGATCAAGGAAGTGCTCTTAAAGAAACCTCAGTGGCAGGGCATGATGACAAGTCAGATGGATATGATTCCACACAAATTGTAGATGCAAAAATGATGACAAAGACACACTTGATGATGTGTCAAGATCTGGAAACAGCAATGAGGTTCTGAAAGATAAAAAAATGTAACATGTGTAAGTGCAGCTGGTATGGCTATTTTACAAAACAGAAACAATAAAACAGTGTGGAACAGTGTGTATCTGGATGCGTCTGTTGACACATTATTAGTTTCGTTTTCACAGGAAAAAAGGTTGCATTCCTCCCTACAGATGCTGCAACCTTCAGTTCTGCCATTGCAACGAACCTGCGGGGCCCTGCAGCAAGCGCTCCTGTGCAGCCCGACACTGGCATGGAGGCCTAGGCGTACGCAATGACCAAGGCTGCCAGCATGCTCGAGCAGTTGAAGATCTATGCCGATCGTGAGTCTCTTGCCCTCGCTTAATCCATCTTCATCATTGTGGTTCCTGTAGCAGCTGAATTAATGAATTAATTTGGTGATGCTTGATCAAGGGATCCTGGTGTTGCTTCATAGTTGTTGGTTATATGCCCTAGAGACAACAGATCTGATCTATGTGCTAATAGGCTGACTAAAAGGCCCATTAGCGGGGTCTATATAAGGAGAGGTAGGGTTGGCGATTCGATGATCCCACTAGAAGAAAACCCTACCCGTCGCCTCTACCGTGTCTCCCAAGGCACCCCTATCCGTGCTGTCGGTGCTAGCACACCGCGCACGGCCTTCCAACCCGTACGTGTGGATATCGCGAGGAGGCGCTGCATCTGTGGTGCTGTTTGGCCGGATCGGAGGAGGAGATCGCTATAAACGACTACTTCCTCTACATCGACGCGCGACTACATTGGATCTTGTTGCTCCAACAACGCTTCCGCTTCCCTTGCGTGTCTAGTGGTAAGGATGTATGATCCCCTCTTACAAGGTTTCCTGGTTGGACGGTAGAAATTGTTTTTAGCTATCGTAACCTACCGTTCCCCAACAGTGGTGTCAGAGCCGGCCTTGTGTAGTTCGTGATTTGGATCTTTCGCGTTTAGTAGATGAGACCTACCATATGATGCGCATTTAGTGGATGAGATCTACTATGTGATGCGTATGTAGTAGATGAGATCTACTATATGATGCGCATGTAGCAGATGAGATCTCCTACATGTGAAGTACGTGTTTCGGTCAATAGATGGGTCTCACAAGGTTATGGGATGATAGTGTCACATGTGTTGATATGATCGTGCTACATCTCAGTGCGCACGCAATCTATCCCTACCGGCTCGAATCATCATCGGGACTAACCGCGCGCGCCAGAAGACAGAGCCGATGAGATCAACACTATGTATCATGATCTTCCATACAAAAACCTAATGAAAATACGAGACAATGTAAACAGCTTGAAATCGGTTAGATTGGATCCACAGAAGAAGATTTTCATTGCGCTTTAATAGACACGATCTATTAATCGCCGTACAGACTCGCGCCTAGATTGCTACCCTTTTTTTTTGCCATACGTAACACCGTTCCTCGCCTAACTTGTTTTTGTAGAGAATGTTGTGAAAAAGTATGGCCTAATACGTGTATGTGATGCATGTAATTATTTCATGACCTGTGAGTTGTGTTTTAACAGCTGGGTTAAGGCTGTCATGTTGTTGTATAACGACCTGCGTGTCGACTTGTGTTGATTGATGACTTCAATGAATTCATTGCTAGCTATTAGTTGTAGTAGCTTAGTGTTATTTATGGAGGCCAGTTCAAATACGGTGGACACAAGGACGGGAGGCTTATGACGATGGAGATGGATATCACCATATCATTAAGCCATACTATTTCACAGTTAATATGATTGCCTGTGATGATGTTCCTGTCATCCTATTTTTTTATGAATTTTATTGTCATACTAGAATAGGTTTCCTCGAAAAAAAAATAAGACTAATATTGATGCCTTTCCAATAGCTGCACCTATTAACATTATGATCGTTGTGTGGTACGTCTGCCAAAGTAGAGTACCCCAACTATCTTAATAAATAGGGTGAATGTGGAACATTCACATGCATAATATTGATTTACTTAACAAAGCTATCAAAACGGTTTTAGGCTTTGGGGCATGGTGTTGGGCGCTGGGGCATTTGATGCCTCCCAACAAACAGGAGTCATATAGAGATACCATTAGCAAATGTTGCTTACCATAGTCACTAGATTTTTAGCAGTGATGCGAAAGCTCAGTAGGATCTAGCTGAATATGGATCTTGTTACCCTATATGTCATTAGAGGGAGACGATTTCCAATATAGAGTGGATAAATTTTTATTAAAATATTTAATGAAAGTTTTACATTTACATAGTGCTTATCATTGCGTATTTTTCTTGTTGTAGATCATTGTGTATTTCCAGTTTTAATTTGCTTTCTATTCTCGAAAAGGAAAAACTTAATGGAACAAACTTTATCGATTGGTATCGCAACTTGAGAATCGTTCTCAAGCAAGAGAAAAAGGAATATATTCTAGAGGTTCCTTATCCTGATGAACTACCAGAAAATGCTACTGCCTCTGAGAAGAGAGTATGAGAAGCATACAATGATGTGCTGGATGCTAGCTGTCTCATGCTTGCCACTATATCCTCTGAGCTTCAGAAGCAATATGAGACTACCGATACCTACAATATGATTGTAGGACTTCGGGGCATGTTTGAGAACCAAGCAAGGACAGAAAGATACAACATCTCTAAATCCTTATTTGTGTGCAAGCTAGCAGAAGGCGGCCTTGTCAGTCCTCATGTGATCAAGATGATTGGTTACATTGAGAGCTTGGACAAGTTGGGTTTTCCTCTCCCTAAGGATCTGGCCACAGATGTTGTTCTCCAATCGCTCCCGGCGAGCTTTGAACCATTCATTATGAATTTTCATATGAATATCACGGAGAAGACATTATCAGAATTGCATGGGATGCTTAAAATTGTCGAGGAAAGCATCAAAAAATCTGGTACAAATCATGTGATGATGGTGCAGAAGGATAAGGAGAGAAAGCGCAAGTCTAGAGCTAAGACTTGATGAGATCTCAAAGTCTAAGCTTAAGGCTACAGCAACTCCCCCAAAACCGAAGGTGTCGGCAAATGATGTTTGCCATCACTGCAAGAAAATCGGACATTCGAAGAGGAACTTCAAGCTTTACTTGGAAGAACTAAAAAAGAAGAAGGGTACTGACTCTACTTCAGGTATCAATGTTATTGAAATTAATCTTGCTACTCGTCCTGATGATTCATGGGTATTTGATACCGGATCAATGATTCATACTTGCAAATCATTGCAGGGGCTTAAAGGGACAAGGAAATGTGCAAGAGGTGAAGTGGACGTGTCGGCAATGGTGCGAAAGTTGCTGCATTAGCCGTCGGGACTTATCCACTTTCATTACCATCGGGATTAGTTTTGGAATTGAATAATTGTTATTACATTCCTGCCTTGGGCAAAAACATTATATCATCCTCATGTTTAGAGGAAGTTGATGGTTATGAGATCATAATAAGGAACAAATGTTGCTCCATTTATTTGAATGATATTCACTATGCTAATTGTCCATTGGTGAATGGGTTATATTGGGTTGATCTAGAGAATAAGCCAATTTATAACATTGATGCGAAAAGGCTCCGTCCTAACGACGTGAATCCCACCTACACTTGGCATTGTCATTTAGGTCATATAAACGAGAGGCGTATGGAGAAGCTTCATAAAGATGGACTTCTACACACATTTGATTTTGAATCATTTGACACATGCCAGTCTTGTTTGCTCGGCAAAATGACTAAGATGCCTTTCACAGGTCATAGTGAGAGGGCGAATGAGCTACTGGCCCTTATACAGACGGATGTATGTGGACCGATGAGCTGCATGGCTAGAGGAGGGTTTTAGTACTTCATTACATTTACTGATGATTATAGTAGATATGGTTATGTCTACTTAATGAAGCATAAATCTGAGTCTTTTGAAAAGTTCAAGGAATTTCAGAATGAAGTACAAAATCAGTTGGGTAAAACAATTAAAACACTACGATCTGATCGTGATGGTGAATATTTGAGCCAAGAGTTTGGTAATCATCTAAAACATTGTGGAATTGTTCCGCAATGAACTCCTCTCGGAACGCCTCAATTGAATGGGGTGTCTGAACGGAGAAACCGGACCTTCTTCGACATGGTTAGGTCAATGATGAGCCAAAGTGATCTTTCATTGTCCTTTTGGGGATACGCTCTAGAAACCGCAGCTCTAACACTTAATAGAGTTCCATCAAAATCCGTAGAAAAGACACCATATGAGATATGGATCGGGAAACGTCCCGCCCTGTCTTTTCTTAAGATTTGGGGTTGTGAAGCTTATTGAAAACGTATGACGTTTGATAAGCTTTCTCCTAAGTCTGATAAATGTTTCTTTATGGGATATCCAAGAGAAACTAAAGGATATTATTTCTACAATCGGGAAGAGGGCAAAGTGTTTGTCGCTCGGAATGGTGTTTTCCTAGAGAAAGAGTTTCTCTCAAGAATGGCAAGTGGGAGGACGTGCAACTTGAAGAAATTCAGGAAGTACCGGAAAATGTTTCTTCTTCCGCTGAAACTCAACCGGAACAGGGTATACAAAATGTTGTGGAGACTATCATTGAGACACCAGCCCCACGTAGGTCTGAACGGGCACGTCACGCAACTAAAAAATTCACGCTCTTAACCACAGGGCAGCGTGACATATTATTGTTGGACAATGATGAGCCTAAGACATACACGGAAGCAATGATGGGACCAGACTAGAAATGGCTTGGAGCCATGAAATCCGAATTAGAATCCATGAGAGAAAATTAGGTTTGGAACTTGATTGATCCGCCTGATGGTGTAAAACCATTGAGTGCAAATGGGTTTTTAAGAAAAAGATAGACATGGATGGAATTCACATCTATAAGGTGCGATTGGTCGTGAAAGTTTTTAAGCAAATTCAAGGTATCGATTATGATGATACATTTTCGCCCGTCGCTATGCTAAAGTCTATTCAGATCCTCCTAGCAATTGTCGTATACTATGATTACGAGATATGGCAAATGAATGTCAAAACAGCTTTCCTTAATGGAAACCTAAGTGAGGATGTGTATATGACACAACCTCAAGGTTTTGTCGATTCACAAAATGCTAGAAAAATTTGCAAGCTTCAAAAGTCCATTTATGGATTAAAGCAAGCATCTCGGAGTTGGAATATTCGTTTTGATGAAGTAGTCAAAGAGTTTGGCTTTATAAAAAACAATGAAGAACCTTGTGTTTACAAGAAGGTTAGTGGGAGCGCACTTGTATTTCTGGTCCTCTATGTAGATGACATATTGTTGATCGGAAATGATATTCCAATGCTTGAAACCGTCAAGTCCTCGTTAAGAAAGTTTCTCAATGAAAGACTTGGGAGAGGCAGCGTATATTTTGGGCATTAAGATCTATAGAGATAGATCAAAAAGGCTTATCGGATTAAGCCAAGGAACGCACATTGACAAACTATTGAAACCGTGCAAGATTCCAAGAAAGGTTTCTTGCCAATGTCACATGGCATTACTCTTAGCAAGACTCAGTGTCCCTTGACACCCGATGAGCTAGAGAAAATGAGGACGATCCTGTATGCTTCTGCTATTGGATCTATCATGTATGCCATGCTATGTACACGCCCAGATGTAGCATATGCTCTTAGTGTTACAAGTAGGTACCAATCGAATCCAGGAGAAGCTCACTGGGTGGCAAGTAAGAATATCCTAAAGTACTTAAGAAGAACAATGGATATGTTCCTAGTCTATGGAGGTGAGGAAGAGCTCGTTGTAAGTGGTTACACTGATGCTAGTTTCCAAACCGACAAAGACGATTCGAGGTCGCAGTCTGGATACGTTCTGCCTCAATGGAGGTGCAGTGAGCTGGAAGAGTTCCAAGCAAGATAGGGTTGCTGATTCTAAGACGGAGACCGAGTACATTGCAGCTTCTGAAGCTGCAAAGGATGATGTTTGAATCAGAAAGTTTGTTTATGAGTTGGGTATGATTCCTAATGCATCTAGTCCAGTGGACCTCTATTGTGATAATAGCAGTACCATTGCACAAGCTAAGGAGCCGAGATTGCATCAAAAGAACAAACACATACTACGGCGCTTTCATCTCATTCGAGACATCGTTGATCGAGGAGATGTGAAGATATGTAAAGTGCACACGGATTCAAACATTGCAGATCCTTTGACAAAGCCTCTCTCACAACCCAAGCATGAGGCGCACATGAGATCTATGGGTATTAGATACCTGCATAACTAGTGTGTTTGAGAGATTTGGTTTCGTCTATGTTTATGTATAATAGAATAAAATGTTATTCAGTTCCTTGGATAAATATCATTGCATTGATTAACAAGTACGTGACTTGTTTGTGAAATTCTTTGTTTATTTATGACATTGTCCTAAAAGAAGGGTCTGTAGCCTCTTATCATCATAAAGCGACGGCCTCTTATCATCATAAAGGGATGATGATGATTATTGAGCTAGCACATGTATTGATTGATGATCAGATTTCACAGATCATAGATATAGAGATATCAAATCAATAATGTGAACACATGTTAGAGAACATAGTGTTGGATTGACCCACTTATAGACTATGCTGAGATGTTATTTATTGTGCCATCAGTCGTTGTCTTAAATGATATACCTTCAAAGCCCTTAGACCTGAGACGTCATTGATTTCCTGAATGTGTAATGGCACACTTAGGGGTTACCAAACGCTACACCGTAACTGGGTAGTTATAAAGGTAGCTTTCGGGTATGCTATGAAACATGTCATAGGATATGAGCGATCAAGATGGAATTTGCCCCTTCTAATAACAGGAGAGATATCTCTGGGCCCCTCGAGATAGATGGATTTGAAAGTGCATGGTCATGCCAATGTGATTAAAGAGTTAATCATGATGACTAATGAGTTAGTCATGATAAATCCATTATTTGATCGAGTGAAAAGTCGAGCTATCACAAGGATGGCACGTATCTTGCCTTGAGCTTGACTGATATCGTGAGGCAAAGAGATTGGTGTATGTGTATGTCATAGGTTCAGCCGATATGATCTTTATGTGGTCACGGGAGTCAATATGTGCTGCTAGGCGCCACTATTGATTTATGATCTGAAAATGGTTTTCATGACACTGCCATGAACATATGAACCTAACGGGTCACACACTTAACGGGTTGGAATATTGAGTATCTTGCCTATGAGATTCTCTCTAGTGCAAGTGGGAGATTGTTGGTTATATGCCCTAGAGATAACAGATCTGATCTATGCGCTAATAGGCTGACTAAAAGACCCATTAGCGGGGTCTAAGTAAGGAGAGGTAGGGTTGGGGATTCGATGATCCCACTAGAAGAAAACCCTACCTGTCGCCTCTACCGTGTCTCCCAAGGGACCTCTAGCCGTGCCGTCGGTGCTAGCACACCGTGCACGGCCTTCCAACCCCGTACGTGTGGATATCGCGATGAGGCGCTGCATCTGTGGTGCTGTTCGGCTGGATCGGAGGAGGAGATCGCTGTGGACGACTACTTCCTCTACATCGACGCGCGACTACGTTGGATCTTGTTGCTCCAACAACGCTTTTGCTTCCCTTGCGTGTCTAGTCTTACAAGGTTTCCTGGTTGGACGGTAGAAACTGTTTTTAGCTATCTTAGCCTACCGTTCCCCAACAATAGTAACCATGGCAATTAGGATTAGTATTGGTTTGGTTCAGATCAGAAGGCGTGGGTGTTAGAGTAAGAAAAAATAGGTGGGAATTTCACGCTTTTCTGTTGCTTTTTTTCCCGTTTAATACATTTAATTTTTTTCAT
This sequence comes from Zoysia japonica, assembly GCA_001602275.1. Classification (NCBI taxonomy): domain Eukaryota; kingdom Viridiplantae; phylum Streptophyta; class Magnoliopsida; order Poales; family Poaceae; genus Zoysia; species Zoysia japonica. The sequence continues at coordinate 171,891 of BCLF01000041.1, forward strand.
GAGTTAATGTTTTTAGTTAATATATTTTTTCTTAGACCGTAGCGTTTGCAAATGCATTGTGCAAATTTGTCTTGCTCGTATCGAAATGTGTATCCTATAAATTTATTTTGCCTGTAACTCTATGGGTATTAATACAAATTGTCTTGCTCGAAGCAGAATGAGAATATATCATATTTTCTTTCCGTATTGAAAAGGAATTGCATCACATTATCCTTCCCGTAGCGTAGCACGGGTATTCGGACTAGTTTAGAATAAAGTTAGTGCTGAATGGTGTAAAATAGGTGTGGAAAGTAAAAAACTTGTGACCTGAAGGAATTAAAATACACGGTGGTAAACTACAACACCTTATCTAATTGTATATAAAATAAATATATAATTAATAACTTTTAATTTGATTTGTGCCATCTGCTACACTCTCGGTCCAAGTATGGTTGTAGCACTGCATCGTGCTTTGCTGAGGCTGGACCGAAATTTCCTTCAGTCGACCAATGAAGCACAGTCCGTTGGACATCTATAGTTTGCCCTGTACATGTCCAAACGGGCTGTGCCAAGTGGGCCGGCCCGAAGCACCGAAAAAATAGCCTGGCCCAACGGCACGACCCGATTTATTTTGTGCCCGAGCCGGCCCGGCACGAGCTGCGGGCCGTGTTTGAGCTGAGTGTTTGGCCCGACGGACGGCACGGTATGACTCGTTTAGGATTTATTAATTTTAATTTTATTTTATATATAGTAAAATTATCTTATATGTAGTCAAACAAGATAGTGTGGCGTAGTGGTAAGGTGCCTCCTTCACGTCTCTTAGGTTTTGGGTTTAATTCTCACTTCTCCTATGATATTTTGCACCATTTAGCTTTATATTCGACTAATTGGCTGAATTTAATATTAGGCCCACATGTTTAATGGGCCGGCTCGGCACGAATATTAAATTTCAGGCCTTGCCGTGGGCCTGCGTCTGAGCCTGCGGGCCAGGATGGCATGGCCCGTTTGGCACGACGTGCCGGGCCGGCCCGAAACTAAATGTGTCGTGCTATTTATATTTAGTGCCTAGGCCGGCCATGTCGGGCGGCCTGTTTGACCATGTATAGTTTGCACTTTGCACCTCCAGTGGGCTCAGTCAGCAATTGAGAATGTCGTAAGGGTTTATTTGTCTTAAATGTATAGTTACCTTTAGACCACATCAGATAACATTTCGTAAAGGCGCCTAATAGGAAGGAATTCTCTCAATTTATTTTGGGCTGACACTAAATCGTAGTTTTTGGAGTCATTTTTATTAAGAAGTTTTTGGAGATTCTCTGACCTCGCCCGGCTCAAGCCCCAAACCCCAAAAGTCTCTACAGCTAGCCTCATGACCTCTGATTGTAGTTCCTCATTCACAGACTCCAGTTCAAAATCAGTCATTAAGAAATCACATGCTCCTAGTCGACTCATACGGACCAACAGTGACCCCAAAAAACAGAAAACGGGTCGTGTTTGAAACCAGTAGAGATTATTATAATCTGAATTATGGATGTAGTTTATATAATTTGGTTTATAAACATAATCTGGTAAATATGTTTGAAGGCCAGATTATAAAAACTATATATTTAGTTTTTTTTTGACTAATGACCTATTTACCCTTTGTTGTTGAAGAGAGGTAGCAACTTTCAGAATAATTAGAGATTTAATAAGGGCAAAATTATGTTTCATTAGGTATAATTATCTTTTAGGTACAATGAGTTTATTATAATCTAGATTTTCAGTTTTTGTAATTTAGTAAAAAAACAACGTGTTTGAAACCACTAACGTTAAATAATTCAGATTATAATAATCTGGTTGGTTCCAAACACGGTCTAAGAGATTGTTTATTTCCCCGGTAGATTATATAATCTGGATGATAATTTAAAGATGGATGTCAATGGTAGATAGTTATTTCAAACTTGGTACTGGCAGTGGGTCTTTTGTAAATTATAATTTGAAATAAGCACATAATAAGTAGCTTATCAGATTATAATAATTTAAATAAATTTATAGTAAATAAGCTAGCAAAATATTCTATCCTATTTATTTACCTATACCGATTATAATATCTAGATTATATAATCTAGCAAATTATAATCTGAAACAAACCGTGGTTAAAGCGTGATCAAGATCATCATATCGGCGCGTGTTTGAAATCGCAACCAGGCAATTAGAAATATCTCTGCTTGGTCCGTGTCGATCGGCACCATGGTTTACAAAAACGGGACTGGTTTTCTGTTTTTTATGAAACGAGCCAAGCTCGGTTGCTTTAAATCACCAGTTTTTAAACTTTCTTTAAAAAAATAAAAAATAAAAAACCGAATGGTATAACAATTTAATTTAATATTTTGACCAACTTTCATTTAAATTTTAATTTTTTTAAAATTTGATACATATTTCAAGAGGTTTTAATTGTTTTAGTGAAACTACCTTCACCGATTTCCACGGGTTTGAAACGAAATTGCTCATCTTGCTCAACACGGCCGTGCATAGTAGCTAGGGTCCAGTGGTTACATTAAAAGCAGGGTTCGTAGGGGCTGTGCGGCTAGGGTCCAGTGTTTATCGATTAAAAATTAATCAATTTTTTTCCGGGCAGACTAACAGGGAGTTAACTTTTAGATCATTCACGGATTAATTATTTTCCAATTAATCGATTCAGAGCACTAATAGAGACTAATTATGGCTAACATTTCGTGGATACAATAAAAAAAATCTAAAATACCCTTGATTTTTATTTTCAGAAACCAACTCAGAAAGAATGAAACTATTGGATTTCATATGAATGGTTAGAGAGTTACGCTAATTAAAAGGTTGCCAGTAATTATTTTATTAATCTAAATTGATGGTCATAACTGTATAGACAATGGACCGATTTTTTTCAATTATTTTTGTTAATTAATTGATTGATTATATTGCTCTGATTACATTAGAGTATATTTGTGTTAAATAAATCGCAGAAATAAACTTGAGAAAATGGTAAGAAAAATTGTACAAAATTTAAATTCATGGCAAAAATACAACTAGCGATCTAAAAATTATACATGAATGTAAACATACACAGACTAGTAATTAGTCAGAGGGCAAAATAAATATTTTATTTAATGATGAACTAATAATTTAGTTCTTCTTCCAAATATGCAACGGACTAATAACAATTAGTCAGTCGGATGCAAACAAGCTCTTAAGATGTACTCGTTCCGGTTCATAAAGAAGGTTGTTTTGAACAATGACACAGTCTCCAAAGCTAACTTTGATTTTTGTTTTCTATAAAAATATTTATTAAAAAGTAACATGTTTATACTTTTATTAAAGTATTTTTAAGATAAATCTAATCATATAATTTTTATATTTTTAAATTAATAAGTTAAAATTCAGCAGATTGATTCTAATTTCTTTCCTAACTCGTGAGATTAGTTGCCCTGCGGGATAAGACCATCCCACCTCTATAAAACAGATACCCATGGCCGTTTGAGGATCATCCCAATCAATCAAATCATTTGCCTTTATATTTCGTTCTTCTCCAAACTCTAATTCCCTTAATCGACTCACATGTTGTTCTTCCTTCGTCTCGACGATGTTTGAAGATGATCCGGTTGGCCTGATCGAGCCCGGATCAACCCGAAGACAATCTTCCTCCAATGGGTTCCTCCTGAGACGGGTTGTCTAGGTGCTGCTCAAACCTGACGTTAAACAGACACCAGCGTTTTTGCACACGAACATACGAGCGGTGTGTTGATCCGAACCTGATTTCGGCGCGTCAACAACCAGACTCGGTCGGACCGTGACCCCGAGCCATGAAACAACCAGCAACATCATACCTTTGCATGCAGCATATCAAAGGCAAACTCCACAATGAACTTTTCTTTTTTAAACTGTTGGGTTGTTTAACGCAAATTTGTAACAACCAACGTACCATAGGGATGCAAGTTTTTAGTTTGGATCCATAGGTCGGCCTAAAACTCTCAAATGTACTAAAAATATCTCATCATCTATGGTCATACGACTACCTATTAGGTACCTACTTGCATCTCCTAGTACCAACCAACTTCAATGGCGGTACGAGATACTTGTTTCGATTTTAAAATATTGACATCGTCGACTTTTAAGATTAACTTTGACTACGTCTTATAAAAAGAGTAAATTTCATCGAACTACAGATACTTTAATAATATTATCAGATAACTGCAAATTTAAGAATAAATTTTACAAAAGTACACATTTTGTGTACAATTTATCACAGATTACAGATTTTAGTTTTCTTCCTCACAAACTACAACTGAAGTCCACTTGTCAGTTTTATGGGGCTAAGAGGAAGAAAGTTAAAATCTGTAGATCTCTGATAAACTATTCACAAAATATATAGTTTTGTGAAATTAATTTTTAAGTCTGTAGTTTTCTTATGAAATTTACTCTAAGGGGTCGTTTGGATCCTTCATTTTGGAGGAATTGGAATCTACATAATAGATTAGCTTATTTAGTTTGGAATTTGACATTTCACAACTTTTCTAAGCTCATAAATAAACCTATCTCAAATTTATAGGGTGAGAGATGGAAATAGATTCTATAGACAATTATAATTCTATTCTCCAACTTATAGCACCTTTTTCAACTCACTTCTTTAAAATAGAAATGCAATATATAAGTATATCCCTTGTATATCTAACAATAAATATACAAATATATTCCATATACAACTATATTAGCTCAATTAATCTATGCCTAAATTGTAATTATTAGAATAAATTCAATTCCAAGTATCCAAATGGCCCCTAAATAAATTTAAGACCAGTTTGTATTTTGGGGTATGTAGCATTTGCTCATGTGCCAAAAAAGAAGAGAGATTACTTCTATTGATTTGGAAAACGGATCCTTTGGAGAAGGACTATGTTGGTTTCTATATTTATTTTGGCAAACAATCTTTGACCAAGTTAAAAATAACTAGTTAAAAGTGTGTGTGTTTGAATCGTTGCGAGTACACAGGTACCCGGACCAAACACCTTTATGTTTGTGGTGAGCAGCTGGTCACATGCAAACAGTGAAGTCTTCATATACCTTACTGATTTCCAAAGTGACAGTACAAATAGCTCAGTATGCAGAGAGAGAGAGATATAGAGAGAGAGAGGTCATGCACAAAAGTCCTTTGTACATTACTACCTCCGTCCCAGTTTGCTAGCTTTGATCAACTATTTCTATGGATTTGATTAATTTTAAAAATCTAGTATTTGTACTTTTAAATTGTTCATAAGAATTTCTTTCATAGCATATATTTTATATATATTAAAAATAATTTATATTTATAAAAATTATTGATCAAAGATAAATTTGACTAAATTCAGATGAACACTTTATTCTGAGACGGAGGGAGTAGTTCTCAGAAGAAGTAAAGGAAGTACTAGTCTGTACGTATCGCTGAAAAGAGCTCAGTAGTCCACTCAAAAAAGGAAAAAAAAAAGAGTTTAGTAGTCTTATTGAAAAGGGAGCTCATTTGACGATGCCCTGGTATATAGCTAGATCTATCAAGAAAGATTGAACGTATTTAACTTTTTGTTTTTCAATGAGCAAGCAATAAGTTGGCCACCATCTGCTTCCCTCCGCCACCGCCACTGCCTGCTTCTCATCCGATGCAGCACTTTGGCCGGCCGCTCCATGTATGGGGCCATCCAACCTCAATTGTAGATTCGCCCCGGGTGCCGATGTGGTGTCGACATCTCATCCCTCGCATACCGGCTCCACCTTGGGCGCCTCCGTCGCCGCCATCTGACCCTACTGCTTTCTGGCATCACAGCCCTTACATGAGGGTATGCTATTTGGGGGCGTGTTGTACCTTTTAAAAATTACTTTTTTCGGTATTAATATCTCATAAATTTCGCTTTTTCAGGGACATTGACATATGCCGGGCCAGGTGATAGCCATGCCAATGCCAGCAGCGGTTAGAGGAGTTTTGCCGCCATGTCCTCCAGCCCCAATGTACAAACCACTTCTTCCTCAAACACTCCCAAACAAGGGTCAGCACGATACACCAGTAAGTCTATTTACTTCTCAGAACATTGTTTATATAATAGGATTATATATTATCAGAATTTGGAAGAAATCTTGGTCTGGTCAATGTTGTCTGATTTTATTTTTTTAGTCAAGTGAGAGTATAGACGCAGCGATCAGTGATGTTTTAACGAAACCGTGGCTGCCACTACGCCTGAAGCCACCTTCCGTGGACAGTGCAATGGGCGAGCTGCAGAGACAGGGTGTTGCAGACGTGCCTACAGCCTGCGGATGATGGAGGATGACCCGTCCTTGTCCAGCAAGTCAAACAAAACACTCGTCGAGATGCCTTTGTTGACGCCGAAATCAGGTTGAGTGTGAGAATGTCGATGTTTCTTTTAATACTGGGTTTGGACAGCAGCTAGACAACCTCGTTTCGGGAAGGATCCCGTCGGAGAAGTATCGTTTAAGGGTCATCCGGACTCGATTAAACCTGCCGGATCGTCTTCGATCGCCGTCAGGACAAAAGAAGAACTGCATAAAGGTTGAGTAAAGGGATTAGAGTCTGGAGAAGGACGAAAATGTAAAGGCAAATGATATGTTCGATTGAGATACCTTCAACTGGTCATTGGCCTCTGTTTTATAGAGGTGGGATTGTGTTATTCCGCAGGGCAACGGATCCCTCGAGTTAGGAAAGAAATTGAAATTGATCTGCTGAAAACTTTCCTAAATCGACATTACCAGAGACTTCGGGAATATGTCGGACACTCCGGTGACCGGAGTCTCCGGTAGGATGCCGAAGGTTCTGTCATGTAATTTCGGCAACCTGAGAGGCCCTTCCCAGCTAGGAGACCATTTTTTGAAACGCAGAATAGTTTTTCACACTAATTCGCCCACCCGAAAAGTTTTAACCTTTACCTTCTTGTTGTAAGCCCTAGCAACTCTCGCCTTATCTTTCTCGATCTCTTTCAAAGCACTCAAACGCTTATCGATGATTTCACTAATATTGTCTAGCATTAAAATCCTATACTCATCAGTGAATAAGTCATTTTGTTTAGCTAATCTTAGAACTCCTAGATTTATCTCGACGAGTAAAATGGCCTCTTGCTCATACACGAGCTCATAAGGTGTTACCATAATCGCCTCGTGCCTAGATATCCGATGAGCCTATAAAGCTTCTGATAAGACTTCATGCCATATCTTGAAATGGTCTTCTATCTTCTTATTAATGAGTTTAATTAATGTCATATTACTAGACTCGATCTGACCATTGGCCTGAGCATAATATGGAGATGAATTGAGTATCCTAATCCCGTAGGATTCGACAAACTCTTTAACATGACTGGACGTAAAAGAAGTACCTTGGTCGATAATCAAAGTCTGTGGTATGCCGAATCTATGAATAATATGCTCGGTAAAGAATTCAATTACCTCTTTGTGTCTTGTGTTCTTGAGAGCCACCGCTTCGGTCCATTTGGTGAAGTAATCCGTCGCTACTAACACGAAACGGTGTCTCTTCGAATCTTCGAAGATGGAGGAAGTATTTGCCCTATGAAGTCCAATCCCCATCCTCGGAATGGCCACGGTTTTATAATAGGGTTCATAATGACAGCGGGTGCCAATTGAATATTGCCGAACCTTTGTCACTCTTCGTATCCTTTGTAGTAAAATAGCAATCGGTAATCATGGTTGGCAAATAAAATCTGGCCCTCCTCAACAACCATTTCATTTTTGGAGCCGATTGATGCGTACCACAATTGCCCTACTTAACTTCTCCCATAGCTAATTTGACTTCGTCATCAACCAAACATTTCAAAAGCAAATCATCCTTTGTTTGGCGGTATCAGTCACCATCAATCAAATTATATTTGAAAGCTACATACTGAACCTTTTTATCCACACTTTGGGTTGGACTACGAATGTATGAAACTATGGGTGATCTCCAACCAAATGATTCGGCACTATCACGGCTTGATTTGTTAGTATCCGAATGGTCTAATCCTAGATCCTCAAGCATCAGTTTCTTAATGACTGAAAATTTACCTTTACTAACATTGTAACCCGATGCATATTGCACCAACTCATTCGCTTTACCGTTTTCTAGCCTAGGCAGATGATGTATATTTAACTCGTCCATCCCTTTAATGATGTATAGGCATTTGTCCAAAATGGCACTCAACGATCTGTCTAAGCTTCCAACAACTTGTTGCACCACTAACAATGAATCGTCAAAAGTCTCTACATGTTTAACTCCGATGGACTCCAACATCTTCAAACCGAATAACAATGCTTCATATTCGGCTTGGTTATTTGTGCTATCATACTCTAAACGGTTTGAGAATTTAAAGTGTGCATCATGAGGAGAAACCAACACTACACAAACACCTTGACCCTCTTTGCAAACCGATCCATCAAAATACAACCTCCAAGGGGTAAACGTCACAAAACCAACATCTAGATCATGCTCTAAATCAATCCGATGTTCAACAATAAAATTAGCAACAATTTGGCCTTTCATAGATTTCAACGATTCATAAGCCAAATCATATTCAATCAATGCATAAGCCCATTTACCAAGCCTATCACTAAAAATCGGCCTATGGAACGTATGTTTAATCACATCGGTTTGACAAGCAACCACACAAATACTAGATAGCAAATAATGTCTCAACTTGGTGCAAGCATGATACAAGAAAAAGCATAATTTCTCGATGAGAGTATACCTTGTCTCCGTATCCACCAACCGTCGGCTCACATATGTGATCACGTACTCCTTCCCTTCTACTTCTTGCGTCAAAACAGCACCAACCACATCGTCTTCTGCCGCAATGTAAAGACAAAAAGGGGCTCCACCCTTGGGCGCCCAAAGAACCGGCGGCGAAGACAAGTACTATTTGATTTTCTCAAAAGCTTCCAACTGTTTTGCCCCCCAAGTGAATTCGGCTTCATTCTTTAGTGGAAGAATAGGAGTAAATGCATTGATCTTTTTCGACAAGTTGGATATTAATCGCGTCAAGTAATTCAGTTTACCTAAGCAGCTTTGCAACTCTCTCTTACATGTAGGCGCTTGCCCTTTTCATAGATTATAAAGCCTAAAAACTTTCTGACCGATACACCAAAAGCACATTTGAGCCGGTTCATTTTCAAATCGTAACAACGCATTCGGTCCAAAGCGAGCTGCAAATCAGCCAAGTGGGAATCTAAAGCGGTCGATTTGATCACCACATCATCTATGTAAAGCTCCACGATGACATCAAGCAAATCATGAAAGATAAAGTCCACGGCTCTTTGTTAAATGACACCCGCATTCTTTAACCCAAAAGTCATCACAACCCACTCAAACAATCCTAAAAAACCAAGACATCTAAAAACAGTTTTAGACATATCCTCTTTGGCCATGAAGATTTAGTTGTATCCCGCATTACCATCAAAAAAATTGATAACTCTATGGTCAGAAGCATCATTAATCAACATATCGGCTATAGGCATAGGGTATTCATCTTTAGAAGTGGCTCAATTTAAATTTTTGAAATCAATAAAAACTCTTATCTTACCGGTGTTCTTCTTCTCCACCGGCACGATGTTGGATATTCACTCCGCGTACCTGCATGGTCTTATAAACTTGGCATCAAGTAATCGGTTAATTTTTTCTTTAATTCGATCATGCATATTCGGGTTGAATCTCCTCATCGATTTCTTAAAGGGCCTAAAACTAGATTTTATTGGAAGCCGATGCTCAACTAGCTCATGGCTCAACCCGGACATTTCATTATAAGACCATGCAAACCAGTCCACATATTCTTTTAGCAAACCGGTTAACTTCATCTTATAATCGGCTTTCAAATTTTTGTTTCTATAAGTCAACCTAGGATTGTCATCGCTGCCGAGGTTTACCTCCTCGAGAGGATCGGCCGATGTGAATCTTTGTCCTAACTTGTTCACGTTCTCTATTTCTTCTATATCTTCGCACATATTGTTCGTGTTGGACCGATAGTGTTCCACTCTCTTTCGCAACCAATCAAGATTAGACTCCATTAAATTACATTATATAATTTGTGCCGATTTTTCATCGGCTTTACATTGACGGCTACAAAACCATCTCTATTTACACTAAGAAAATTATAATCTGTCAAGTCTAAACCGTTCAAGCATTTGACGGTGTCATGCAGTAAAGAAGATGATTCGGCCATAGCAACACAAGCCGAGGCTTCCGCATGTTGTCTCTACTTCGTCACCAACCCATTGTATCAAGAATTGATGCAATGTAGAGGGAACACATCTATTTGCATGAATTCAATCATGTCTTAAGATCAAGCTACAACTACCGCGCACATCGAAAACCAAAAAAGCGGTAGCCATGGTCTTGCTCCCAACAGTGAGCTCCACAGAAGCGACCCCCGTAGCCTCGATACGGTCTTCTCTTCCCACACCGTTCAAAGTCTTGTTGGTCCGGATGAGCTCGTCATCGGTGTTACCTAGCTTCTTGAACAAAGAATATGGCATTAGGTTAACAATAGCACCGTTATCTACAAACATGCGAGAAATCGATGTGCCATTGATATAACCTCTCACACAGAGGGGTTTCAAATGGTTCTCCGATTACTCGGGCTTCCCAAAGATAGCAATTTTCGGCCCATAGTCAAATTGTGCCACGACTTCTTCTTCCTCTACTAAAAAATAATTGGAAAGAGATAAACAAATGATGTTAATATCCATTCCTTGCCGAGGCGGTGTAGGCTCGTAGTCCAAGAGGTCATCATCGTTGAACTCGGATATACCGACGTCTCCCGTGGGCGAAGGTGCTGTGAAGCTTTCTCCCAACACACCGTTGGCCAAACCCAGTGGCTTCGGAGTAGCCACCGCTTCCTCCGCCACCGGTGGAGTGGGAACCTTGGGATCTTTGACTCTTCACTGCTTATCTTGAGGGACCATTGGCTTGATCTCATTGAAGACCTCATCCCTCTTCTTCTCCGCCTCCTCTCAAATCTTTTGGAGGCGCAGCCTTTGAAGCTTCCTCTTTTGAGTGTGGGTCAAGCTAGGCGGACACCACCTCAGTTGTGTGTACTTGGAGGAGGTCTTGCTGCTACTAGCTTCATGATTATGGAAAGTCTTTTCGACCGGATCATCCAAAGTGATCGGTCCCGTGAAGACTCCTCTAATTTTGATATCAGTTGTGCCGATTTTCAAGACACCTCCGAATGCGCTTTCTTGGACAAAAGTACAAGGGGTAGGTTCTTTACCTTGCTTCGGGTGCCACTCTTGTTTAGGCGCAGTGGTAGATCCCCCTTCTTGTTCCTTGATCGATCGAGACTCTGTCTGCTCCGAAATAGGGTTGGAGAACCTGGTGAAGACATCCCCTTGGTCCGTTCCACTTCGGATGAAATGACGGGTATGGCATCGGTGGAACGTGCATCGGTGGTATGGGCATCGGCGGCACGAGCATCTATGGTCCCATGTATAGATGCCACACCGAAAATGGTGGGCAAGGCATAAGATGTAACCATGGCGGTGGCGCTCTAAACCCTCGTTGAGGAAGAGGAGGAGGCCCACGAACATCCGCGGTTTGCCTCATCTCCTTCTTTGGTGGGCTGCCTCCACTCGGTGGTGATCTTGACCGCTTTATAGATCGATTGTTCAAATCAGCCTTTTGGTTCTTGTATTTGGCCATGAGACGGCCGAAGGCGCTCTTGGGCCCCATCTTCATGTCCACAGCCTTGCCTTGGTTCACTTTCTACTTGTCCGCCTCAGGATTCTTCGGCTTTATCATCTTGGGTTGTGGAGTTGCCTCCCGGGTCTAGAGCCTTGGATGGTGACTTTGAGAGACTCTTGACCATCGGAAAACTTCTCGAGCACCACCTTCTAGATACTCCTTTATCACTTGCAGAAATAGGCATCTCCTCTCTAATGATCACGTTCTTCCCCTTGGTTGTATTGGCTTGATGAGGCCAAATCAACACCATGGGGTTGAGCTTTAAAGTGTTCACGGAGAAGGGGTGCTTGTCGATTTGCATCTCTTTAAGACTCCATCGTCCCTCATTAAGGGCCGATTGGACCTGTCGACAGAAAACATTGTAACCGTTAGTAGCATGAGAATAAGAGTTATGCCATTTACATTTTGCTCTACGCTTAATCTTATCCGCTGGAGGTAAAGTGTATGCAATTTTAATGTATCCACCTTTATGCAGCTCATCAAATATTTTCTCGCATTTCCAATTCTTATGAACCGGTTTGAGCGAATCTAAAGCAAATGATTTGGCCTTAGATGGCGAAACTAACTCGGCAGCCAAAATATCATTGAAATCATCATCGGAGCTATCTGAATCATATTCCACGACGTCCACGTTGTGGCGGGACTTAAAATCATGTTTTATTTCTTTACTTTGGTTTTTTTGAGCTGAAGCCCTTTGTTGGAGGTGAGTGTAAGAAAATCGTATCTCTTCAACTTTCTCTAAGATGCGACCGCAAACCACTAAAAGCTAGGTCAGCTAGATCCGTTTCAACAATTGTCAAATTAAATCATCGGTTTTTAACGTCTCTAAACCGTCGAAGATAACCAATGACGGGTTCATCTTTCACTTGCCGGACCGATGTCAAAATGTGACAACTTTAATTCGTTGTCCCCGAAATAAAAGTGGTCATGAAACTTACGCTCTAAAGACTCCCACGTGTATATGGAGCCCGAGGACAATGATGAAAACCAAAAGAAAGCGGTTCCTTTTAGTGATAAAGAAGACAACCGTACTTTCAAAGCTTCACTAAAACCCGCTTCTCCTAGTTGTGCTATATATTAGCTAATGTGTTCCCAAATGGTTTTGCTATCTTCGCCATTAAATTTGACGAAGTCGAGAATATGCCATCCAATAGGATATGGGACCGAATCAAAATACGTGGGGTACGGTTTTTGATAAATTCGGTCTCTTCTCTTGAGGTCTACCCCTAGCGTCTCACGAAATTGTTCGTTTAAGTCCTCCTTAATGCGCGCCATACACTCCTCTATGTTGGCAATGGGTGGCCTAGCGGATGCGCCCGGTGATGAGGGATGTGCGCTTGTTTTTATGGCGCTAAATAATTCATTAGGGATGTGTCTATGAGGGATACTCGTACCGCTTGGTGGGATAGGTGATGTGCTATATGCGACGGTACGGTAAAGAGGAACAAAATTAGCCAATTCATTCAATCAGCTTATAGCTGGATTGGGGATGCTAGTGATGGGCTCTACGCTAGCGGGGGATACTACTAAAACGTTAGTTTGCACATGCTATGGAAAATTAGTGTGTCCACTAAACGAGTTCAACGGCATGCCATACGGGGGTTGTTCTACAATAGATGTAGTTGGCGCTGATGTACTAGTAGTAGGACCTACATGTGCAACGTGAGAAGATGCAATACTAACATTTTTGGACTTAGGCAAGTTTTCTTGGACTGTGTATTGCATATCATTAGTCAAGACCTTTTTTAGATCAACAAAGTAATACGAAAGGTCTTCAAAAGTAACGGGAGGGTGTGAAGATGTCCTTACATTTGCAGCACCCATAGCCCCTTAACGATAGTCGGAAGAACGGGCTCCTTCACTTGAGAGATCGCACCTTCACGGTCCTTGAAACACGCCAAGTACTCCTGCAGCTCCCGCTTTTCCTGCGCCTTGCGCGCCTCTTCTAACGCCTTAAGGCGCTCTAAAAACACCTTGCGCGTCTCCTCGGGCAACTCCTCCAAAGATGGCATGATGATGTTCGTCGTGGATATTTCGGAGGTCATGCTAAAAAACGATGATTCGGTTTGTGCAACCGAAATCACTCGTTCCCCAGTGGAGTCGCCAAAAAGTGTGTTGACACCAAAATCGGGTTCAGGCAAACACACCGCTCACACGTCTGTGTGCGGGAACGCCGACGTTTCTTCAACACCGGGTTTGGACAGCACCTAGACAATCCCGCCTCGGGAGAGACCCCGTCGGAGGAGGATAGGGGTGATCCGGGCTCGGTCAGGCCAGCCGGATCGTCTTCGGTCGCCACCGAGACGAAGGAAGAACACGAGAGTCGAGTAAGGGGATTAGGGTTTGAAGAAGAACAAAAATGTAAAGGCAAATGATAGGTTCAATTGGGATACCCTCAACCGACCATTGGCCTCTGTTTTATAGAGGTGGGATAGTCTTATTCCGCAGGGCAACGGATCTCCCAAGTTAGGAAAGAAATTGGAAATAATCTGCTGAAAACTTTCCTAAATCGACATTACCGGAGTCTCCGGTAAAGTGCCGGACACTCCGGTGACCGAAGTCTCCAGTAAAATGCCAAAGGTTCCGTCGTGTAATTTCAGCAATCAGAGAGGGCCTGCTGGACACTCCGATGGGCTTTCTGCCCCAACCCGAGACGGCTTGTCAGACAATCCGGCGTGGTGCTTGACGCTTCGGTGGGCTTGAAGCCCAAACCCGAGAGGGCCTGCCAGACAGTCCGGCATGATGCTGAACACTCCGGTGCCGGATAGTCCGGCGCGGTTCTGGAGACTCCGGTGAGTTAAGCTCTCAAAACCTAGAGCGCTTGCCTGACAGTCCGGCACTACGTCGGACACTCCGGTGAGCCGAGTGCCCCGAACCCGAGAGGGCTTGCCGGATTCTTCGGTAACGTGCCGGACACTCCGGTGGGTAAGCGATTTTTTGGTGTCAACACCCCTATTTTTTCCCTTCTTTTTAACTTTCGTGGATCATTTATGGACCACTCTTACGATGTGCGGAGTTTGTAAATAGGTGTAAGAGACATCTATATGCAGCTTCGGGAGAATTAACCTGATGTAAACAAGCCATTTCTCATTGACATGTCCATTAACCAAGCATCATGTGCCATTAATTAAGCATACCAATGCATCAGCATTTGCATTTAAATTATAATTGAATATCAAATTGGCTTGAGACTCATGCAATTGAGGCCATTAAAAACAATTGCATATAATTTGGCACGAAGTAAAATTTCTGTCAATAGTACACCTAATAAGTTAAATCTATATAGATTTTTTGGATATTTTAATTAAAGTCTTGATAATTCAATGGCTCAGTTTAAATGGGTTCTCATATGGTTAAACTTTCAATACAATACTAAACATTAATTCTGGAAGCTCATAAAGCAGGCTGGTAGGACTTGAGTGCCCGATCTTTCGGTGAGGTGATAACTATCGATTTGGTGGAGTCGACCCTCATGATCCGACTACAAACAAACAGGTCGTGTGTGCCTTAGCAATTGCAGAATCAACTCCGAATGGTTATTGACCTCACCGAAACAGTGAGATCAACCTTATCACGAAGATCAATTCCTGCAAGCAATAAAAGAACAAGCAAGAATAAGATAGCAAACTGAAATCTCTCGAATGTGGGGTTCTCAAAAGCTGTCTAACAGGTGGTCAGTGGACACAACTGAAGATCAAAAAGTTTGCATAAGAGCTAAATTATAACAAAAGAAAACTCAAGTGTTTCTGGTGGCGGCTGGGACCTTTAAATAGGGTGGAGGACGACTAGAGGTGCTGGGGTCGTCTTCAAACCCTAAGACGCGCCACTAATGTACTCAACTTGATACACAGGCCAACGGCTCAAGTTGGGGTGACGCAGCACCTTTTGTATAAAAATGGCGATTGGCACTGACTCCGATATGGTACAAAGGTGGGGCTGGATCCATTCGAAAGTAGACTTCATGAGCTTTTCAGAATGTACTTAAATACCCAAATTGGATTCTGTATAACGTCATGGCTTCCGTTGCAAGTTTGTACTTTTCTGCAGTCCAAATCCACCATGTGTGTATCTTTCTTTGAAGTCCTCATCAAAAGGTATTATGTCCATATCATCCTCCCCCACTTGAATTAGAGTCGTCTTTGACTCAAGTTTAGATTGCAGAAACCACCACTCCAACATGCCTTCTTGAAATGATGAAAGGTGGAGGCCACGGGGGTATGCATGTGATATCATCATCCTCCCCCACTTGAATTGGAGTCGTTCTCGACTCAAGTACAAATTCAAAACTAGCCACGCCACCGTGCCCTCCAGAAATTTCAAAAGGTGAAGGCCACGGGGTATGTATGAGATCTCATCATCCTCCCCTTATTTATTTAGAGTCGTCCTCGACTCAAGTTCAGATTGCAAAACTGCCACTCCACCGTGCACTCTAGAAATAATGAAGTTGGCGGCCACGAGGGTATTCTGATGCGGTCAAGCGACGCAGCAAGGACATATAAGATCTCATCATTCTCCCCTTCTTTATAGCGAGCCATCCTCGGTTTGATCCAATGGTCAACAAAATTTCTTGCTGTCATATTGAGACAAGTGATGAGCACGTAGCTTGGCCACAACAACAACTTCTGCTGCTTCATGGGCTACTCCTGTTGATAGATCACAAAAGTAGAGAAACTTTGCAAGGCATTGTTAGTGTTAGTGCATGCTATTGTTTGATCCTGTTTTTGCATTTCAAAAGGATATTTCAGATTAGTATATATGACTATTTTAGATACTAAGAAATCTCCATTGTTATCATATTTGCCAATTGCAAGAAAAACACAATAGCTAAAACATTGCAAACTGCAATTTTGAAATAATCTATTCTCTAAATAATTTAGGTTACAAGGAACATCAAATTCAATATAACCTAAAGAAGTTAAAAAAGATCTGAGCTCCAATTTTGCCTCATTCAAATCAGCGCAATAAAAAGGCCTATTCTCCACATGTGTACTCAAGAAGAAGATTTTCAACTCCAGACACTAGTTGTGTTTTTGGGATGAACTAAACTTGTTCGCACAACTTGATACAATCATAGGACAAATGTGCATTATGAAACAAAGCAT
The DNA here is from genome assembly GCA_001602275.1 of Zoysia japonica. Classification (NCBI taxonomy): domain Eukaryota; kingdom Viridiplantae; phylum Streptophyta; class Magnoliopsida; order Poales; family Poaceae; genus Zoysia; species Zoysia japonica. Next base: position 188,679 of record BCLF01000041.1, read on the forward strand.
AAGTCATTGGAGGCTCAACTAAGCATTACAAAATCCTAGTATGAACAGTGGGCAATTGCAATTCAGCATAAGCAGCATGAGAGTATTCTGATGTGAGGAACTCACAATGTGTACCATGTTTCTTACTCTCCATTGTAGTAGGCACCACACAAGCATCATTATCCATGTCTTTCATTTCCTCAAGTAGCTCAATGTCCCGTTCAGACTTCTGTTGACTCTCCTGCAAGATGTTAGGCATAGGACAAAAAACAAACGAGTGCTCTCTGTCTAGTTGTGCTGTATTAGTATCATGTAAAGTATCACACAACTATTTTTTATCACATTTCTCTTGTGACAAAGGCACATCAGTAATGCATTCTACAATTTTCTGATGGTGATTGTTCATGCTTATATCTTTAGACGATAAAAGTTGATTTTCAGCAATACAAGCAAGCAAATACGGGTGCGAGATTGAGTAAGTTTTAGAGATGATCAAAATTTAGATTTTAGAATTGAGACCATTCATAAACCAATTGATTGTATCTTCCCGGCATTCATCTAAGCCACTAAATATGACACAAACCTTAAAGTCATGAAAGTATTCTTTAACAATCATACTATCCTGCTTCAAGTTTTCTGATTTGGCACATAAATAATCAGCATAAAATGAAGGAATAAAACATCTCTAAAATGACATTTGAAGTCTTTTCAAGATTCTGGAACTTTATTATGCCTACAAATATATTTCCATTCAAGCAAAGCACTTTCAGTCAAAACACTTGTGGCAATATAAATCTTTTCTTTTTCAGACAAGTCATATGCATCAAATTCTTTATCTACTTTCAGTTCTCAATTAATGTATGCATGAAGATCAAATTTTCCAGCAAAAAAATGTATTGACGAAATGATGACTTGCAAAATATCATCATTTACCTCATGTTGAAGCATCTGCACATCTTGGTGAGGATGTAAACCATCAGCTCCATTTTTCTTTATTGTGCCAATCATAGTTAGAAAACAGCAAAACAAATTGACAACGAGCTAGGTTGTGTCCAACTCAGTTTCCCTCAAGCCTGCTCAACCAAGTTCTTACATGTTTTTATCAAACCAGCAGAGGTGATTTGCAACCAACGATGTCAACCAACAAAGATTGTTAGAGCGATTGTCAGGGACACAAAACCTGTTTGCTGTAGTAATCTGTGGAGCTCGGCCCGTTTCAATTTGTAGTAAGGATTAGCACAATCAAATCAGCAATGCAAAGTTGAATAAGTGCTCAACAACGGTACAGTGCTGGTCCTAGGCTAAACCCTGCTAGAGACGCAAGCCTAGACACAAAGATGGTCACACAAATGATATAAAAGGCTCAGGACAGCAGCAACTAAAACTCTCAGCACTTCTCTCTTTTTTCGATTCTTTGACTTCCTTTTTCTGCGACCTTTCTTTTCTTTTCTCTTTCTCTCTTTCTATTTTTTTTTCTTTTGGGAAGGAATGAAAACAGAGATAAAAAGGGCAGACAGCAGACCTCAGATCTCTTTTGTGACTGCGACCCGCTCGGTTGGAATTTTATGGCAAATGTGGATCCGCTGGAAAGATAACGTGAAGATCTTTCTAGATTGTACAAAAATGTTCCAAACAAACAACAGATCACAGAGATATGGTCGTTTTCTTCCGCAACAAAATCTAATTACCCAAATCTGTTATTTGCAACAAACTCAGATCTGGATTGATTTCTTTCTTCTATTGTAGATATGAGCATGGACATGATAAGAACTCGAAACTCTAATGGATTAAACACTAAGATCAGCAACACAACACGATGATGCAATCACAAATTCAACAACGCAAATTACTGAAAAGAATGATGCACAGGCTCAAAGATCTAGGACAGCGGAAATGATTCAAGATTTTTTTGATGGGCTTTTATCAGGACAGTGGGAATATGAATAAAACTACAAAAAAGAGAGGCTGATCTCACCGAGCAACCTGAAAGCTGATGCCACTTGATCGGAGTTGAGATGTCCAATCTTTCGGTGAGGTGATAACTATCGATTTGGTGGAATCGACCCTCATGATCCTACTACAAACAAACAGCTCGTGTGCGCCTTAGCAATCACAGAGCAACTCCGAATGGTTATTGACCTCGTCAGAACAGCAAGATCAACCTGACCACAAAGATCCATTCGTGCAGGCAATCGAAAAGCAAGCAAGAACAAGATAGCAAACTGAAATCTCTCGAATGTGGAGTTCTCAAAAGCTGTCTAACAGGTGGTCGTTGGACACAATTGAAGATTAGAAAGTTTGCACAAGAGCTAAACTATAACAAAAGAAAACCTAAGTGTTTCTGCTGGTGGCTGAGACCTTTTAATAGGGTGGAGGACAACCAGGGGGTGCTGCGGTCGTACTCAAACCCTAGGACGCGCCCCTAATGGGCTCAACTTGATACACGGGCCACGGGACGCAGCACCTTCTGTATAAAAATGGTGATTGGCACTAATTCCGATATGGTATAAAGGTGAGGCTGGATCCATTCGAAAGTAGACTTCATGAGCTTTACAGAATGTATAATACCCAAATTAGATTCTGTATGAAGTCGTGGCTTCCATTGCAAGTTTGTACTTTTCTGCAGTCCAAATCCACCATGTGTGTATCTTTCCATTATAGTCCTCATCAGAAGGTATTATGTCCACATCACAGGCTAATTGTTTATCACAGTGGAAAGGAAATTAAACTCAGAGAAATGAAAAACCCGGGCCACACCTATCAGAAAATCCTCTCTTCTGCGACCTCCATAAAGAGCTCAGAATTTGACTGCTGCAAGGCCACTGGAGCGACCAGTGAACCCAATGGCAGTTTTGTGACATCCCGCATCTTGACGACATAAAAGAATCATGAGAGTTGAAGTGAAGTCGAAATCTTGGAGCCGAGTTAAAAAACAATTAAAACTGCACAAGTAAACTTTTTATTTTCAAATTCAAATTCAAATTTCAAAAAGGCAAGTTCAAACTTTTTCAACGAAATGTTATGAAACAAAATTCTCTCTTTGAAGTTCTTGCAAAAACTTGAATTTTAGAATTTTTGGTAAAAATTTATTTAAGGTTTAAAAAGACCCAAATAAATAATTCCTTTCAAATAGTGTAATTGTTTTCCCGAATTTATAACATTTATGTATTCCGATTTTGAACTTGAGCCCAAAATAAAAGTTTCTCCTTATTGAAATTTTTACCATTATGCAAAGTTTCATTTTTTATCTGAGCTCGGGAAGTGTTCCTTTCAGACTCCAGAAACGATGAACTGATCCCAGTTTTTTTTCCAGAATTTTCTTATCAGTTAACCAATTTTGAAATTCCATATCTTCCACATCCCTTTGCAAAACTATTCTACTAAATTTCAGTTCGATCTAAGTTTGTTAGTTCTACCCTTTTTTGTCCTCAAAATGGATAAGCTTTAAGTTCAATTAGAGTCACTGGTCAGATGGGGCCAACCTGTCGGCCTCACCCCACCTCCTTCCCTTACCTCTGGCTGCCACAGAGCCTGCCAGGTGTTGCACGCCTGCGCCCTCTTCGTGTAAATGCACACGAGAAGTTCACCCCCACCCCCTCTAGTCGAGCCCCTCCCTCACTCTTAAGCCGGACGCCACTCTCTCTCTCTCTCGGCCACCACCGTCACCTCTCTGTGGACGCCACCGTGGAGCGTCCCAAACAGCCACCTCCAGCTCCAATCCGCGACGAGGAGCTGCGCCCCAGCTCTCTCTAGATCCAGACGAACTCAGCTCGCCTCCTAGTCCACTGGACTCGATGGATTCCATGTTTTCCCCAAATCAGGTTCTTTGGACTGCCGGCCGCTCTCCACCCAAGTCTGGCCGCTACAGGCGAAGATCCGTCGATTCCTCCTGGTTCCTGGCTGCTCCCTTGCGCATCTCTAGGACCTCGGATTCCTGAGAATCGTTGACTGTTGGCGCAGGAATTTTGAAGACAAGCTCGCCGACCGCCTGAAACACGTCACCCCTCCGACGAGCTCCCTTCGTGGCCATTTTCAGAGCCAGCAGAACCTGTGCCGCTCCTCTTCCTGTGATGATGACACTTGAAGTGAAGACGTCGTCATGTTTCGGGAACCAAAACACCGCCACCACCTCACCAGACCCGTCTCGGGTTGCCGCTCGCCGATGGCTACCTTCCGGTGAGCATCCCACCGCAACCCCCCCCCCCCACCAAGCGCCCCTTGCCAAGGAACCCCTTTGGTGTTGAGCACTTTGCATTTTTCCGCCGGGCGCAGGGAGCCGGCGAGCGCCGCCGCTGCACCGACCACCTTGGCCATGGCCGGCCGCCCGCCCAAGCTAGTCCCGGGATCCTCTGCACGCCCGCAGATCGGCATCCCGTGTGGTTATATGTGTGGCCACCGTGGGGCCTTGTTTGCATTTGGGCCGTTTCCAGGTGGGCCAGTTCCCTCGTGGGCCATGGAGTGACCAGGCCAGCCGGCTGGTTCGACTTTAATTATTTTCAAATTGATTTATTTAATTGTCAGAAAATAGTTTCAAGTTGTAAAATTCCTAGAAAATTCATCTTAATTCGTAAAATTATGAAATAAACTTTTTAGGATCCCGTCAACTATAACAATATTCTGAAGCTAACAATTTCTCATTTTATACATAAAATTAATGTAACCATTCCAGATCACTAAATAATTCATTAATGCATTGTCATCATTCCTTGGCATGATAAACTCTTGGAATTTTTTTTTTGTTTCTGTAGTCCAACTTTCTGGTTCTGCAATGTTCATATTTTATTTCGTCAAAATATTTTTTATAAATGTTTTATTGTGTTTAAAAGGTATTTAATTTGTTCTAAATTTATTTGATTTCAATAAATTCTGAAAAGTTATATAAAAATTGTTTATAACTTTTCTGATTTTATTAACAACTCAAATTTGTCTTTTTTTTTCAAAAACCTTGTTAAAGAAGTTTTATATCTGAATTTACTAGTCATCTTTTGAAAAGAAAAAGCTACCAGTGCATGTGATTTCAATTCAAGTTTAAAAAAACATTCTAATTCATTTCTTTACATATCATTTCATGTATAGGATGTGAACCATTCGAGGAGGAGTTCCACGAAGTTCCATCAGGCAAAGATTTCTAACTGTAAGCAAAGCCAAGGTAAGCTCCGGTATATTAACCTATTTTAATGTTTTATTTTATCACTATATATGATTACTTGTATTTTGCATCAGATTTTTATGAGTTGATTGAAAACCTAGATTGCATGATAGTATTATTTCGATGTTAATGGTATTTTGTATTGTAGAGCTATTTGGCAACCATGATTGGAGTAGTAGTTTATAGTGCAAATTAAATTTATATTTTATAAAACTTAATTTACTGCTAAAATTTGAAAGTAAAGATCCACTATTAACGCTGTATTTTACAAAATAGCCGTCCTCCGTGAGTACGCCTTCTCATATTTTAAAAGCCTGCTATAGTTGGCCACTTTGACGAGTAATACTTGATAAGCGTTGGTTGCTTAGGGCTTTGCTTTGTTGTTTTTATTGCAGGTGTGATTCTTTCTTCCTCTACAAATCGAATGAACATATTGCTTGCCGCATTGTGTTGTCAGTGTGTGCTGCTAGAAGGTGCATTGTATACGTTCAATGCATTCTTTTGCATGCGTAATCTTCACGATTCCCAATTTTTATAATTAGGATATTGCTTCCGTTCTTTGAAATTCATTGTTTTATAAATATAATCAACAATTTGTAACATATTTTATCGTGTACCAAATCACTAGCTCTCCCTTGCTCACTTTTACCCGTGAAGAAAAAAATAAAAAAAAAGAGCAAAGGCTCCTCGTCGTCCCTAACGGGAAAATCTAGCAGACTCGCTCACTTTTTCCCGAGAAACAAAAAAAAAAAAAAAGGAGGCCTTGCCAAGCTCGCCACGTCAACCTTGAGCCGCTCGACTACTGGAACACACCGGACACCATTTTCTTCCTCACGGCTGGCCAACTCCATCAACAAGATCGTCGGACTCCAACAACAACTACGCCATCTTGACCCTTCCCCAAACATCGCTGACCCCATCTCAAGATTAAACGTTGCAAGGTACGCCGAGGTGAACTTCCCCTACAACTTAATCCTCTCCCTTGGGCATGATGTTAGACACATTTTGAACTTCACTTAGAAGGTGTTTGGATCGACAATTTGTAACGTATTCATATTACAGCGTAATTCAATAACATCAAAATATGTTTGTTTCAACTAACTCTGAAATCAAATGCGGTCATCAAATCCCAACCTATTCAAACCTGAAACACCCCAACCTGCACCGTAATCACATTTGTTACCGGCCGCAATCACCCCGATCTCATCATCTCTGACTCTTTCCTCAACCTCCGTCCACCTCCAGCGAAAACAAAACTCAGGACCTCCTACCGTGCCGAGGGGGTCGCATGGGAGGGGCCCCAGGCGCGTGCCCCGCCTCCAGGCGTCGTGCCCGCCTCGTGCCGCATGCCATAGCGATGAGGATTCCTTCCTTCGGTCGCTGGCGATGAGGCTTATCTTCCGTCACCCGTCGGTGCGTCTTGCCGGGCTCCTCCCGGATCTCAGCCTGACACCGCCATCGAACCCTCCTCCATGGACCTCACGCCATCATGGTCTCCTGCCGAGGTGAAGCGCACCACCTAGGTGAAGAGCACCACCTGCTTCGATTAAATTATACGGTTGTAGTCAACCTCTGCTGCGTGGAGATCGATCCGACCTTCTGTCGATTTCTCTTCTGTTTGTCAGGGAGCCCAAAGGTTGCGTCAAGGATTCGCCTTTTCTCCTCAGCTGCATTTGTTCTCTTTCATTTTGTTTCTTAATCTTAATTCTTGGTGAAATATTTGCAGAATTAAATTTAGAAAATCTTGAGAACGACTCAGTTTTGAGAAATACAACTATGAATGAATCAAAGGACGTGTGTGGTTCTGAAAATAGATTAGATTTATGATCACCATTATTTTGTAAACTGTGAATTTATCTAAACTTTTTTACTTGGAAAATATTATACGGTCATTTTGGTGCTACTAACTGATTTCATTGCATTCTCTTAACCAAACATTGTATTGGAATCAGAAACGGTTACAAATAAGAACCAAACAAAGTCCGTAATGGCATACATTAATTTTGAATACACTCGTATTTGATTACCATTGCGATACCATTACCAAGGATGAACCAAACGCTACCTTAATCTTATCCGTGTCCACCATCACCATAGATGGCATCAAGCTCGCTCCAACCCATTATCCTCCGTGATGCCAAAGTGTAGGCTCTAGATGTCCCACCAAAGCTCTTAAGTGTTAGCACTAATTTATATTAATCCCCTAGGATCCTGACTAGCCAAAACCATGAACATGCTAATTGCATTATTGTAGATAACAAGAACTGATCGGTTGGGGATATTTGAGGAAGACCCATGCATGCCTGCTTGATGCAGGAATGTGGAGCATCTCCGGATCTTGTCTTCCAAGGTGTCCTGCTGAGATCGGTATGAACTGGCGGAGCTTCATAGGACCAAGGGTGGCCATGCCCCGTCCCTTTAGTTCATACTAGAAAAGATAGCACGGCATTTTGCCGCGCTATATGATCCCTATTGTTAAATATTTTACAATACAACATTTGTTTCGTCATATATAAAGAAATGGCAACAATAGTGGATGTTGCATCAGTGGGCTTGTGACTGCCATTGCAATGGTTACGAGGCTATCGCAATCAATTGTAAATGAAATTTGCTTGTACTACATGATATTTTGACAAATTTGTATCAGCAAAAGATTTTTTTTTCAATTTGTTCTAGCAAAATAAGAGTTATCCTTCACAGCCACACAGAGCAATGTAAAAATATTTAATTAGTAACTAACTAAAGCAGTTATATTGCCTGCAGAGCAGTACGAAACTGATTCTTTTTTTTCAAAAGGCAAATATTTTATATTCATTTCCGTTTCATAAACCCAGATTAAAAATATATCGGACATAATCTTATGAGGGCTGTGATCAAAGCAATTGCAAGTATGTTTTTACCTTGATCGTGCTCTTCTCCGAAGCTGGGGACTAGCTACGAGGAAGCGCAAAAATATTTTCTCATCTTTCCTCATCACCGTGACTGGATGATCGTGGAACGCGCCGGGTTACAACTACCGCCGACGGCGAGCTTCTGATGATGAGTACCAGCATAGGGCTGCTTTCGATTCTATCCTCATGCTGGGATCCGAAAGCACGGCTATCGCGGTAGATGAGGCTGTTTCACCTCGCCATTGCAGCAGCCGTCCAGGACAGCAGGAGCAACTCGCGTCAGGAATGCCGGACTGCTGCACTTCGCTGTAATGTGTTCTGCCAGTTTTTACTGCCTCTGTTCTTAAATTGATGTCGCCGTTGATTTTTAAAACAACTTTGATCATTCATCTTATTCAAAATTTTGTGATAAATATCATATATTTTGTTATAATTTGATTTATCATTAAAATTATTTAAACCATAACTTAAAATTTTATATATTTGAACTATTTTTTTTAATAAGACGAATAGTCAAAGTTAGTGTTGAAAGTGAATGACGACATTAATTTAAAAATGGAGAAAGTAGTTATTAGGTACAAGTTCAGAAAATGGCGCAGCAGCAAAAACTGCAGGACATAGTCACTAACTTGCCCAGGGGTCGAAAGCACAATCATATAATCATAAATGCTTTTTTTTAACTATATCCTATATATTTGTGGGATCATTCTGATGCATGTAACATTAAGCAAAATACATTGATCATTGATCTTAAGCAAGGAAGCGGCATTATGCAACTGATACAATGAAGTTTTTAAACTAATTAAGAAATAAGAATACTTAGAAGCTATTGACCTAATTGGACAGAAATTTGATAAACAATCAAGTATTTCATATGAATTGATGAAAAAAATATAATGTGAATCATTAGTCATCTGTAGCACACTTAAAATGCATACCCAACTGATATATTATATTGGGATACAAAACTTGGCACCTTCCTTTTGTGGCACATGATTTTAATTCTTACTACTTGCAGCCTTCTCAAAATACAATCATGTCACATTGAATAGTAATTGTTAGAGTATAAGTGAATTGCCCACATTTCTCCATCAGCTTAAGCTTTTGGGGTCAACTGGTTGGTGCATGCAACTTACTATGTTATCAGATCCAGAGATCTCGAGTTCGAATCTTGGCGGGCACAATTTATTAAAATAAATTGTAGCCTACTTCAATTTCACGCTTGCGTCTATAAGAGCTGCACGTGAGGGCGGTGTGTTAGAGTATAAGTGAATTGCTCATCTTTCCCCATCAGCTTAAGTTTTTGGGGTCAATTGGTTGAAGCATGCAACTCAATACTAATGACTCATGAAGCCTTAATACAACTGCTATTTAGTAGTTGGCATATCTCACCACATCAATGCTTATTTTTTTAGATACCACGACTCCTATTGATTGAACTAAGATGACATTTTACCTGGTAACATACAGAATATTACGAGCCAGGTACAGAGCAATATATAAGCAACAAGTGACTGGTGCACGCGTATCTTGCTGCCGACCTACGACCTGCGCCTTAGATCTCTGCAAAGAGGAACTCGGCAAATGTGAGTTTGAGAACAGATATAATTAAGATCCTAATAAATCAATAACTTCCAGGAATGACATATATGAAACAATAAAATCTTATGTGCCGTTTGAAACTATTATACATTAAGTTATTCCAAAGAATACCATCTCAAAGAAAAGTAAAGGCCATCGAACTTTGTTCTATATGCAATGTCATGAGCTATTGAACTGAAGAAGACGGCTGCCATCAGAGAGTCATTTTCCAGGAGATGGAGCATCAATAACTGGTTGGTGCATTATTTAACAGCAGCATGATTCATGGACATATGAATCAACATTTACACTACTAGATTACTTGATACTTATTGCAACAAGCTTCTATCTTAAAAGAGTTCCGCTAAGGTAGACCATCTCTCCTTCTTTCACCTCTTAGGAGGTGAAACCCCGAATCAATCTGAACCGTCGAATTTTCAAAGGAAAAAAAATATTCCATGCGATGTCTCCGGTGAAATTTCCTTCCATAGAGCAATTTCCTTCCCAATGATGACGTTTATTTCCAAAGTAGTCACTTACCTAATATACAACACATGCAACCTTCCATAACTTATTGAATCCCTTCAAATTTAAATATTATAATAATTATTAAATATTTTAGTGCGTTGACCTCCTAGGAGATAAAAGAATCATTTTCTTCTCGAGATCCGTGTAAATGGACGGCTCAGGTTCATTTGGGTCTACCGGAGAATTTGCCTCTTAAAATTAAAAAAAGTTAAATCTTAAGTCAAGAAGGCTGATCTTAATATTTATAGGACAAAACTGAATCAATATTCTTTACAGTGCTCCTTTTGAATTTGTTTTTACTCCAGTTCACATCCCAGGGTGATGGTGCATGATGATGTGAGAAACAAGGGTATGTTTGAATTTCTGAAAGCTAATAAAAATTTGGTTGCGCACAAAACAACATTACCGACGCAGGCGTCAAGTTGGGGAGCGTCCCCTGCTCCCCTGCGAAATGTTGCTAGAGCAACATGTCAAATATACAATGGCTGTACAACTTATGTGATTTCTTGATTAGCTAGATTAAAACCATTTTATCGCTTGTATCGTTTTCACCATCAATCTTCTTATAATTGCTACAACATGGGAGGAATTAGTACGATAGTACTGTGGTGTGAGTTTTAACATCCACTCGGTAATGTAGCAACAAATCGCGTTGGTTTCCTATTGAACGGTTGAAATGTCTAAATTCCAGCTACAGTGTTATTTTTGAATTTAACTGGA
>BCLF01000041.1:201558-214592 GCA_001602275.1 Zoysia japonica
GTCGGTACTAATAATTAAGTTGATTGCATGCTATGGTGATCAATATTCTTCCAAATTGTTTGTTATGGAAGACATAAATAGATGCATGCCATAAGTACTTTCATCATTGATCCATAAAAAATGACCCTTTTCATAGAAAATGTAGATAAATAGAGGAAATGATAGAAGACCATTTGTAGATTACTCATGCTCGTGGTGGTTACAGTAATGGTAAAAGGAATCAGCATTTCTAAGTAAAAAGAAAAGATTATGACTTCTTTCAGCTGCAAAATCCTTTTTCATTTTCCAAAAAGTGGGTTAACTTAGAATTTTTCTGAGAAGCAGAGAGTACAAATCCAACAATATTTTCACCTAAACTTTCATTTGCAAAATCTTAGGTAATTATATAGAGGTCTGAGGATCAATGTTAGTGTAGCAAATGAGCAATCAATCATGTAAACTCAGAAGCATGGGCTACTTACATTTAAAATTGGGTATGCAATTAAGCCAGATAAAAACTAACACACAGTCTACATTCTATGAGGGTGCTCCATTGTATTATATATGCATAATTTCAGCCAAAAAAGGTAGATAGTAAGCACAGCAAAACAATCCTTAGAAATGAATTGCAGTTTCCAACCTAAGTTGATAGCAGATGCCAATTTCTTTTTCCACCACTCCAGTACAGAGAAACAAATTAATTGAAGTTGTTTGAAGCTAAATAAATAAATTTAGCATAGAATTTGAATTAAAAATGGCACAAGAGCATTCTAACCCAGTAGGTGCTGCAAGCACCTTAGCAGGAACAATCGCATCATCCGACTTGTGATTGAATGCGGGAGCAAGGCTGTCGTGGCCGCCGCGCAGCTGCAGGCCACAGTCAGGAATGCCGCGCTACCTTCCCTCATCGTCCTTTGGGGCCGCAGAACATGTGAATGTTCCTTGCATCAAGAATGTAACCATTTCTGCAATCACTCATTGCAAATGTTGTTTAGCTATCCATTTTATACCTAACAATTGTCTCTATCAGAAATATATATTGCTGTGCGAGAATTTTACGTATGTGATTTATTTATATAGCTGTGTAGGTTAGGACATATAAGAAAATTCAGAACAGCAGAAACCCAATGTTGCATTTAGGTTTGTTATTTTTAACATTTAAAGCACAGATAAATATATAAAATACAATGAACTAACATGAAGAATATAAAGTGGTACAATTTGTGTGTGCGCAGCACATCAGTGCTGTAGATGTTCTTGACTTCATGTTCAGCTTAACTTGCATGACTTTCAGAAATGTTGCATAATGAATTATTGTTATCTCATCATTTAACTTTGTAGTGATTTATTTATTCATTTTTATTTCTGATTCATGAAGAGAGAAAGTTAACATCAAGTGGAATCCCCTAAACCAGATATTCTAAATGCTGTCAGATTAGAAGGGTGAATAATTCTGAAGCATGCTGTTATCAAGAATTTCATCGAGCATATGGGGAGCATGGTTGGTTGAAGGATGAGTTAGCAGAATAACAAGTTATGAATTCGAGACTTGCAGCTTGGTGAATGCAACTGAGATTAACTTAGGATTTAGAAACCTTGTGCAGCAAAAAAAATTCTATCCACATGTAACACCCAGCCCATCTTGGCTGCCTTGGTACATGGGCTCCAAGGCCCACGGGCCACGGGCTGTGACACCACACTGCCAATATGGAGCTATGAGCTGATTATTGAATAATACACGTGATCCCTTGACAGATGGAAGTGAGTTAGCAGCATTTGGTAAGACTCCGCGTGTCCAAATGATGAAAGTGCATTACCTGCACTAAGCGGAGCACCTCGTCGACGCGTGCCCCCGACATCCCCCGACATCGAGAGCCTGGCACGGCGCCACGATGTCGGCGAGCTCCTCGAGGTGGCGAGGCATGGGCACTAGCCGCTGCCGGCGGTGAAGATGGTCAGCAGAGGTCGTCGTCGTGAGGAGCAGGGCTTCGGTGGTTCTCGCTGCTGCTGGAGCGGGCGCAGTCGCGCAGCTCCGGGGATGGGCCGGGATTGAGCATCGTCGCCGCCGCGTAGGCCGGGGTGGCTTGGCGACGCTGGATCGAGCGCTCAACAGGGGAGGGTCTGCGGGTTGGGGGAGTGGACGCTGGATGGTAACGATTGACGTTCTGTTTCATCTAACGGTTGGAACAAATGGTAATGACGTGGCACAATATGGTGGCCAGAAACCGCACTGGTTTAGATATAAAAGATTTTTTTCTTAATGAAGTGTTAATTTCTTCATCTCTAAAATACATCGAAATGAATTAGATTTATCTAATGGTATCATCTCCTTTCATAACCTCCCCTTCAATATGCTTAGGGCTGAAAATGATCAGAAATGGTCAAGAAAATACCTCAATTATTTTCATTTTCACATTTGTATCACCTAATAAAAAACGAAAATGGGAAACCGATAATGGAAACGAATGAAAAAAATCGGTCTTCCAGAAATGAACAAATCTGGACAGAATATACCGAAATCGGTTGGTAACCTCTTAAATTGGAAAACATAACATTTTTTAATAAACCTTAGTAATTTGGTTCTTTTTTCTTCAATAATTTCTCTTTTTTCCACTAATTTTGTTTCAGTTACTTACTTAATTTTCTCTACTCCACTAATTTTTGTTACATCTCATTCAGTATTTTTTTTATATTTCTTCAGTAATTTCCTCTCTTTGAGTAATTTTATTCTAATTCCTTCAGTAATTTTTGTTTACTTTAGCAATTTTGGATTGAAACTTTTAGTAATTTGTCAAACTTCAGTAATTTAATTCAATTTTCTTCAGTAATTACTAAAATAAAAATTGAATTAAATTACTGGAGAAAATAAAAAGTGCTAAAGAAAATTGAATTAGATTACTGAAGCATGATAAATTACTAAAATATTCCATACAAAATTACTGAAAGAATTGGAATAAAATTACTGAACGAGAGAAAATTACTGAATAAATACAACAATTACTGAATGAAAATGTAACAAAATTAATGGCCGAGAGAAAATTAATGAAATAATTAAAACAAAATTAAAGAAAAAATGTGAAATTACCAAAGAAAATAGAACAAAATTACTGAGGGTGTAGAACAGTAGTGCATTTTGCACGAAAACAAATTACTGAAGCACAATAAATTACTAAAAGATCTAATATGATAAAATTACTGAAGAGAGAAAATTATTGAGTAAAAATTTAACAAAATTAGTGGGCGGTGAAAATTAATGAAATAGTTAAAATAAAATTACTTAAAAAATGTGAAATTACCAAAGAAAACAGAAGAAAATTACCCAGTGTAGTTATTCAACACCCAGGGTATATATATAAACACAGACCAAAACTTCAGCCCGCCAAATCCCTCTCTATTTTTCTCAGTAAAATTTCCACCGTGCATTAACTCTCAAAAGTTTCTTTCTTTTCCCTTCATCTCTACTAATGGCTCATTTTGAAACATAGGGTTTTCACAGAAATCTTATAAAATTTTTACAAAAATAGTTCAATTTTATATAGGAAAAACGCAAAAAGCAAGTAAAATTCGAAGCTCCAGCCTGACCTCTACGGCGTTCACCTGCCAACTTTATTTCCTCCAGCTTCTCTCTCTCAGGACGCAGCGGCCTCTCTAATAAAGTCTCCATCTCGCTCTTCTATGGCGAGCTCCCAGCAATCCCCATCTTTCTCTTCTCGGTGAGCTCGCTGCAGCGTAGGAACTCGCCTACTTCAGCGCACGGCTAGATCTTCCGCCTCGCCGCGATAGACGCAACCTCGGCGTGGGCATCTACCCCTGCGGCCATTAGGGAGGCCGTTCCGGAAGAAGCTCCGTGTGCAGACGTGAAGGGAAGGAATTACGAGGACGGCGCGTACGTGGTAGGGTAGGAGCTCATTGCCAAAAGTCATCTTCACCGAGGTAAGGAGTGAATCCGGAAACATATGGAAAGTACAGTAATTTATAGAATAAAAATGGGAATTCGAAAACTGCTCTACCATTTTTGTTCCCGTTTCCATTTTTGAATTTATCATTTTCGGTTAATACTGCACTTTCGAAAATGAAAGCGAAATTCCGGGAAACGAAAGCCGGACCGATAGGAAATTCCCGCCCATTTTCAAGTCTAAATATGCTTCAAGCTCCGCATTCTGGTCTTCAAGCCAATCCCATGCATTCTGGATCGGATAGTTTCTGCCACACTTTGGGGGGAATGTTACCCCTTTCTTATAGCGTGGGTTGGCCTAGGACCAAGCTGTTAGAACGGGAAAATTTTTACCACAGATCAGGGCATGATTAGAGGACAACTAAGGCTCATAATACTTGCCCATTTGACCAAGTCTGGGATCATTCCAACACTAGGACCCTCCATACCTAAATGATATACAACTTAATTTTCTGCAATTTTGTAAATTCATAAGTAAAATATCCCAGCTCCAGGTGAAACCTATCCCATTAACTTCATATGAGAGTTAAGTACCAGTTAAGAATAACAACCAATAATTATTTCCTGCATTTTAATCAAGTGATGACATGTTACCAGTGGTATCAATTTAGCATAATTCAAAGGGTCATAACATCCTGTGTTACTATCATCATATTCATTTCGGTGCATCATTTTGCTCTTTCATGATCGAGCAACCGGAGGGTGACAAAGGTGTTGTTGAGGGTGCAGTTGAACCGACAATCCAATCGAGGACCTACATTTCAAAGAAACCATCTAGTTAAGCACATCACCAACTATTTTGGTTACTCATATTGAATGAAATTATTTATGCTATTATTTGCTTTATGCCATTTACTATCTTTTTTTTATTTCTTGTCCGAATAGGCTTTATTGTGTATCTGCATGGTGCTATAATTGAATTTTGCTGGTGAGGATTAGAACATGTTTAGCTACTTTTACCCTGCCAGATGTGGTGATGGCACTATACCATAGCCCATGCATCGTGACAGCTTTTCTGTCGCTAAAAGCCGATATACCGACAGATGGTCTGTCGCTAAAAAGTTTTACCGGCAGACCTGGTCTGTCGGCTATAGTGCTGTTGGGATATAGAAATACCGACGGACCACTTATACTGACAGATCGTCTAATAGGAATATTAACTTATACCGACAGACGGTCTGTCGCTATATTTAGATATAGCAACAGACGGTCTGACGCTATTAGGAAGTTATACAACGTGAATCTCCCATACAAATTCTAAATGTCCCATACGAACAAAATAAACAGTGCATAAAATTATATATTTTATAGCCACAGACAAAACTCACAAATCATGTCCACCACTAGCCATTCAAACAATACACTCAGAAAACACATACAAACTGAATAAGTTCACAATTTATATTAATAGTAGTAGATCTCTCATGGACCATTTGAAGCACATGATTCATTGGAGTTAAAGAACATAAGATGGAAGAAATGCTACATGACACTTATATGGTTCCCTTGCACTCTTTACAAAATGATCTATCTCTAGAATGTCATTACAAAAATTTTGTCCCTAACTTAGATGTACAAAACAAGCACCATGGCCGCTTTGTCCAATGAGGGGCTGCATCCATCACTTGAAGCTATAACCTTCCATCTGAAATATAAGTTCACATTCATCAAGTTGGGTGAATGAAACCACACTTCATCTTTTTAAAATAGCAACTTAAAAATAGCACTAGAGGTGTATATCTAAACATGAAACAAAACTAGAGCTCTATATGTAAACATTAAAAACAGCACTAGAGCAGTTGGGCAAATTGAATCAAATCACATGTATATAGAGGAAATTCAAGAATAGCATATATTGAGCTGTGGTATAGTGATCTACCTACACCATAGGCTGATTTTGAAGTCTTGCTAACCTTCAACTGTTATAAATATTACAAATTAGAAACTATGACCATTCATCGCATATGAAAACAAAAAACAAGGAGAAGAGTTGTTTGTTACCCTGCAATATGGCCATGCAATTGATAGGTCCTTAGCATCAGCCATCTCTTGCACACCATCATAAGGCCGAGGCAGCTTTGCATTCCTTTTCAACACAACTTTGATAACAACTTTATAATATTGCTTTCCAAGAGCTTGTCCTGCTAGCACAGAGCTAGGATTACTTGAAACAATTACTCCCTTGGCCACAGGTTGATCAGCTCTATTGATTGCATATAGTATAACTTCTTTGCCAATTTACAAGCATTGACATCATTTTAGAGAATTGTATGACTAAATAAAACTACCATCACATTAGAAGTAAAAATATTGCCAAGCCATGAGAATATTACCAGTTCATCATGTGGGAAGTGATGAGCATCACCTTGCCTTGTTGGGGCTTCATTGACATTGCCTGTAGGAATAGGGCTCAATTGAGAGGGCTGCTGGACTGCTGGGGCTGCAGGAAGAGGGTTAGGAATAGGACTAGACTGATGGGGCTGCTGGACTGATGGGGCTCTCTTGGTCCTAGGCACAAACATGTATTCATACTCATTAGATTGATCTCCATAGGAATCATCTTCATGAAATTCAACAGCATTATTTCTCTCGACATCATTTTCTTGAGACCTTGGGCTCTACAAACACAGAAGTGGGAGTATATTTCGGTGAGATATCCATGCAACATAAAAGGTTAGTACTTAACATTGTAGAAGGTGTAAATATTTTACCACATAATGTCGTGAATTAGATCCATTCTGTGACATATTTTCCATATTTACCCTTTCCTGCACCAATTCCTCTTGTAACTTTGCTATACGCCTTTCTAGAGCTGCTTGTTAACTTTCTGCCTTTTTAATTGCTAGAGCTTGCATTTGAACCCTTGTTGGTGTATAACACTTGACCCCTAGGGTACCAATACTTTGGGAAGTTGGTCCTAGACCCAAAACTTGAACACATCGTTTAGGCTCCTTTTCTCCACATGCAGCAGCAAATACATCACCTTCTTGAATTGTTCTTTGTGTCAATTCTGGCTGGACATCAATAACTGATTTAAGTTTATTCTATCAAAATAGGAAATCGTTGTTAATATACAAATAAACAACATTTTAACAAGTGTAGATTGTTCAAGGCAAAAACTTACAATAATTGGTTCTGCATTCGGTAATGGAACCCCATTTTTTCTTGTATGAATTCTAATATAGACTTCATGTTCGAGGAGGACGCCCCAGTTCATTACCCTGCATGTATGTCATACTCAGTATTCTTATATGTAGCATGCTAATTATTAAAAGAATACAAATATTGGCATACCATTTCGTGCCTCTTGGATGCAAAGCTCTTGCTACCTGATGTATGATGTATGGCTAATTTTGCACGATTGGCTTTGCCTCTTGCTGCACGAGCCTATGATACAAATTTTCAGAAGTTCAAAACGGAAATTTTATGAAGATCACAACATGGTTGATGATACAAAAATTTAACATGACAGGTATGCTTCAAATTCTGTGGATCTCCAATAGTCCGTGATAAACTTCCAATCTTCATCATTGAGTCTATCACCTTGTTTTTTTCCTCACTTCCTCTTCTGTTAACTTGCCATCAAAAAATTGCGCCTTCAATGTTGCTTTAAATTCCCTCCATTTCTTTCCAGCAGCATTTAGGAACCAGTCAAAGGCTTTATCATCAATATCATAGATAGCCAACAATGTAAGTCAATAAGATGGAAATCAGCACTTAGAGTATTAATAAAATGAAGTGCATCAAGCCAATCAATACATCAAACAAATACCTTCAGATCTATCAATACTTCTTCCTTAATGGCAGGATCAACAAGCCGCCAATCAACAAAGGCAATAGAAATTTTTCTTCTCGCATGGCACCCAACAGCACCAGAAAACCTTCTAGCATTCTCACCAACGGGCTGACCATAATCATTAACATAACTTTGATTTTAGGCATGCCAGGTGCCCTTGCAAAAACCTCATCCAATCTGCTAATACCTCTTCCTTTCCTCTTCTTTTGTGTAGTGCTTTGAAAATCTGCTACAAATAACTTGAGAAAATTAGAAGGCGCAATGACAAAGTAGAGTGAAAAATAACTATGTGAGATAATACCACACCTTCATTAGGACATAAGAAGTCTCCAATTGATTCGCATTCAAAGTCTTCATCGACTAGATCATCTTCGCCCATCTCATCTTCATGTTGCCCATCCACATTCATTGCATGGTTTGTTTCTGGTCTTGGCCGCAAATTATGAACTCCACTTGCTCCATCACTTCTGTTATGAGTTATCTAAAAGGATACAACTTGAGTCATATAAATAGAGCTTGCTAAATAATTAAAAACAGTGTAGCAGAACAATATATAGAGGAGATGACCTTTGTTCTTTTCTTATGTAGTGGAAGTGTAGGCAAGGTAGGAATGCCATATGATTGTAGCCTCTTTTTGTTCTTTGCAATGTTTGCATTCCTTTGCTGCTCATACTCGTTGAGGGGGGCATCCTCACTGTTTCTTCTTGCGCTTGACATTTAAAATCCTGAAAAATATTTCAAAAATCAGCAATATGTGGAAGGAAACAATAATGGAAAGGAAATAAATTAGCAATATGTGGAAGAGAACAATAAATTATCAATATGTGAAAGGAAACAATAAATCAACAATATGTGGAAGGAACATCATGTAAGTAAAACACTTAATTTCTAGACTTTTTCTTAGTCTTTTTTGGATCAACAATTGTACCATCTATATCAGTTTTAAAAGAAGGAACCTCTACATTTATAATATCCACTGTGACATTTGTTTTTAATCATGCAATGGCCACACTAATCCATTATCATTATCCATGATCTCATTTTCTATATTATCTAAGTCATACACATCTCTTGGTTTTGATTGAACAACAGCAACGCACTCACTATCCACAACATCAAGAACATAATATACTTGAATTGCTTGTGATGCTAAAATGAAAGGCTCATCTGATATCTTCTCTCCTGTATTGAATCAATGTTTAAAGTTAAAAGATGGGGATCCCAAACTTATCGGTTTTTGCCCATTTGTCTTGCACATGGTTGTCAACCCAATCACACTTGAAAAGCACCACATTTCCTTTATGGTGATAATTTAGTTCAACAATTTCCTTTATAATGCCATAATAGGCATTTTTTCTTATTGTACTGTCATCATAATTGCCTCTCTCAAAGGTTGTTGTCTCAGCCACTACAGCAACACCACTATTTTGAATAGGTGTTCCGTCATCATAGGATTTAGTGTGAAAACAAAACCTATTAATACTATAACTACTATACTTGCGTTCATTCATCATTGGTCCCTTAGCCAAAATTTTTATTTCCTCTGATGCTTACTCACACATTTCTCCCACCTGTGATTATAAAAGACTATTATTAAAGTAAATGGGAAAACTATCTGAAATTTCAAGCACTAAATTTTAGTTTCACTTACGTGCAACCTAAACCACTCATGAAAAGATTCATGTTGCTTGCGATCGATGTCTCATTTATTTCGAAGGCCAATAGAAGAAAGATATTGAGCATGCTTTATGCAAAGGTTAAATTATTATATAAGAATATCGAAGAATTTAATTATATGATGTAAGTTATTTAGATAACTTACTCAAAGTAAGGTACTATGTTGGCATAGTTGAACAAAACATATCTATGAGCTTGCACCCAGGTCTTATGGTCTAAACTAAATGCAGACTTTCTAGCCAATCTTTAACTAATGTTGCGAAAAAAAGGAGTTGTAGTATAATCTTCAACCATTCTAACTTGACGGTTCAATTGTGCCTTGCTAAGAAGATAGCAAGAACAAAGTGTAAGGCACTTTGTGAAATTAGACCACTCCATAATAGATCCCTCGGGATGGCTTTTTGTACGTACAGAACCCTTTAATCTCATGAGAAATCTAGACACAAAAATAATTAGAAATATTAATTGATAATGTTATACAAGTGTAATTCAATAAGATGCATGGCATGAGATAATTACCTCTCCACAGGAAGATGTACCATCAAGTGTACCATAATATCAAAAAAAGATGGAAGGAATATAGTCTCAAGAAGGCTCAAGGTTTCAGCTATGTCTGACTCTAGACTTTCCATATCACTTATTCGAATGACAGGGGCAGATAGTTTCTTGAAGAACTTACATATTCGAATCACTCCAGCACTCACTATTTCTGGCAATATTTTTCTCACGGCAAGTGGTAGCAAGTGTTGTAGAATAATGTGGCTCTCATGACTCTTAAGCCCGAATATCTTCCTCTCATTGACATGAACATTATGTCGTATATCAGATGCATAACCATCAGGAAACTTCACTCCTTTTAGTACTTGACAAAATAATTTCATCTCATCTGGACTCATGGAGTATGGTGCAGGTGGTAAAAAAAATTGATCCTCTACTTCAATAGGATGAAGATCACTTAGAAGACCTAAAGCTTGAAGGTCTAATCGAGAATTCAAACTATCCTTTGATTTCCCAAGAGTGTTAATGAATGTGTTCACTAAACTTTCACTAACATTTTTGCCTATGTGCATGAAGTCAAAATTATGCCGCAACATCAAATCTTTCCAATATGGAAGTTTGAACCAAATAGACCTTCTTTTGAAGATGACTAATGGTTCACCATCCTTGCATTTCTTCCTTAATGGTTTCTTTCCAGATGGATCCTTGCCATAACTAGTATTAAGATCTTTAGCGCATTCTAAAATTTCTTCTCCAGAAAGAGATTTAGGTGCTGGTCTGAACTCAGTTTTACCACCAAATTTGTTGACATCAAATCTAAATAGATGATTTTCATGCAAAAATCTTCTATGACCCATATAGCAAGTCTTGCTACCATTACCAAGTCTTAAAGAGTCAGTAAAAAAGTGGCAATCAGGACATGCTATTTCACCAGATGTAACAGATCCGAAGACATATCCTAGACCAGAAAAATCACTAATAGTCCATATTATTGATGCCTGTAACATGAAGTACTCACCCCTCGATGCATCATAAGTTCTAACACCATTTTCAAACATATCCAACAAGTCGCTAACTAGTGGCCGACAATACACATCAATATCACTACCAGGACCACTTGCACCAGGAATCAGAAAAGGCAAGATGAAATTTGATTGCTTCGTGCACATTGAAGGTGAGAAATTATAGGGAATGCAAATACTAGGCCAAATGCTATAGCTGATATTCATGGTTCGAAATGGATTAAAACCATCTGTGGCAAAAGCAAGACGAATATTGCGGCTATCTGCAGCAAAGTCTGGATGTTTTTTTATCAAAATCCTCCCATAGTGGTGAATCTGCAGGTTGCCTTAAGAGACCATCTTTTTTCCTCCCTTCATCATGCCACCTTGTTAGGCTTGCTATTTTAGAGGATAAAAATAACCTTTGTAGACACTTCTTTATCAAAAAGTAGCGGAGAACCAAGTAGCGGAGAACCTTCTTAGGAACACTATATACATGTTTCCCGTCCAGTGACTTTCTTACTGATTTCCATCGTGAAACCTTGCACTTTGGACATGAATTCAAATCTATGTTATCCTTCCAATAGAGAATGCAATCATTTTCACAGGCGTGAATACTAATATACCCAATTCCTATGGACTTCACCAATTTCTTGGCTTCATGAAAATATCCGGTAGTACATCATTGAGCAGATCTAACAGCAGGTTTAAAGATTTATCAAACCATCCCCCAAGGAGTTTGATGTGTAGCAACCTAATAAGAAATTGAAGTTGTGTATATTTCTTGCAATTTGGGTACAATTCTTTGCTATTTTCTGCAACCAACCTTTGAATGGCAACTAGTTCTTCACAAGGGTCCGGAATAGAACTGTTAGCCTCAAAAACTCCTCCATCATCTAAGCCAGCAGCTAGGTCTCTAAGCAAATCAGATATGTCATCATCTTCATTACACTCATCCATAACTTGAACACCATCCTCATCAAAGTTGCCATGATTCACAGAAGGAGTGGGTTCCCCATGTAAATTCCATATTCTATACCCTTTTAAAAACTCATCACATATCAGATGTTCATGGACTTCACTGGCCTCTTTCCAAAAAGAGTTGAAACACTTTCTACATGGAAATAATATCTTTCTACCAACCGCTGAATTAGCAAATGCAAAAGCTAAGAAACGGTTTACCCCTTGCAAATATGCCTTGTTGTGCCTACATGAAACTTTCAGGTTAAAAAAACTCAACCTATGTATACCACTTTCAATATTTGTTAAGATTTTATTTTTACCTAGCATCATCATCAATCCAAGATTTATCCATCAATCTTTACTAGAGAGAACAAAAGGCTGACCAAACATATGTATAATTAATTAGTACCAAGAGAACACTAAATGTGCGACAAGCAATAATAAAATGATGTCACAGTGGAGGTATATAAATAGAGCTATACCTGATGCCGCAGAGCTTCTTGATGTCGAGGTACAGCGGAGTAGTTTCTTCTTCTTGAATGCCTCAAACACAGAGTTGCTGCATGATAGTAAGCTAGAATCAAATTTGATGCCTTTACATTTTGAAGCAAAGTTGATATAGAGTTTCACATAGAAAATTGATGCACAACTTCACTTTGAATCAGCAAGATAAGAAGCATGTCAAATCAAATTCTTCATTGAGTACATCAAATCCATACCTTGCAACAACGCAGGAGTGACAAAAGGCTAGCAATGACACTGAGGATCTCGCCGGTGGCTGCCGTCGAGCTAAATCGGGTGCCTTTGATCTAGGATATGGGAGGCAAGATGAATTCCGACAATCTCAAACACACAACATAAAGTGATATAGCAGGCAAACTTACTTGAAGAGGTGACCACTCGGCACGCTCTGGCCGACAAGGACCAAAGGCACAACGCACCAGGCGGTGAGGGCCACGGGGCGTGACCACGGGCATGCGACCGTGGGGCACGCCGCACCAGGCAGCGAGGACCACAGGCTTGCGGATCCAGCGACCGAGCTTGGGGGCAGGCCTCTACGGCGCGCGTAGGGGCCAGGTGCCGTGGGCACAGGGGCGCAGGGGCCAGGCGGCGCATGCCTATGGGGCGCCCTGGGCGCGGGCCGTCGCAGGAAGAGAGCCCCAGC
>BCLF01000041.1:224988-240570 GCA_001602275.1 Zoysia japonica
GGGCGGGCCGGCGGGGAGGGAAGGAGAGGGAAGGAGGGAGAGGAGGGGGGGAGAGAGAGAGGGGGAGCTCGGTAGGATTAGGAATTTTCTTTCTTTTTTTTCTTAATTGGGAAATGTATCTAGAATTTCGAAATTTTAAATTAAAAAAGGTGAAATTTTTGGCTGTTACAAACCTACCCCCCTTAAAATGAATCTCGCCCTCGAGATTCAGAAGGAATAGGAAATAGATCAGGATATTCAGCTCTGAGCTCATCTTCATGTTTTCAAGTGGCTTCATCCTCAGAATGGTGACTCCACTAAACTTTGCACATCTTTATAACTTTACTTCGAGTTACACGTTCGACAGTTTCTAAGATCTTGATAGGTCGTTCCGAATATGACAGATCACCACCTACATCCAATTCCTCCATCGGAAGCTGCTCTTCCGGAACTCTTAAGCACTTCTTCAGTTGTGACACGTGGAACACAACATGTGCATCTGACAATTGCGGTGGTAACTCTAATTGATATGCAACTTCTCCTTTTCTGTTCAAAACCTTAAATGGTCCAATGTACCTTGGTGCTAACTTCTCTTTAACCTTGAATCTGCGAAGACCTCTTATTGGAGAAACCTTAAGATACACAAAGTCTCCAACATCAAAAGCTAGATCTCTCCTTCTATTGTCCGTATAACTTTTCTGCCTTGATTGAGCAACTTTCGAATTTTCTCGTATGAGCTGCACCTGTTTTTCTGCCTCTTTTAGTATCTCCGGCCAGAACACTTGACTTTCTCCCGTCTCATTCTAGAATAATGGTGTCCTACACTGTTGTCCATAGAGTGCTTCAAATCGTGACATCTGTAGGCTGGCTTGATAACTATTATTGTATGAGAATTCCGCATATGGAAGTCTTTTGTCTCAGCTTTTACCATACTTTAGAGCACAGGCACGTAACATATCCTCTAATATCTGATTGGTCTTTTTAGTCTGTCCGTCTGTTTGTGGGTGATAGGCCGAGCTGAAATTTAACTTAGTATCCATAGACTCATGCAGCTTCTCCCAAAACTTCAAGATGAACTGGGTACCTCTATCGGATACCATCTTCTTTGGCACTCCATGCAAACAAACAATCTTTGCCATATACAACTCTGCTAACTTTGCCCCAGTGTAGGTTGTTTTAACTGGAATAAAGTGAGCAACCTTAGTCAATCGATCTACAATGACCCATATAGAGTCATATCTGGCTTGAGTGCGAGGCAAACCGACTATGAAATCCATTCCGATTTCTTTCCATTTTCATTCTGAAATCTTTAATGGCTGCAGTAATCCGGTAGTCTTTTGATGTTCTGCCTTTACCCTCTGACAAGTATCACATAGTGCTACATACTCTGCAATATCTCTTTTCATACCATACCACCAATACCTAGTTTTCAGATTTTGATACATCTTAGTGCTACCTGGATGTATGGAATATGCTAAATCATGAGCCTCTCTTAGAATCATGTCACGGAGTGGCTTCTGATTAGGCACAGAAATTCTCTTGCCTAACCATGAAGTACCTCTGTCATCCAAAGTGAAATTACTCGTCTCATTCCCTTGGATGAGCTGCTTAATCTCGTTGATCTTTTCATCTTCTAGTTGACCTTTACGAATCTCCTCTTCCAAAGTTGATTCAACCTCCATGGTTACTGTTTCTGTAGCATTGACTATCCCAAGGTTGAGCTTCTCAAATTCCTTACTCAATTCTTGTGGTATCTCACTGGCTACTACCATATTACAATGTTGCTTCCGACTTAATGCATCTGCAACCACATTAACCTTTTCTGTGTGATAGTTAATTACAACATCATAATCTTTGATCAACTCTAACCATCGACGTTGCCTTAGATTCAGATCTGTCTGTGTGAAAATATACTTTAGGCTCTTATGATCCGTGTATATCTCACACCGATGCCCAATGAGATAGTACCTCCATATTTTTAGAGCATAAACCACAGCGGTTAACTCTAAATCATGAGTAGGATAGTTCAACTCATGTTTCCTCAGTTGGCGCGAAGCATAGCACACAACTTGACCTTCTTGCATCAATACACATCTCAGACCTTGACGTGAAGCATCACAATAGATGTCAAATTTCTTAGTAATATTCGGCAGAATCAACACTGGGGCTGATGTCAATCTCTCCTTGAGTTTCTCAAAACTAGTTTGGCACTCCTTCGATCATTCGAACTCCTTTCCTTTCTCCAGCAATCGTGTCATTGGCTTGGCTATCTTTGAGAAATCCTTTATAAACCGGCGATAGTATCTTGCCAATCCAACAAAACTGCGAATCTTTGACACACTCTTTGGTGGCATCCAATTCACTACCTCTTTGACTTTGCTTGGATCAACTGCTACTCCTCCTGCGGATATGATATGCCAAAGGAAAGAGACTTGATCCACCCAAAACTCACACTTGCTATACTTTGCATATAACCTATTCTCTCTGAGTTTCTCAAGAACTAGCCTCAAGTGTTGCTCATGTTTTGTTTCATGTTTGGAGAATACCAGGATGTCGTCGATGAACACGACCACGAACTTGTTCAAGTACTCCATAAACACCTTATTCATCAAATACATGAAGTAAGCATGGGCATTGGTTAATCCAAATGACATAATTGTGTACTCATATAACCCATATCTGGTCCTGAAAGCAGTCTTGGGTATATCTGATTCTCTGATCTTTATTTGATGGTAGCCTGACCTTAAATCAATCTTCGAGAATACTGACGCTCCCTTCATCTGATCGAACAGGTCTTCAATCCTAGGTAAGGGATACTTGTTCTTGATAGTGACCTCGTTCAGAGATCTATAATCCACACACATCCTTTGAGTTCTATCCTTCTTCTCCACGAAGAGTACTGGTGCTCCCCATGGTGATGAGTTAAGACGAATGAAACCCTTCTCTTGAAGCTCCGTGATTTGCTTCTTAAGTTCTACTAATTCATTAACAGGCATTCTATAGGGCCTCTTAGATATAGGTGCTGTTTCAGGCACTAGGTCAATAAGAAATTCAATATCACGGTCAGGTGGCATACCTGGCAATTCTTCCAGGAACACATCTTGATAGTCAGCGACAACTCGTATTTCCTCAATGGTTTTGCCCTCCATCTTGTTGAGTACACATGTTGGTCCCACTGTACTGGCTGCTACAAACTCAACCTTAATCCCATTGGTACTTGTTAACTGAACGGCCCTTCTTGCACACTGTATTATTCCGTCGTACTTTTTCAACCAGTCCATTCCGAGGATTATATCTATCCCTCTTGACTCCAGAACAATGAGATTGGACAAGAATTCTACCCCCTTTATGTGCAGACCTACTACTAGCCATAAATGTCTAGTTCTCAATTCTCCTCCAGGAGAACTTACTAGCATAGTATTTTTTATGATAACCATGAGAATTTCATACTTTGCCACAAAATTTGATGCTATGAATAAATGTAATGCTCCAGAATCAAATAAAACAGTAGCAGGATTTGAGTTTGCAAGGAACGTACCCATCATAACTTTTGCAGCGTGCTGAGCTTCTTCATTGGTCACATGGTTCACCTTGCCATAGATGTAGTTGGACTGGCCTTGGTTACTTCTCTGGTTGGACTTCTGAGCTGATCCCATAGGTGGTGCAGCGGCTTTATTCGGACAGTTGTTAGCATAGTGTCCCGACATACCACACTTGAAACATGCTCCTCGAGCTCAGCTGACTGCATTAGCTCCAGTGACTGGCTTGCTAGTGTTTTGCTGAGTTGGTACTGTAGAACAAGGTACTAGCTCATTCCCAGTACGAGGCACCTCTGGTGGGTTAGGACGTGCTGCCTAAAAGTTTAGCTTCTGCATCTGCATCTGGAAGTTAGGGCGTGAAGCTTGCATTGGTGGTTTTCCAGTATACGGAAGACGATACATCGGCCCCTGTGGCGGCATCATGCGGGGGTGGACATTGGGATTGAAAGGCTGCCCATTGAATGATATCTTCCTCTTTCCTTCACGTTCAATTTCTGCCCGCTTGTTCTCAAGGACAAGTGCTTTGTCTACCAGCTTCTGAAGGTTCATATAGTCGTTACTCATAAGTTGGTACTGGAGATCATGGTTCAGCCCATCAAAAAACAGCTCTTGCTTCTTCTCATCAGTGTTCACGTCCTCTAGGGCATACCTCGATAGCTGAGTGAACTTGTTAAGGTATTCACTCACTGACATACCACCTTGCTTCAAGTTCTAAAACTCCTTCTTCTTCAGTCTGATGGTCCCAGCTGGAACATAGTGAGAGCAGAAGTTGGTCTTGAATTCGTTTCAGGTGATGCCTGCAGCATTAGCATGAGCACTGCAGTAAGCATCCCACCAGTCTGCGGCAGCTCCAGCTAACTGATGTGTTGCGTAGAGTACTTTCTCACGGTCGTTGTACTGTACTATGACCAGCTTCTTTTCAATTGATTTAAGCCAATCGTCAGCCTCCAAGGGATCTTTAGCTTGAGAGAAGGTGGGTGGCCTAGTCCTCAGAAACTCGCCCAGCTTGTATTGGCCCTGACCTTGCGGTGCTGCACCTTGATTCTGCTGCATCTGAGTTAGAGTTTGCATCATGTTCTACATCAACTGCGTCTGCATAGCTATGATCTGTGCGAATGGTCCATCAATTCCATTGGCATTGATGTCGTTATTGTTGTTGTTGTCACCTTGGTTATCGTTCTGGGGGACATGGTTGCTCTGGTTCTGGTTGTTCTGGTTGTTCTGGCCGTTCTGGTTGTTCTAGTTGTTCTAGTTGTTCTGGTTGGAGGAACCTCCTTGATCAACTGTAGTACGCCTGGTGTAAACCATCTGGTATAATAGGGAGAAGAGTTGAGGTTGATGATCGAGATAAACGAAAAGAAGAACGAATAAGGAATCCCAACTATATGCATCAAAGTGACACGGTAACAAGGATTTATTCAAACTAAGAAAGATGAGGCTATGAACAAGGTGCCGAGGCATTTTATAGCTCACATCACACCCTAACTAACACACAAGCACACCACAAAGCACACCACTAAAGAACTAAACGACTCTTAACACTGGGGTGCCCTATTACAACTTAAGGTAAGGGACCTCCTATTACGGTCTTCCTCCATCCGAGCGCTACGGCGGTTGTGTTCCCATGGGTAGAAACCTCCAGATAGTGACGGGTGGTGGAGGACTTGGCGACGGTGAAGCGTTGGTCCAACGTCCTTTTTGCCCACCAATTACTTCATCAAGCCTCTCGCGGAGATATGCATTCTCGTCCAGGGCAGCCCGATAGCACTTGCACAAATCCAGCATCAGCTCGTCGCTTCTCTCCCGACTTGGTGCGGGGCTCGGATCATTCTCCATGAACCCTGTAAACCTTTGCGTGCTTGGTACCTTGCAAAGAAAATGGCGAAACTCCGAGTTTTGCAGATCGTCCTTGCGTTTGTGGCTCAGACTCGTGACTGCAGCCCATGCGGCGTCAGCAACTGCTTGTACTTCACTGATCTTGGGAACTGGGGTGTGGTGGTAGCTGTACTCTTGGTTGCCGTCATAGATCCTCAATTCCACCATCTACTCATCCTGTTTTGGCTTTGGAATGACCTGATGAGTGAATGAGAGCACGGTATCCAGGCCAATCTCATCTAGCAATGCTCTTAGTTGCTCTGTGGCAACTCCTCCAAGTTGTCCACTACTACAGAACTTTCGAGGCGTGCGGTGCCATGGTTTTCTCTCTTCTGGTTCTTCTTACACCCTGGGCGACGGAGACCTGATGTAGTCTTCCTCTTGCAGTTCCTCCTCGGGCTCATATCCTTCTAGTTCCATTGGCTCCTCTTCTAGCTCGGATTCTTCTAGATCCACCAGCTCTTGAGAGGCTGCTGGCTCTTGGGGTGTTGCTTGCACCAACTGCTCGCACACTGTGTGGACATCCTTCTCATAAGGTTGTTCTTCGTCAGAGTCGCTGAGCACCCTAGTTCCATGCCTCGATTGGACTTTCGGTACATCTTCGAGTACGGTTGGCAGTGGGGTTGGGATCGATCTCCTTGCAAACCTTCTTGCCAACGGTCCTAGTGGCCTTCCCCTTGGTCCGGTCTCCTTCCTTGCTGTGTACCTTGTTCTTGCCATCTATAATTTTAAAAGAGCATGTGTTAGAAAAATGTAAATAGACTTAAGATGCGGAGTAAAATAAAATTTTTGCAAAACTTTTGGCACATAGTTTTGAAATTAAGTTCCTAGACGTCCATTCTATTCTAGGCTTGCATCCTACAGTCAACACGGCTCTGATACATTGTTGTCACACATGGTTTTAAGGATAAAATCAAGTGACCCTTTATGTGTGCCCAGGAATCAAGTTTCACACATAAAGTGACTTTATTAATGGTAAAAAAGAAGAATGTCTCGAATAAACTAAATTTAACCTATTACAAAAGTGACTAAGAGTCTTATAAATTATTACAAACCAAAGCAGCGGAAAAACAAAATAAAGCGTCTTGGGCTCCACAGGCAGATGACCGAAATAGCTCGCCTAGACTTCAGCTCCAAGGTCTTCAATGTTCTCCCAGACTTCTCCTTCTACTGAGCAGCATTTATAAAGGCAAGGTTAAGTACGGAATGTACTCAGCAAGTGCGAGAAAATATGACATGTGGCACTAAACAACAGACAGCATAGGTTTATTTTGCATAAAAGCACATCACAGAGACACACATCCTATTAAGTGACTATTTACTAAGTGAAAGATATCGCACCAATAGATCAATCCTGCCTACAGCTTACCCAGCTGTAGCACCAACATAAGAACCAATCACAGTATCCCACTGAGATCACCAACCAAACCCTACCAAATCCCACTAATCATGTGAGGGTCCAAGCAATGCTCGTGACCGTGAGCACGGCTGTCATGACAGTTTTAACTCTGCAGAGGTTGTACACAATTTCTCACGAGAAGTGATTTCATCCCCCGTTTCTAGGTGGACTAAGGGAATCTCCATTATGCCTGTGCTGGCCGAGCACTCGCACACTTCCTTTGGTGTGAGGGCCAAGAGATCACTTTAAGGCTTTTCCATGGCTTCCTCCAGTTTGTACGTGCCCACTGAGGTTTCACCTAATAAGGCACTAACCGTAAACTTAGAAAGGCCCCCTCTTATGCCAGATGGTTCCCAAGAGTAACCCTTCTTTCCCCACACATCTCTCTTCAGGTGGATTCAGGCGTAACCTGCTTTCCCCGCTCCACCGGTTGACACGCACAGAACTGGTATCCACCACTTACTACGCCAGGCCGCACCCATTCTTGGCTCGTGGTTGTACGGTAACATATGGGTGGTCGCTCCACGAACCGGTCCTTAGATTTGGAAAGATAACATACCAAGGGATAGTGCCGGTAACCCCGCACACAGCCCTACACTAACCATATCACCCAATCCACTAATCTCCAGGTTGCTATTAAATAACCCATTAATCCTCGTGAAGCAAGTATGATAATAAGTCAAATTAATATCACACATCCCGACAACTGCAAGCTAAGCATGTAATCTACCCAACAAAAGGTAAACTCGGGCGATATGGTATAATATGGAAACTAGGTGAATTCCTAATAATAGGTGCGCATTCAATTTGACACAAGCACGCAATCTACAAGATAGAGGTTTTGTAAGATAGGCACAAAATGGTCAAGGACACTTGACTTACTGCTCCTGGCAATAGTACTCGACGGCTTCAAACTCCTGCTACTGGAAATCTTCGTATTGCGGGTCCGAGACGAAGTCGCCTAATGCACGAGAGCACAACCAGTCAATCAAATGCAACAAAACAGACCAAGATCAGTATGATTATGTCATGAATGCATAGGTTATTTCGATACGATTGTTTTGGTATATTATTTGCTGAAATCGGAGTTACGGTTTAAAAGCTATAGCATTTATAAGGTTCAGGGACTAATCTGTAATTATTAATTAGGTACTGAGGACCTATCTATAATTTACAAAATTATTTAAGGGCTAAAATGTAATTTCAAAAAAGTTCAAGGGTTTAAATGTAAAATTGTCATTAGGCAAGGACTAATTTATAATTAAAAATAAGCATAGGGGCTTTTCTGCAAAATTGTCATAATTAAATATAATTAAATTAATTATCAATTAATTATTATTAAATTAATTATCAATTAATTATTATTAAATTAACTATCAATTAATTATTATTATTATTAAATTAATTATTAACTAATTACTAAATTTATTTTTCAGATTAATAACATTATTAATTATTTTATTATTTTATTTATTAATTATCAGATTAATCTAAAGTTAATTAAATTAATTTTCTAATTTATTTTAATTAAGCTGCCTTGCTGACGTCATGCTGACGTCATGCTGACGCAATAAAGATTTGATTTATTTTTATTCAGAAAACATGGTTTAATCTGGGCCCTTGATTTCAATTTGAATGATCTAATAATTTAGATGAGGTGGCTTAATCCGGTGCGTCAAATTTGAATCCATTGGATGAGGTAATTGGGGTGACGTGGCTTGATCTGGGCCTTCGGATGTGGATCGGGCGGCCAAGTTTTAAAGGTGGGGGTGGATCTAATGCGATCCGTCCCATTTAGATCGGACGGCTCGGCCTCGGCGGCACGGCCGGCCGGCGCGGCGATGCCATGGCCGACTCATCGAAGGTGGCCGAGGATGACGCTCTGGTGCGCGGATTTCAGTGGGGAAAAGCTTAAATCAAAACAGAGAGCGCCGGGGTTCTCACCGTGGGCCTGGACGAGGTTGAAGACGACCGTGAGTAGGGGCGCAACGGCGAGGAGGGGCGGAGCTCCTTCGGCAACGGTGGCAGCGAGGTCCAGGTACCGGCACGGAGCGGGAAGCGGCTGGGGAGGGGTGGTGCGGCACGGGGAAGCTCGGCGCGGTGTTGCTCGTGGCCAGGGCGGCTTCAGGAGGCGGTGCGACGGCGAGGGCG
Source organism: Zoysia japonica (assembly GCA_001602275.1). NCBI lineage: Eukaryota > Viridiplantae > Streptophyta > Magnoliopsida > Poales > Poaceae > Zoysia > Zoysia japonica. The sequence goes on from BCLF01000041.1 coordinate 233,932, forward strand.
GTCGAGCTTGAGTTTGGGGAGAGAGAGAGAGGCCGAGGGGCGGCTTAAATAGGGGAAGGAGGGGGAGGCTACCAAGGCGGGGGCGCCCGTTGGGCGCTCCGGGGACTCTGGACTAGCGGGTGGGCTTGGGGGTTGGGGGCAATGGGCCGACGGGCGGGCCCGGCTAGCGGCAAGAGAGGAAAGGAGGGGGTGCGCGGCTGGGCCGACTGGAGGGGTGGGCCACGGGAAGGGTTGGCCGACGGGGAGGGAAGGAGAGGGAAGGAGGGAGAGGAGGGGGAAAGGGAGAGAGAGGGGGAGCTCGGTTGGATTAGGAATTTTCTTTCTTTTTTTTCTAGATTGGGAAATGTATCTAGAATTTTGAAATTTTAAATTTGAAAAGGTGAAATTTTTTGCCGTTACAATTGTACATCCATGCTCGATCCATTCTTTATTTCAACCTACACATAATTTTATAGATCTAATTAAATAAAATACTAATTACATAGATGTACACATAATAAATTGCTTATTAATATAAAGACTAAATTAACAAACAAATTGCATATAAGTATGGAACAATGAGAAGTAAGAGTAATATTTAATAAATATAATACACATTTCTATTGTCTACACATATATTCATTACTTTTTGAATCACTCATTTTAGACCAAAATTTAAATTTGCAACTCGTACAACATGAATGGACACTTAGAAGGTTAAGAATTATCAAAAGATTCTAAACTTTAGCCAATATAAATCTCCTAAAATGGCAAAAACTTGAGAAACCCTAAATAATGAAGAATCTAGGAATTAAGGCACAAATCACACATAATCTTGAAATAAATTGAAGGAGGGGCAAAAGATTACCCTAAAGAAAAAGATTCCAAAAAATTCGCAAAGAAAAACGCACCACCACCGATCGCTTTTTGCCCACCGCACGGTTTGAGTCGGATCGCGCGAGGAAGAGGACAGCCAATGGCCTGTATATATAGTTGTTGGCACTAGTGCAGACGAACTTCATAAGCAAGCCATTTGTGTAAATGGCAAAGCAGTTCTCTTAGTCAGCCATGTGCACAAATCTCCTTATTTGAGGCAGCTGCCTAAGATAACCGCTTGCAAATATGAAATTAGTGCAGGCGTCTGTCTTAAGTAACCGCCTGCACTAATATATGCTTTTGTGTAGGCGGTTTCTTAAGACAGCCGCTGCACTAAGGTTTTTGTGTAGGCGGTTCTCCTCATGGGACCCACCTTTTTCCCATGTGGTTGGTAGTTGTCAAAGCGGAAGGTATGCCTATAATCAAAAAATAGATAAATTTAATTTAATATATAGAGATAAATATATATAGGAATTGTAAAGTGTTTTGGAGAAATAGGGTCATAGCATGCTCATTACATGTACATGAACTAGATGATAGTTACTTTGCATGGGTAAAGGAAAGTACAAAATTGTAAATATAAATGTACAAATACTAAACTCCACATATTATTGAATCACAACATATTATTGATTCAAATAACTTTAATGATAAATGAAATTATAACAAATACTTGGTGAAGTAAGAAACTGGCCAGTTTCTTACTTAACCAAGTATTTGGACTTTTCTCCTCGTCTTAATGAAATGATAAATGATACGTAGATCTCCTACGTGTTCGAGAAAAAAAATAAACTCAACATATAATTAAATTGAAATAAAAACAAAATTGACATTTAGCAGCACAGAAAGGAATATGGGCTATGGCTAATGAGATGAAATAATGGAGCAATAGTCTGTTGTGACTCATTGTGCCTGCTAGGATTTGACTCCGTTCAAAGCACATCTAGCTAGTAGCTACTTAATATGTAATAGTCAACTCACTCAAGATCCTAAAATGACAGCACAAGGCAGATATTTCACTTATACTTCAATTAACCTGTGAAAGACTCGAAAACATTTCCATAGTGTCTAATATTTTGCCCTTCTCATCAATTAGTCATCAAGGTTATCCTCATAGAAAAATTTACAACAAAGCTTGTCATCGTGTGGTAAAATAAACTATATAAAATAGATGTAATTGATATTGACAAATCTATCATCTAACACATACTCTCATGAACTAAAGGCATTGCTACATGTTGAAACAAATACTTGGTGAAGTAAGAAACTGGCCAACGAAACATAATGCTTGATTGTAACATAAAAATACTAAAGAAATTTAATTATATAAGATACATCGGTAATTTACAGACCTTATCTCTAGCACTTCCATCTTTTCGAATGATTTCAAAAATGTTCCACCCATCTATGTCCGAGGCGGCATTGTATTTTTCAACTAGATCCTTGAACCATTGGGGAAAGGATAAGACATTCTTCCATTGCTCGAGACTGGAAAGATGCTACATCGACAGCAGTACTCTCAGCATGATATGTGTGCTAGACATTTTTAATGTGTGCTACACATTTTTGTTTCTTAAGTTGAAAGATATCAACTGATTTCAGTAAACATAAAACTAGATACATAGAGTTCCTCATTATACAATTAGCATACATTTCTTATATAAATACATATATTTCTAATAATGGATCTTCAGAGTCAGCAGACACTATTCTTTCACTGTCATGAGCTACGGAATTACAAGGACCTTAATAGATAGTCATAGAAACTGCCATTTGAGGATACCAAATAGTCACTGACTGTTATCTCATCACACTCAATGATTTTTCTAAGCTCTGTATTGGATCTGTTCTCCCCATTTCTTTCTCTACTGAGAGTTTGGGTTGGATGATTGGATCTCTCTAGTTTAGAGTTTAGAATGAGGAAGACCAATAAGAGGCAAAGAAATGAACTAATGTTTCAAATAAAGGAGACAAAGGTAACAGAAAGGATTTGAAATCAGGTAATTACTCCATTCTATTTCAAGTGCTTGTCCCAATTAAGTAGGCAAGTATAAAAGGAAAGAGAATGCAAAACTGACAGACACGATAGGCATGAAAAGGTTTGAAATGAATTTATTATTGCCTTGTGTAAAGTAGTCTATACTAAATTATTTAAATACATTTATAACACTGAAATTAATATTAGCTAGGAGTAGTTAATAACTATTCATTAATTATTGGCTACTTAATTATTAAATGAGTAATTACTGCCTAGATCTGTTTGGAACGTTTGGATAACAGTTGGTTGCTTAATTTGTTAGTCGTGGGTACACATTTATCATGATGCCCATATTTATTTTTCTTGAAAGAATACATGGATTTGTGCGGCCAAACGAGACTTTAGCCATCTAGCTATTAGTGGTTTGTTAGCTAATGGGAAAGTGTTGGTGACAATATCAAAGTGGCCTCCTGTATGTCATTCTGCCATGCTTTACAGTTAACCCATCACCCTCGTATGCACAACAGGATCCACATAAGTACTGCCCATTGCCATACCATCGCTGACATGTTGGCCATATGTGGCTCAGGGCCCACATTTAGCAACACAGAAAGGAATATGAGTTATGGCTAATGAGAAAGAAATAATGAGGCAAGCGTCTGTTGTGACTCAATGTGTCCACTAGGATTTGATTCCGTTCAAAGCATATCTAGCCAGTAGCTACTTATTTGCAGTAGTCAACACACTCAAGATGCTAAAATGATGGCAAAAGGCAGATAGTTCACTTATACTTCAATAAACCTGTGAAAGGCTCGAAAAAGTTAGCTAGTGTCTAATAGTTTGCCCTTCTCATCAATTAGCATCAAGGTTATCCTCAGAGAAAAAATTACAATGAAGCTACTCATTGTGTGGTGAAGTAAACTATATAAATTAAATGTATTTGATGTTGACAAATCTATCATCTAACTCATATGCTCATGAAACTAAAGGCATTTCTACATGTTGCAACAATTTGGTGAAGTAAGAAATTGGCCAACGAAACATAATACTTGATTTTAACATAAAAGTACTGAATAACTTTCATTATATAAGACAACATCAGTAATTTACAGACCTTATCTCTAGCACTTCCATCCTTTCGAATGATTTCACCCATCTATGTCCGAGGTGACATTGTACTTTTTAACTAAATCCTTGAACCATGCGGGTAGAGATAAGACATACTTCTGTTGCTCAAGAGACTGCACGATAGCAGCACTCTCAGAATGAAATGTGCGCTAGACATTTTTAATGTGTGATAGACATTTTTAATGTGTGCTAGACATTTTGCTTTCTGCAGTTGAAAAATATCAACTGATTTTCAGTAAACATAAGCCTAGATACATACTGTTCCTCACTATACAATTAGCATACAATCAATGCAAACTAATATTTGGACATTGAAAAAATATTGGTCAATAGGATTTTTTTGTATTGAAATGTTAGTAGTAGTAGTTCGTTAACCTTGTGTCACACCCGGTTTTATGACTAAAACCGAATGACCTTTTATGTATGCACAGGAACAAGTTTCATACATAAAGTGACTTCATTAATGGTAAATAGAACAATGTCTCGAATAACTAACTATTACAAAAATAGACTAAGAGTCTTATTAAATTACAAACCAAACAATGGAAACGAAACGAAAGCTTCTTGGGCTCCACAGGTAGTTGACCGAATAGCTCGCCTAGGCGTCGGCTCCAGGGTCTTCAATGTTCTCCCAAGGTTCTCCCTCTACTGAGCAGCAATTATAAAGGCAAGGTTGAGTACAGGGTGTACTCAGCAAGTGTGGGAAGTATATGACATGTGGCAATCATCAAAGAACAGGCAATATAGGGTTTAATTGCATAAAAGCACACATTAGAGACACACATTTCCTATTAAGCACCTATTTACTAAGTGAAAAATATCGCACCTATAACCAGTAGAATAAGCAATAGAATCAAATCACGGTCTCCCACTGCAATTCACCAAACAAAACCAATACCAATACCAATACCATTTCCCGCTAATCATGTGAGGGTCCATGCAATGCTCGTAACCGTGAGCACGGCTGTCATGACAGTTTTACACTCTGCAGATGTTGTACAAATTTCCTCACGAGTAGTGATTTCATCCCCTGTTGCCAGGTGACTAAGAAGAATCTCCATTATGCCTGTGCCGTCGCACTCGCACACTTCCTTTGGTGTGAGGACCAAGAGATCACTACAAGGCTTTTCCATGACTTCCGTCAGCTTGTACGTGCCCACTAAGGTTTTACCCATCGGGAACTAACCGGAACCCGAGAGGCCCCCTCTTGTGCCGAGTGGTTCCCGGGAGTAACCCTCCCTTCCCCACAGATCTCTCTCCAAGCAGATCCAAGCGTAACCCGCTTTCCCCGCTCCACCGTTTGGCACGCACAGAACTGGTTTTCATCACTTACTATGCCAGGCCGCGCCCATTCTTGGCATCGTGGCTGTACGAAAACACATGGGTGGTCGCTCCACGAACCGGTTCTTAAATTTGGGAAGATAACTTAACAAGTAACAGTGCAAGTAACCCTGCACACAGTCCTACACCAACCATATCGCCCAAATCATCACTATCCAAGTTGCTATTAATCTCTCATTAATCCTCGTGAAGCATGTATAATTATATATTTAAATATACCTAACTCGGCAGTAGCAATCTAAGCATGTGATCTACCCAACAGTAAAGTAAACTAAGGTGACAAGGTATAATGTGGAAAGTTAGGAATTTCTATTAATAGGTACGCAGTCAATTTGACACAAGCATGCAATCTACAAGATAGAAGTTTTGAAAATAGGCACAAGATGGTCAAGGACACTTGCCTTGCTGATCTTGGGAGTAAAAGTCGACGGTCTCGAACTCTTGCTGCTGGAAGTCTTCGACGAACTGCAGCTCCGGGACGAAGTCGCCTAACGCACGAGAACAGAAACAATCAATCGAATGCAACAAAACAGAACAAAATCAGTATGATGATGCCATGAATGCATAGATTATTTCGATACGATCGTTTTGATATATTATTTGCTGGAATCGGAGTTATGGATCAAAAGTTATGGCATTTATAAGGTTCAGGGGCTAATCTGTAATTTACAAAATTATTGGAGGACTAAAATGTAATTACCAAAAAGTTTAGGGGCTAAAATGTAAATTTGTCACTCGACAGGGACTAATTTATAATTAAAATTAAGTGTAGGGGCTTTTTCTGTAAAAGTGTCATAATTAATTATTAAATAATTAATATAATTAACTATTATAATTAATTATTATTAAATAAATTATTATAATTATTTTCCAGATTGATAATATTATTAATTATATAATTATTGGTTAATCTAAAATTAATTAATCTAATATCTAATTAATTTTAATTAATCGGTATGCTGACATCATGCTGATGCAATAAAAAATCTAATTTATTTTTATTTTTAATTCGAGAATTAATCTAGGCCGTTGATTTCAAATTGAACGGATCTGATTATTCGGGTGAAGTGGCTCGATATGGGGTGTCAGATTTAGATCGGGCGGTCGGATTTTAAACTGAGGGGGGGGGGGTTTAATGCGATCCGTCCGATTTAGATCGGACAGCTCGGCTTCGGCGGCGCGGCCAGAGGCCGGCGCGGCGGCGTCATGGCCGACGTCCTTCGGATCTCGACGTGAAGCGGCGCAAAACGACGAGGGGGACGAGGGGCTCACCTTGGTGGGGTCGGGGAAAGTCGGGGGTGGCCGGAGGTAGGGTTTCGGCGGCGAGGTGTTGACGG
>BCLF01000041.1:241305-257976 GCA_001602275.1 Zoysia japonica
GATGAGGATGACGGGGCGGGGCCCGCGCGGTAGAGAGAGAGAGAGAGAGAGGAGAGCGGCTGGCTGGGCCTGGTGGGCCGCGGTGGCGCGAGAGTGTGGGCCGGCGGGGTGCAAAGGGGGAGAGGGAAGAGGCCCAGCGGATTTGGGGTTTTTCTTCTTTTATTTCTTTTCTTTATTCCTTTCAATTCTATTTCTTTAATTCTAAAATTCTTGATTAATTATTTATTCACTCAATAATTATTTAAATGATATGCAATGACCTGAAATGATATGATGCACCTTAGCAATTTATTTTTAAAAGAATTTCATTCTAATCTAAATTGTGAAATGCATTTAAATTTTGAAATTTTAATATTTGAAAATGGTTGAAATTTTTGGGGTGTCACACCTTGTCTCTCCCACTATGATCAACAGAAGCTATCGGCACAGATTGCCAACCAGCAGACATCATATCTTTGACTGCTACTTCACAAGTTCTGAATCTACTTCCTTTTGGTCTCCATGTCTATCTCTTGCAATGTCTTCCGAGTCAACAGATGCTGTTCTTTCACTTTCATGAGCAACAGAATTACTCAGAACATTGCTATTCATAGAAATCACCATTTGAGGATACCAAATAGTCACTGACTGTTATCATCACTCAAATGATTTTTCTAAGGTCTCTATTGGATATATTCTCCCAATTTCTTTATCTGCTGAGATTTTGGGTTGGATGATTGGATCTCTCAAGTTTAGAGTTTAGAATGAAGAAGACCAATAAGTGGCGAAGAAATGAACCAATATTTCAAATAAAGGAGACAAAGGTCATGTTTTCAAGGTGCCAGTGTACCCCATCCCAAGTAGGCAAGTATAAAAGGAAAGTGAATACAAAACTGACAGATGCGATGGGCATGAAAAGGTTTGGAATGAATTTATTATTGCCTTATATAAAGTAGTCTATACTAATGTTTTTAAAAATACATTTATAACACTACCGTTAATATTAGCTAGGAGTACTTAATAACTATTCATTAATCATTGGCTACATAATTATTAAATGACTAATTACTTCATGGAACATTTGGATAACAGGTTGTTGCCTTGTTCGTGGGTACAAATTTACCATGATGCCCATATTTATAGATTGGTGAGGCCAAAAGAGACTTTAGCCATGTAGCTATTAGCAATTTTTAGCTCGGTTTGTTAGCTAATGGGACAGTGTTGTTGGCATTATCAAAGTGACCTTTTGTATGTCATTCTGACATGCTTTACAGTCAACACATCGCCCTTGTATGCGCAATGGGATCCACTGAAGTACAGCCTATTGTCGTACCATCGCTGACATGTTCCCCGTGGCACCCTCTTTGTAGTCTTAGGCCCCCATTGGATTGTGAGAAAAATGTATGAATCCTATATGTTTCCTATGAAATTCGTATATTCCACGAATACGTGAAATTATAAATATTGCGGTCATTGAGATTCTCTCAGCCTAGAAAATAAAGGTTTTACCACCTTCATAAAGAAAAGCTTCAGAACCGCTTATTATACACGGTGAACGTGAATTATATATTTCAATGTTTTTTGAGTTCTATCAGATCAGCCACATGTCGATTACATATCAAATCGGACCCACGAAACGTTAATAACAGCACTAGGAGTCATCTCTACCCAGTACTACTGTAAGAGTTGAGCATACCTGCTTGAACAGTGAGCAACTTTCTGTTCTAAATAGCGAGGAACCTCTTTATCTAAAATAACAACAGCAAGTTCTTATTACAACCTACGTTTCTTATTACATGAAAGATCCCCTCACATCTTATGTTTCAATATCACACTTTTCTTTCCTGGAGAAACCATGCCCTTCCATACTTGATGATGAACATACGTCTATACACACCATCAGAACATATTTGCCAATCTTTGCTTGTAACATCCTGCACCGTTAACGTTGGGACCTATGCACGGTCCCTGCCCATTTGGTTGCCGCCACCGACGGCTGCGGTGGCCGAACGACTGCCGTCGATGCTGCCATAGCGGCCGCTGCTTCATGGCGGACGGCCTCTGAATGGGTCTTCTCGCGGAATCTCTTGATAAAATTTTTGGGCTTGTTTGTCCACCTTGCCGTACTCCCCGTCCCCAGTCTCCATGAAAACGGTCTTGCACCCGGCCATCATGGGCTCCATGGAGCGGGTGTGTGTCGCCGAAGGCCTCGCCGTTGAAGCCGTGGCGGCGACGACCTTGGTCAACGGTTCCGGTGGTGCGTCAGGTTCGCGGGCGGTGAACCTGGCAAGGATGTAAGAAGAGGAGGCCATGATGAGATTGGCCGTGATAATGGTGGACGACTCGACCAGGGAGGTGTTGCTCCGGCGCCGTGACGGCGCCATGCTTGCCGGCTAGTTGTTTTTCTGCAACTCCCTAGTGGTAGGGGTACGCTTTGAGTCTGTGAGAGGTTTCTATGTTGAGGAGAGGTGGAGAAGCTTGAGAATGGATTTTTGGCAGTATATGGTGCTAGCGCTTTATATAACACGTTCGTTGGAGATCATTGTGTATGGCTTTGCAAGACGGGATACAAAAATAAAATATCTAGATGTTGTGGTCCATGAAAACATGTTCGGTTTGGGAGAGATGTGCCCCAAAGCGTCTTTCACTATTAAAGATTTAGCATCTGGTCCCTTACAAAATTTCTGTATCGTCTAAGATTTTGCATCATGTTTGAGTATTGGAATAGTACTGCAGATTCGTATGATTCCTAAGAGATTTATTTGTTGTGTCGCACAGAATAATGATCTTGGTAATTAATTGGAGGATATGCGCAGCACAACCTTGTGATCTGTACTTAGAAACAAAAGGGAAATGTTTACAAGAACATAACAAAATCAATGAACGGAATTATTGGGCGCGCTTCAGTTTGGACTCCGCATCTGGTGTCCAATTGCATTGCAAAAGCATACGGCTAATATCTGGTGCCCAAGTGGCATGTTAGGCAGGTCAGCATCGCGAGAGAATATAACCCATGATAGCGTTTTGAGAGAAAAAAAGGAGAAGCATGGATAAGTCCAAAAGATTCTATGGCCATGCTGGACTTTGTATTGAAGTTTCAGTTTCATTGTAACTCCGAGAGCTAATTAGCTGTAAAGAAACTGCTTTTGACCACTAATTATTTTACATTACAAGTAATAATAGAGCTTTTGTTCACTAAGACCTCCTTTGAAACGCAGGATTTTCACAGGATTCTCACAAGAATCAATACAATTTCACAAGAAAAACGCAGGAAACAGAAAAAATTTCTTTGTTCCAAAGGAGGCCTAAACATCCTAAAACATAAACTTTACTTTATACTACATCCGTTCCACAATATAAGCATTTCTAAGTTCAGTTAAAATAAAATTCTTTTAACTTTTACTAATAATATCTAAAAATTACATAATTTATAATATAAAAAACATTATGAAAGCTTATTTCATGATGAATCAAAAAAATATAATTTTTGTATGAAAAGACATTATTAACTCTTCATTATTAATGGTTAAAGTGGTAAAAGTTTGACCTAGTAAAGTTAGAAATGCTTATTTTGGAACGGAGGAGTATCATGTACTTCATCCTAATTTAAAATATTGACATTATTGATTTTTATTATCAACTTTGACTATTCATCTAATTAAAAAATTAATAAATATAATATATTTTGTTATAATTTGCTTTATCATTAGTGACATTTGACACACGACTAACAATGTTAAATATTTTTTATATAATACGAATGATCAAAGTTGATATTAGAAATCAACGGTGTCAATATTTTTTAAAACCAGAGATCAAAGATAGTAATAAAAAACAAAAAAGATTACATTGATGCAGAACTGTTGTGTCCTTGAAGCTCCCTGAGCTTCGTTTGTCGACACATTGTTTATCACTGATCGTAAGGCAGATATCAACCATTGAGCTGTCAACTGTAGCTACAGCTCTAGCTTAACTTTGCCATATTCCTTCTTGATATCTAATGTTTATCTAATGGTGACACTAAGGTTTGCATCTATTAGTGCGATGAGCCCATCTTATAATAGCGTGGGTGAGAATTCCGGCAGCAATAATGGCGTCGTAAGTGGTACTAGAAGGGACCAATTTTTTAAAGAAATTCAGTTCTAGCACGAAAATTGGATTGTCTCTTGAATCGTTTTATTGACCCTAAAACAATGCCTTTGTTGATTCTGTATTTCAAAATCAGAGATAACAAATGAGTAGACGTCATAAATATATAATCCCCAGTTGTTAGCTTCCGAGAAATCTTTCTCTGCAAGTAAACGCGACAAGTGTAAACATAATATAAAAAGTGTACTCTTTTTGGCCTGTCTTTCATCACTGCTTCATCGAGGATCGGTTCGACTATATCCCCTCGATCGAATATGTCCGGTCTTTTGAGTTCCCTACATTTCTACCGAACAGAAAGGCAGAAAATAAGGACCAAGCACCACTCAATCTCACTTTGTTCCAAACTATCCATATGATGCAGTGTTGTCCTCCCTTAATTAGAGCATCTCTTCAACATATTTACCACAGGTGAAGTGAGGAAAGCACTCGACGTCATGTGCGTATAAAAACTGCTGGAATGAAATATTTTTATTCATTAAATTATACCGCGGAAGAGTTTTTAGTCACTATTATAAGTTTCTAGAGATAATTCGAAGACATGCATCCATTTTTTTACACAGGTTACAGAAAGTGGGTCTATTTTACTGTATATTTTTGAAATTAATCTACAGTTATTTCACCACTGCACGTGCACGCCAGAGATGAAACCAGCGAACAAACATAAAGGGAGATGCAACTATGGACGCCACCACAAAATTAGTGATTATAACCACCCTCAAAACCTATCTAGTTCATGAAAATGAACTAAGTTTTCAAATTAAAATCCCCACCACTTTTGAACTAGCTAGTATAGTTTTCTGAACTAAAATCCCCACCACTTTTGAACTAGCTAGTATAGTTTTCTGAACTAATGAGTTGGTGAGCTTAGGTGCACCTATTTACATCACTAATCAGCAGCTCCTGGCTTACTTTCACCTATTGCCTATGCAGATCGACTTAACTGTCGTGTGACATCGCTTGGCGATGTTAATAAGATGAAAAATGTTATAATGCTTAAAGTTAACCACAACTATCTAACTAATCAGATATAATAGTTAAAAATAAAAAAGTACCTAGTCGGAGGTATTTTAACGGTGAGCCTGGTATCAAATATTTGTGGGCCTGGTACAAACAATTTTATTTTTTTTTCTAATTAGAGCAAGTTTCATATTACTCGATCAGGCGGGTAGTCCATATTCGTATCTTCGACGCTGCTCCCCCACCGCTGTAGTCATCTCATCGCTGTAGTCATCTCATCGATGCCAACTCTGGCGCACCGGCTCGCCACGCCACGCTGTCAAGGCGGAAGACGTGACGTCCTCCCCTTCCACATCTTCCTACTCATCCCCACGCTGCTGCCTTCCTCCGATGCACACAGGTCCTCTAATCCCCCGACACATTCCGCACCGCTTACATTTTGCATCATTCCTTGACTGATTCTTGCATTCCCCTGCAGCACTGAGGTGATGACGCTTTACGTCGGAAGGGAACTGTTCGGAAACAAGATGCCGCTGCACTACGGTTGCCTTACAAGGTGAGGAAGGGGCCATTCTTTCTTGAGTTTGGCTTTCATGATTGACCTTCATTTTTTTGATAATGTTTCTCAGGTGCCATCTGTTTAGTGATTGACTAAATTGATTTGTCCAAATGTCCCTTAATTGCACAAATAATCGGATTTTTAGGAGCCTGGGGAGAAACGTATGTGCTTTGGGATTCCCTCCTTTTAGGTGGTGGCACCAGCATTGCAGGATGACTTGCACCTGTACCCAATACTTCACTTACCGTTCAGGCCCCAGAAACCGGCCGGGGACAGTTTAACGGTTTTCACGAAAACCGGTAAAACCAGTCAGTTTTTTTGGTGAAAATTAAAATTTCAAATTGTGGACGGTTTTGGCAATTTGAATTCGGTAAACCGATCGATTTTTCCGTCTAACGGGTCGACTAGAAAAGAAACCGGCCTGGATGAAAACCAGCCGGTTTTACCCGTAAACCGAGCGGTTTCCGCAGTTAGCCGCCACAACAAATGAAAACGGGTAAAATGTTGGAAAATAAGAAAAATTAGAAAAAGTCCAACAAAATTTGGCATGACTCTTATTAAATTATTGCAATATATTTACACAATATATACTTCATCAATGGATAATAAAATACACAATATATCCATAAAAATGAAATCCACACCTAAGTTCAAATATAAGTCCATACATAAGTTCATACATAAATCCATACATGAATACATAAATAAGTTGTCTATCGCCAACCCACTGATCTATCGCACTCCACACCAGACATGAGTTCAATCCCTCTTGTAGCTAACAACTCCGCTTTGTATTCATTCCATATTTGTCCCATCCAACCGGCAGTTGTCTCTCATTGTTCCTACAACAAATTATAATAGTCGAGATTATCCCATTCGTACACAAATGTGGTGGGCTGTTGTGTTGCATGATTACCCTACGGATAATTGTAGTAGTTATTACCTTGGCTGTAGGAGGTATCACTATCTGTTGCCGAATAGTACGTATCGTAATAATGCTGCCTACCTCCCATATAGTCCTCGGTGATTGTGGAGCACCACAATCTTCATCCTGTGTGACGTGGGTAAAATCCGTCTCTCCTGCAAAAGAATGTAAATGTAAGGAATAAGAGTGACAATGAGCGTATGATTCAATGATATGGTTACCTTTGCCTTTGTCTTTGCCTTTTCTCCTAGTTCTTATCTTTTTAGCACCCTTCTTCCGTCTTCTAATCTGAACCTTTCTCTTTCCAATGTGAGTGTTACACTCATTTTCATCTGCCCATTCAGATATTGTTAAAGCACGAGACAAACAGCTTCATCATCTGTCATAAGATGAGATGGCAGAAGAGTGTCACTCTCAGTGTCTTCTTCATTAAGAAGAGGTTCAGCATTTGATTTGCCATATTCAAGCCAGTCTCTAATTGAATTTGAAGCATCATACAAAGAGAGTTCCATGAGACATCAAACGGATCAGCTTCTGGTGGCTTATATGTGAATCCAGCATCTCGCATACGTATTCGGAGGTTGTAGTCCACGTACACCAACTTAGGCAATTTGACATGAGATAATATGTTGCGCACCTTTGTGTGAATCAATGCGAATGTACTCCAATTACGCTCGCATTCACTAGATGATGCGCACTGTGCCACTAGACGCAAGGTAAGCTTCTGGAGAGTAGGCGTGTCACCACCAAACATGTGCCACCATTGTGCAAGACAAGTATTCTGATCCACTGCCATCCTATTAGCTAACTCAGTGACGAATGGGTGCTATGCGTGTAAATACCTTCCAAAGACCATTCAACATATTTCAATTAATCTCGTATGCAAAGTTTGCTCTTGGGTTCAACTTTCGAGCTGCACATATAACAATAATTAGATATATTAAAATCATTAGTCAAATAGTACATTAATTATGTTCGTAAGTAAATATTACTTGGATTCATAAAGGTTTCATTGCAAATATCATGCATCCGATGATCGATAACTCCATGTACCTCTCGAACTGTCGCTCATCATTATGAAAAAAGAGCTCCATACTCATTGCGAATCAGATGTTACCTTAGGAGAAATTCACTCAAGTTAAGGGTCTTGTCTTGATCCGAAAACCGAAGGAATGCATCCAATGATTGCACGTTTACTTCATTGTATCCCACCATGACATGCTGGCAAGGCATGAGTGAGCAAGTCTTTTCTCATCGGTGTTGGCAAATTAACTTTGTAAAAAACTTTCAAAACTCATCCATGCCATAAATTTGTCTCTCCGACGAAGCTTACTCTTAAAAAAATATAGCTCATGCCAAAACGGGTTGCATTTCATCTCAGCAACTCACCACCAATAGCATGCGTCATCATAGAGTGTAACAGATTATGATTGTACAACCAACGAGAAATTTTACGAGTATACTCTATCACAGCTTTGTGCTCAGTGAACTCACCAATGGTCTTTAGCTTATATGTGCCACACATGGTTGCCATACAATATAATTATACTTGTTTCTCATAAACTTGCACGTTCTTTTATAGTTAAAACCCTTATCTATAATAATATAGACAATATTGTCTGGACCTATATCAATGCACACTTTGTTGATTTACTGCAGAAAATATGCCAACGATCAATATAATAGTGCTGAAAATAAATTTAATGGTGAGATGCAAATAATTTATAGAAATACCTTAAATATAAACTCTGCTGATTACATGTTCCCACTACCATCACATGACTTGTTGAAAAAAATGACATCGTTACAATAGATCATAAAATTGATCAAGCTCATTCATGTAGACCCAATTCAAGAGTCACACATAATCGTAACACCATGTATTGGCCAGTCTAGCTTGAATTTCTCAAATTACTTCTTGATGTCTTTTTCGTTGGCATCAAGATATGTTTCATCTATTTCTCTGCCAGTTGAGCTTGACACGCTCTCACCTGCAAACATAATAAAACAAATGAAAGTAACATATCCCATATCTGTGTCTCTTTGATAGCACTAATAAAGTACGAATTATCGACATTCCTACCAGCAATGACTTCTGTAAGGAAGAATTTAGACAGTGCCTTTTCAATTGCCGACTTCGCTAGTTTGCTCTTTGCAATCTATGGACCAGTATCTATCCCAGTTTGAACCCGTTCTTTACCACTTTGACTTCTATGACATTGACCATCTCATTATACCAAACAATCCGAACTCACCATCACCTTGAGAGAAACCACCCGCACATTGCTCGAACTGCCCATCATACGAACGCATCCACTGCCGAAATTCCTCCTCCTCTTTAGATTGCCTCATGGTAGCTTGCAGCTCCTCATCATTCTCTTCATTCACATTGCCCTCACCTATAACCTACTGCTATCTCTGAGTCTGTCTAGCTCAATTCTTCCTCCGCTCAACGGTCTTATCAAGCTCACGATGAAAATAGTTCCGCACCTCGAAGCGAACATGAGGCCAACCAATCACATTGCTGCCATGATGTGCCAAATATTACTTGAATCGTGTGACACCACCCCCTTGCTTCACGCTCTTACAATACTTGCAATGAAAACCGAAATACACATTTCCTCGTGTTCCCAAACTGAATCAACCGATCCGCTATGCTACATTGAACAAAACTATAGAAATAAGCAACTATTTTGTACAACTTTAAAGCAAATCAACCAATATTTGAGTGAAATCAAAGCAAACTAGAAAGATGGCGCGGCATTTTGCCGCGCCTGATGGCCTTCATTGCGGAGCAAATTTCTGATGGTCACTACTATGACATTGCCACGACTCATTGATGAGCTCAAGAATCTACATACTCCTAATCCAATTCCTCAAATTGGAGAGCTAACCGCGTAGACCGGAATCAGGTGCATTCATTACATAACATGTGTTACACATCATAAACAAATGTCAGGCTCTTTTTGGAACAAAGGAATTTTTTCATATTCCTATGTTTTTTTCGTAAAATTGAACTGATTCTTATGAAATTATTGCGAAATTTCTGCGAAAATCCTACGTTCCAAAGGAGACCTCGGTATTATTTATTCACAAGATGATAACTACAGATGCGTCTTCCTGGGGAGAAAAACCAAAGCCTAATTGCCTAGGCATCTAGATGATTAGTCACTCATGCTATTATATCTGAATCAATTTGCTCGCGATTCAGAGATATTTTCTTATGTGTTGCCGAGTAGTTTGGAGTTTTTGCCTGCAATAGGAAAAAGGAAAAGGAACTGATGTATATCAGACACTGAAGAAGCAACTTTAAAATGGACTCCACAAATTTGTCAGATTGATCATGTCAGGAAGTAAGAACCACTCAAGAATCCTGGAATACAAAGAAACATTTTCACTTTTCATTCTGTAAGCAAAATTTTTAGTGCACAATTTCTCACTCACTGCTGGTATGCTGTGTACATTCCAAAGTTGTGAAGTTTTGAGATGGTCCACATATCGAAGATCAGGTACAAGTATCATTGATACGTGCAAAACAAAAGACATTTTAATATTTCAAGCAATATAACCAGAGAGATAGTACGAAGGTCAAAACTCAAAAGTTTAACAGGGACAACGAAAGCGACATCTATTATGGGTTGGACATTTTATAAGTAGTTCATTTATGTGATACATTTTTTGCCTGACCATGTTTCAAAGGTCTGGAAGCTCATGGTCAACTACATGGAAATATTTAGTATGCCATAAAAACTTCTCATTGCGGAGTTCAAAATACCACTGAGTTTATTAATCAGTCAATGATTTGATAATAAATACAAAAGTTCATCTTTGCTGGAATGTTTTGATGACCTCTTGGCCATTCGTATACTAACCAGCACTAACAGTACACAGGCATTGCCACGACAATGTCATTAAAAGGTAAGGCACATAGCAATGGATAGCAACAACTTAGTCGTAACTAACTGGGAGACAATTCATGTCAGATCATGGCAACTTTACTGGTTCGTGAGAACAGTCAATGACCAATTTGAATCATCAAAATGGTTTGAGCAAAATTCAACATGAATTTTGGTCGTCCTAGCAAATTGTATATTACTATTTGATAATCATAAAGCAAAATCCCATAATTTAAATGAATACGCTTGCGGAGTTCAGCTAACATATCTTGCCTGTTGTGGTAAAAAAATGATTCAGAATAAATAATCCCTTTTCCAAGTGCAGTAATAAACCAGTTGAAAAAAAGAAAGAAAAAAAATCAGTGAGAAGACAGACAATGAAGGAAAGGTCATATAAAAACATGTAACATCAATAATAGAACTCCCACATCATGTCACTTATTACCATGCCTTGTTACCCTTGTAATTGCAAAAATGATCATAGGAATAAAAACTGTAAATTAGGCGAAATCATACAGTAGTGCTTTTCTGTACAATGAGAGATTAAAGGAAAAAACATTGGGAGGAACATCCTGTTCGAAGCAGTATCACATGGCTTGTCGCTATTAATGTTAGCATAATGGAATGGGATAAAAATCTGTTTAGCACTATTTATTCCATTATTTAATGTTTGTGGAAAAATGGTTGTACAGTGAGATACTAACAATTGAAATGTTATCATTAAAAGTTTTTTTTTTGCCTAAAAAAGTATATCAACCCTGCAAAGAGAATTCAGAGAAAAAGAATACTTCTAAAAATGGACTTACCAAATTGATAAATCGAGAAGTATAGGTGATGAGGTAAATGAATGTTAGTGATTACTTTTCACATGAAGTCCAGGACTAGTAAGTTTAACAACAATAAAATTGAAAACAAAAGAGGGGATTCTCAAAGCCATTTTGAAAGATAATAATAATGTATATTCCAAGAATCCTTTATTCATTGCTTTTGGCTATCAACTCTATAGAAATGAAAATTGTTATCACTGACTGAGATAAGGCAATTGCCGCAATTCTAATCTGATAAGTAATCAACTAAAAGTAAGATGAAATCATTGTCAATAAGATTATTAAAATATGTATATGTATACACTGATGTCAGTTCAATTTCTAAGAGATGGTAATTTCAGTTTAGTGTTATGCTGCATCAAAGTGGATAGTGATGGTTATTCACCTGCGTTCGATTGGTGCTGGAAGACCACTATCATAGCAACAGTTGCGGCACAGGTAAAGCTGTATAGCTTGTCGGAAGCCATGCTCGCCGCGCCGCTTATGCTCGAGCGCCTGGCCAATCAGGTAGGCAACATCATTCTTTTCTGTAAAGATCATCAGATTTATTTTTGGAATCAGGGCACGAACCACTAATATCAGGAAAAAAAAACATTGCCCAATTAGACTTCACTATCACAACATAAAGGGATAGCAAAATTGTTCAGTATTATATTGTTATTTTCATGTACCAAAGACAAGCCTGAATTTGCTGTTGGGGATTCTGCAACTCAAAGAATGCATCATCAGTGTTTGCCTTGACAACTCAAGACTGGATTGGGCAAATCAGCTGGACAAAGACATTGTCATGCAAGGGAAAAGGATGTCACCAATTGTTTTGACAGGAAACAAACTACTAACAACAAATTATGTAAAGCGCATCACACAGCTGACTTGCCACATTCATGTCGTTATGGCCAAGCCTCCAATTTTGATGACTAAAGGTTCATTGCTTTTTCATCCCAATTTAAGACAATATTTTCTAGGCAGAGCTCAGTGCTTGGATGATGTCAAAATCCTTCTAAAATATACCACATTCATCTACATGCTACTGCTACCCACACAACTCGTGTAAAGAAATTCTAATGCCACTCCTTGAATTTTTGCAACTAAACTTACAAATAGGTGCTAGAGTATTCCTATATTGCTAAAGCCAAAACTCAATCAGAGCACGATGCAATTTCTGTCTTATGACCCTCAAACAAGCACAGGAGGATTGCACGACTAAAGCCAAAAACCGAATCAATCTAAGACAGAAAAGCCCATACCGGATTAATCTGTCACAGAAAGCTGATATAACATATGGATAACCGAATCAACGATCTCTAGTGGCATGGAACGTGATAGAGGGGGGAAGCTAGAATATATTGAAATAAACGAACCCTGATCTTGGTCTCGACGCGGACGTCACGGGACTGGAGCGAGTGATGAGTGTGCTAGCGACCCACTCCCCGGCAACGGGATTGAAGAAGTGGAGGCCCAACTCGGCTAGGCGGATGAAACGGCCCAGTTCTCAAACAATTTTAGATGTATGCATTTGACATACGGGAGACTGGAGATTGGAAAATAATGGAAAATGGTAGATGAAAATCTCTCGATGTTAGGGTGGATGGCGCGCCGCCCGTGCGAAGGAGGCTCCTGCGCTCCTCCGCCCCTCCGCCCCTCACGTCGGTAGCGGCCGCGGGTCGGCGCAGTAGGCCGGTGGTGTTGAGCGGCTCCCGCAGGGGGTCAGCGCATCCCGATTCTCGGGCCGCAGCCGCACGTCGATGTCGGGTGGATTGTACGCTGCCCGTGCGGAGGAGTCTCCTGCACTCCTCGCGGCAGCGGCGGCGGCGGCGGCGGCGGCGGCGTGGCGCTGGTGGCTGGCGGCGGCGAGAGGCTCCCGTGCGGGGTCGACGATATTAGCGGAACCCGACTGTGTTTGTGCGTTATTACACATTTCGGGAAGGGTCTAGATGGAAGTTCTGGAAATCGGTCATCTAACGACTCGTGTAGTTCAACAGAGCCATCCGACGGCTGAAAATTTGTGTATAACGTGAAAAGGCTATTTTGCCAAAAAACCGTGCCAGTTTAGAATATTAGAGATACCTCCTCACCTCCTCTGCCACGAAATCCAACCAGATCGGACGACTAACCATGCTTACCGAGCAGCTAACCGCTCTAGTGTCACACCCGGTTTTAAGGCTAAAACCAAGTGACTTTTTATGTGTGCTCAGGAATTAAATTTCACATATAAAGTAACTTCATTAATGATAAAACAAAACAATGTCACGAATAAAGAGAATTAAAACGATTACCAAATTGCAGCGGAAAAGAAAACCAAGCGTAGCGCAGCTTCCACAGGCAGTCGACCGGAGAGACGGCAAACCTAAACTTCCACTCTTGTGTCTTCAACGTCCTCTTAAACTTTGCTTTCTACTGAGCAACATTGATAAAGGCAAGGTTGAGTACGGGATGTACTCAGCAAGTGTGAGAAAAGATGACATGTGGTAAAGAACAAGGCAAAGGCAACATATGGTTCTTTTGCATAAAAGCACACAATAGACACACACTTCCTATTAAACACCTATTTCATAAGTGAAAGACATCGCACCTATAAACAACATGCTTGCAGCCTACCCGGCTGCAGCACCAATATCAAAATCAAATCAGTCTCCCACTGTGCTCACCAATCAAACCATACCAAAATCTCACTAATCATGTGAGGGTCCATGCAATGCTCGTGACCGTGAGCATGGCTGTCAAGACAGTTTTACACTCTGCAGAGGTTGTACAAATTTCCTCACGAGTAGTGATTTCATCCCCTATTGCCAGGTGACTAAAAAGAATCTCTATTATGCCTGTGCCGTCGCACTCGCACACTTCCTTTGGTGTGAGGGCCAAGAGATCACTACAAGGCTTTTCCATGACTTTCGCCGGCTTGTACGTGCCCACTAAGGTTTCACCCGTCGAGCACTAACCGGAACCCGAGAGGCCCCCTCTTGTGCCGAATGGTTCTCGGAAGTAACCCTCCCTTCCCCACACATCTCTCTCCAGACGGATCCAGACGTAACCCGCTTTCCCCGCTCCACCAATTGGCACGCACAGAACTGGTTTTCATCACTTACTACGCCAGGCCGCGCCCATTCTTAGCATCGTGGCTGTACAGAACACATGGGTGGTCGCTCCACGAACCGGTCCTTAGATTTAGGAAGATAACTTACCAAAGAACAGTGCCAGTAACCCTGCACACAGTTCTACACCAACCGTATCTCCCAAATCATCACTATCCAAGTTGCTATTAATCTCCCATTAATCCTCGTGAAGCATATATAATGATCCATTTAAATACACCCAACCTGACAGTAGCAATCTAAGCATGTGATCTACCCAACAGTAAAGTAAACTAAGGCGACACGGCATAATATGGAAGACTAGGAATTTCTACTAATAGGTACGCAGTCAATTTGACCCAAGCATGCAATCTACAAGATAGATATTTTGAAAATTAGGCACAAGATGGTCAAGGACACTTGACTTTGTAATTGTGTTGCTGCTCAATGATCTTGGAGTTCTGATTCTTGAAGTCCTCGCAAGCGGATCCGAAGCGTATTCGTCTAAACGTGCAACAACCAACAACCAAACAATCCAGCAACCAAAACTAAGAATCATATGCAA
Organism: Zoysia japonica; assembly: GCA_001602275.1. Lineage (NCBI taxonomy): Eukaryota > Viridiplantae > Streptophyta > Magnoliopsida > Poales > Poaceae > Zoysia > Zoysia japonica. The sequence goes on from BCLF01000041.1 coordinate 256,234, forward strand.
TATTGAAAGATCATTATGGAGTGATAACAAGGTTGAGAGACTCACAAAGGATTATACTACAACATGGAAACTTTAAGGTATTAGATGATAACAAGTGATGAACGGAGGCAACACGTCTGGCTACGCACAAATAGCATTGCAAAGACATGCGCGTTCCTGATGATTGACTGCAAGATTCAAGAAAGTGTTTTAACAGAAACATGTGAAATTTTCTGGAACACAATGGAGACATAATAGCTTGAACTAGATTTAATCTGAAAAGCAGATCGATGAATTGGATCTGGTATTTGTTCTGCAGCAGTAGTCGCTGAGGAAATCACGTTCCTGGTGGAACTGTGAGGAATCTTGGCAAATCCTTTGAGGGTTGAAAAGAGGACTTTCTGGAACACAACATGGTATAAAAGTTTCATCAAGGGGATGGCCGAAATTGAGGAAAACAAAGAAGATATTACCGATCCACGCGCTAAACAGATCTAGATCAGGGAGCAGCAGTCATTGCGATCTAGATCTCGAAAGCTACCGAACTCCAATGGTTATGATTTTTGGATATGTTGTAGATGACATCAAGGTGCACCTGCTGACAAAATTTGGTGCAATTTGGTTGGGTAGATCTCTGGGAACGTCGATCAAAATCAGAGCTAGGGTGGCTGGTCGCGATCCGGGAAGAGAGAAATATGAGAGGGGGTTGGAGGAGGACGTGGGGAGTTGTGGGGATGGGGGGAATATAAAGGGAAAGAGATATTTTAGAAGTTTGTTGAGTATTTGTTTTGTTATTGGAAACTCATGGATTAATTTGGGCCGTCGGATCTAGATCGGATGGATTGGATTGAAAGGAACACGTGGATTAGCTGACCTTTGGATTTGAATCGGATGGATAAGGTTAATTGGGTGACGTGGCATACATCTAGGCCTTTGATTTCAAGGTTAATTGGGCGAGCTCGGTCCCCGGTGCTCCAGTGGCGGGTTTTCGACGGAAATAAGGGGAAATAGAGAGAACAAGGTTGGGATTCTCACCACGGGCTCGAACGAGGTCGGGGGACGCAGGAGACGGGGGCGTGACGGCGACGTGCTGGTGGCGATCTTCGGCGGTGGCGAGGGCGACGTCCAAGAATCGGCTGGGGGCGGAAATCGGCTGGGCAGGGGCAGCGGGGAGCAGGGAAGGCTGGCACGAGGTCGGTGGTGGCCGGGGCGATTCCAATGGGCGGCGCGACAGGAGGCAAGGGTCTCAGGTTTTGTCGAGGAGAGAGAGGGCCGAGCGGCGCTGTTTCGTGGGGGATTTATAGGGGATATAGGTGCAGCCAACTCGGGGATGTCGTGGCATACGATTAGAGGAGGAATCCCGCGGAGATTGGGAAAAGGGCAGCGCGCGCGGCTGTTGCGGAGACGGCCAGAGGAAGGGGATGACAAGCGGGGCCGGGCTGTCGGTCAAAGCGAGGGAGGGAGAAGGGGGTAATGGCTGGGGCTGCGGCGGGCTAGGTGGGTCGCGGGGATTTTTTTTTTCCTTTGTAATTCTTTTCTTATTCACTTTTAATTCTTTATTATTATTATTATTATTATTAGATTATTTGAAAATGAGAGGATTAATTTGAAATATTTTGGGATGAATGCATTTCACTTTATTTGAACCATTTCAAAAAAAACATATTTTAAGACATCTGTTTCTAGAATCCAAAATTCGAGAAAACCTCTTTTCTTTCCTTTTGTTTATTTCATTGATTATAATTTATTTTATCCAATTATTTT
>BCLF01000041.1:272755-284308 GCA_001602275.1 Zoysia japonica
GCGGGACGTACGGCGCCGGCTCCGGGGAGGCGCGGGATGGGCGGTGCCCTGGCGTGACGGGGAGGCGCGGGATGGGTGGTGGCTGGGCGCGGCGGGGAGGCGCGGGGCGAGCTGCGCCTGCGGCCAGGAGGCGGCACTGAGAGGAGGTATGGACGCTCCAATGATCAAGCTCAATATCTCTGGTACAAGAACCCACAGTAAGTAAATGAGTTGTATTCATCAAGCCCAATCAAACAATAAATGGTCTTTGTATTTTATTTTAAAACAATGAATTTTAAAATAATAAAAATTAGATATAAATATTATTATATTGCATAAATATTATTTTTTAGTTAATATTTTTTAATTAATATTTTTAATTAGATCGTAGTGTTAATACGAGCATTAAGTACTAAGTTAACTAAAAAGCTGCTGTTCAGTAGGGGTAACTGTACTAGGCGACCGTATTGATGCCGTGTGCAGCAAAAGTAAGGCCCACTGTATACATACTCTCTCTTTTTTAATTTAATCGATGTTGTCGTTGATTTTTAAATTTAATTTTTACTATTTATTTTATTAAAAAATTTGATAAATTTAATATATTTTTATATAATTTGATTTATTATTAAAATTATTTAAATCACAACTTAAAATTTTATATATTCGAGTAAATTTTTTAATAAAATAAATAATCAAAATTGATTATAAAAATCATCGATCACATTATTTAAAAAACAAAGAAGATATATTCTTTATGTTTCCTGTTCGTATGTTTGTTGTGTTGCATCGTCCCTTGGGCCCTTGGCGCGCGGCGGCTCAGTCCCGAGGCCACATGCGCACTTAAGTATTTCGATTGGTAGTCTCTGTAAGGTAACAGTCCGTTTTGATGGCATGGAACCATCAATGGCGGCGGCGTGGCCGACGCAAGCAACCACTGTATCAGGCCCGTGGGCCGCCGAGTCGCGTCACCGGCTGCGCCGCTGCGGAATGCGCGCGCGAGGCGCCCGTCATATCAGTTAATTCAATTCAGTTCGATCACATCCCTCCACTGACCACTCCACGGGGTAGAAGATGTAATGAATTTGAATGTAATTACTGTGAATAAAATAAATGATACGTAAATATATATATTTTTTTAAAAAATAAAAAATAAAAAATTTCATTAGTTGATTCGACGTTTTTGAAAGTAGTTGACCTCACAAAACCTGCTTTACACTCCACGGCCGCGCTAGAAAAGCTCGTAGCACAGCAGCCTGCAGATACTATATAGAGAGGACACTCGTAGTTGGGGGCAGTCTAAGTATAGGTGGCGAATAATGGAGCCCCTGCCTCGCGCTCTGCTGCTGCTCCTGCTTCAGCTGCTTCTAGTTCAGGTGCCGGCGGCCGTCCGTGGCCGTGGGGCGGGCTCGAGCGGGAGGAACAACATCACGGCCATCTACATCTTCGGCGACTCGATCGTCGACCCGGGCAACAACAACCACCGCGTGACGGAGGCCAGGGCTAACTTCCCGCCCTACGGCCAGGACTTCCCCGGCGGGGTAGCCACGGGGAGGTTCTCCAATGGATTGGTCCCCGGGGACCTCTTCGGTATGCATTATGCAAGCATATACCCTCCTACTCTGCTATCTATGTTTGCAAAAACGCTGGTTTTGACGAAACCTTGACGTGCTTTTCGAATTCAATAGACTGGATATTGTTAGTGGTTCGTGTAGACAGTCCCAAGCTTAGGAAGAAGTGAAGAACAGTAGCATTAGATTCTGCAACTTGCCGGGTCAAGAAAATGGCATTCAACAAATTCAGAAGAAATGCATCTATCTTGTTATCAAAGCTGAGCTCTTTAAGAAGGGTTAATTCCTTATAGGCCACCGAAGAAAGTTTGAATTCTTTATTAGTTTGAACTTGTGTCTCTTAGTGACCACTATGGTCACTTTTATTCTCAAAATGCCTTTACATGTTGCATGCCAAATTTAAATTGTGAGCACCGTGATTTCTTCAATAATTTTGTTTCGATTTTTTTATAATTTTCTCATTAAGTAATTTTGTATCAATTTCTCTTAAAAATTACCAAATGAACGGAAACAAAAATTACTGAATGAGATATAATTACTGAGAGAACAAAAGAAAATTACTAAAAGAATCGAAATAAAATTGCTGAATAAAACTGAAACAAAATTACTGAATGAATCAAAATAAATTTACTAAAGGAATTGATACAGAATCACTAAAATAGAGAAAATTACTGAAAGAATCAAAACAAAATTATTAATTAAATTACAGCGCTTACAATTTGAGTTTGGCTTGTAACAGGTAAGAACATTTTGGAAACAAAACTGACCATAGTGGTCATTAAGGAACAAAAATTAAAATGGATGGTTCAAAAGAAAATTCAATTTTTGCAGTGGCTAATAAAGAATTCAAACTTTTTTCACTGACCTATAAGGAATTAACCCCTTTAAGAAAGGAGGAAATGGGCAGGTGAACCTAACCGTTCTCTGCAGGAGTGCAGGGTGTGGGGGAGCCTAGCTTAGCCGCCGACGCCGACGAAGGAAAACCTGAAGAGGGGAAGCTACGTAGACATGAGATGCGGTGACCACCGATGAATGAGTTGGGAAGCTACCAATGCTTCTCTGTTTCGGGGTCCCTGAATGAAAACGGTTTTGCTTTTCCTGAGTTTTCGTAGCGAGTTCATGTCCCACCATCGCATTGCGGTGGTCCAACTATGTTTCTTGTCAGGCGGTTCGGTCTACATTGAGTGCTATGCCAACCACCTTGATGAGTCACCATCCTGATTTTAATGGAGGTTTACATATGCAGTATATATTGTTTTCAATTTCTTGGAAAGTGGAAATAAAAGCCTTCTCTAATGATGTCGTAAAGGATCGATACCGAAATTGAATAGCAATTAAAGAAAGGATTTTGTTTGATTGTTACTCATGATCAATCAGATGATGGATGTTTTGAAGTATAAATCTTGAAATTTAAGGATGACCTGCTTCCAAATAGAAATAAATAGACTTGTAAATTAATTACTACATATGCTATATGAAAGATGTTGGGTACTCAACCAAGACACATGAACCTTAGGAAACAGTGCATGTTAGACACGAATGATAATTTAATGACATTCTAATAAAGCTGTGGTTCATCCATGAATAGCTTCTAAGTTGGGAGTTAAGGAGCTACTGCCGCCTTACATCAGCGACAATCTTTCCCTGAATGACCTACTCACTGGTGTGGCCTTTGCTTCTGGAGGAAGTGGATTCGATCCACTCACATCTGAACTCTCGGTACTCTGCAATAAACTGCACCAGTGTCTTGAAATAATAATTGACTCTGTTACGTATCTGTAAGAAAAAGAGGTTGCTCCTTGAATTGACAACTGAAAAATGCAGACTGCCATATCAAGTACCGGGCAACTCGAATTATTCCAAGACTACAAGGAGAAGCTAAAAGCTTTAGTTGGCGAGAAGGAGATGACTCGCGTTATCTCTCAAGGCATCTTCTTTACGGTGATGGGGGCAAATGACATTGCAAATAATTATTTTATAGTTCCTTGGAGACGCCATCAATATGATGTTTCTTCTTATGTGGATTTTCTTGTCTCTTCGGCAGTCAACTTCACCACGGTAAGTGCCATGGTTTCAGCAGGGCATAACTTCTCTATATCTTTTGCAAGCTTACTCTTTTTTTTTTGAGCTAAGAATATACAATAAAACTATATGAAAGACTAATCTAAAATTTCATCGGTCTGAAAACTTCATGCTCTACCATTTTATAGACTCTGAATGATATGGGAGCCAAAAAGATCGCATTTGTTGGTATCCCACCGATAGGATGTTGTCCTTCACAAAGAACTCTTGGCGGAGGTCCATCTAGTGAGTGTGAACCATCAAGGAACCAAGTATCATCATTATTTAATACTAGAATTTCGAGGGAAATAGACCGACTAAATGTCGAACGCAATGCTTATGGATCAAGATTCGGTTACATCGATATATACTACAATTTGCTTGATCTTGTTCAGAATCCAGCTTTGTATGGTAAGTCCTAAGGTTTTTTGTTCATTATAAGTCAATAATATCTGCTAAAATTTTAAACTAGACAATTTATCCACATTGGCATGGCCTAAATATGTCAAATATATTAGTAACTGCTGATGCGATAACTAATTGTTCAATTTGCTTTGGTCTTAAGATAAATTTTGCAAATAATATGCATGTGTCAGATTTACTGATAGTGGGGTTTGATGATCTATTACTAAATGGTGTTAATTTACGTGGTATCATTATACTATATGAACGATTTTGCATGATATATTGTATTATGTAGGTTTCAAGGAGGTGAACCAAGGTTGTTGCGGTAGCACAGTGTTAGATGCTGCAGTATTCATTGCGTATCAAAGTGCATGTCCAAATGCTGCTGATTATATTTTCTGGGATAGCTTCCATCCTACAGAGAAGGCCTACAATATTGTAGTGGAAAAGCTTGTCCAGAAAAATCTGAAGTACCTTTTGTGAAAACTGTCATTGTGTTAAAGTATAAACGAAACGACTGCACACTCTTAAAGTTGATTGTTCATTGTTACTACGCTATGGAAAAAATGATCTTTGAATGTTTTTAATGCAGTTTACCAAATGGCTAAAATCATCTTGCGTGTATAAAGCACATTAATTAAAATGTGTACTTACTCTGTTTTTTTTTTCAAATACGAATGAATGAAATTACAGAGTAACAGACATGATGGCAGTTACCTAAATCAATGTTTGTTGCTGTTGTAACGATATATACTCAGAACCATAGATAGTTCTACAGCTCAAAGTAGTTTATAACCTTCAAAGCCCTGTTTGGGAATGCTTATGGGAGAAGCGCTTAACAGGCAATCCGATTACTCTCACCACGAAGATTTTCCCTTATTGATTCTCATAGTTCAAATTTGTAAAGTCACTTATCAGAAAATCGGATTATTGTGAAAATAAGCGAGAGTGTTTGGGTTGAATTCTCGCTTATTTTCACTGATAAGCCACTTATAAGCAGAAACAAACAGAGCATAGGCATGAACTACAGCCAGAATGTAGAGTACTAGTAAAGACTGAAGTTTGTAGAGTTAATTTCTGTGTTCCACTCCAATGAATTCAGTGGTTGTTTCCTGATGCCATGCGTACCTGATGAGTTGTGCACACCGCTGAGTTGTATTATGTAAAAACAGTAGCTCCTAAAAAGGGACTCCTAAAGCCATTTATTGATTTCAAAATGCGACATACTAACCTCCGTTTATAAATACTTGGCAATTCTGACTTTTACTATTTATGCTTTGACTAATTATAATTTTAAAATTATTTCGTTAGTTAACTTATAAATAACATCATATGATTTGTCATCGTATATACTTTGAGAATGTATATTTTTTATATCTATATGTCAAATTTTTTTTAAAAAAACGAGCGGTCAAAAAATTTGTAAAAAAAGTCAAAATTGTTAAGTATTTGTAAACGGAGGTTAGTACGAAACAAATATGTCATGGTAATTAATTTGAATCCCCTCCATGCATACTTTACTGAGGGTGTATAATATGATCGAGAAGGTCGTTGTGGAGTGGACACAGCATGCAGGTTGCCATACCCTGGTGCTGGAAGATTTCATTTGAGCCATCTTACAACATCCTGCATGGGCATGGAGGACACGACACGATGGACACAACGAACAACCACCGCATGTAATACCGCATATCCTGTACAGCTGCGAATGGATCAACACATTTTTACTACAACACTTGGCTATAAAATCACATATTATGCAGCGACTCATAAGCTTAGTAGAACACATCTGTACCCGTATGAGTATGTGAATCTAGCCACGTAGCCATGTCGTCTATTCCGAAAGCTCTCACAGGGCTGAGTTTCGGCGCCTTCATTCTTCTGCTGCTACTTCTCGTGGTGCCTCAACCAGGTGGTCATGCGGCTACAAACATCTCGGCCGTCTTCATATTTGGTGACTCGCAGGCAGACACCGGCAACAACAACGTCCTGCCGACCGCAGCGAAGGCTAACTTTCCGCCATACCGGTAAGACTTCCCCGGTAGTATAGCCACAGGGAGGTTCTCCAATGGCAAGGTCATAGGAGACTTGCTAGGTAATAGGTATGCTTCTAAACTCTGCAACCTGGATCCCCTGCTGGTCACATAGGATTTGTTACTTCAGTAAGTCATCATTGACACGGAGAACGCTTCCTGTTTTTAAATTCGTCTTTGTTAGGGAAACCTAATCCCACATCTCTATTAATATACTGGCTAACTTGTCCTAAAGACAGTTAGGAATTACTTCAAATAAAGATAAAAGGAAACAGTCCTGTATAGAACACTATTATTTGGACAGAAAAGGTAAATATAATAGGAATAAATAATTAAGGGTTTGTTTGGTTACCTGCGTGACTCAGCTCAGCTCGTATCTGATGAGACAGACTCACTGTAGATAGGCTAAACAAATACATGACAGTTTGTTTGATTGGTCAGCAAGGGTGAGAAGAGATGGCGTTTGATTGACCGTATGATTATATAATAATACACTAGACCAAAATAAAATAATAAATAGCAAACAATAATTATTTTAGTATAAATATATAATAAAATACTTAATATATTATATTAAATTTTAATCGATAATAAAATATTTTAATATTACTAAATTTATACTAATTAGTAATTAATTATTTATTAATACTGCATCCCACGAACTGGCTCGCTAGAAACAGGTTCTCGCGTTTCCAGCGAGCCAGCCCAGAGGTGGTTGCTGCACGGGCGGAGCCTGGCTCCCAGGCCCTTGCAGCCAACCAATCATCGGTTGACTGCATGCCGTGAGCCTGGCCGGCCATGCTCCAGGGAACCAATCACCTCCTAAAAGGATACACATTCAGAGAAGATCCCATAGTACTAGTCTACTACTAAGTACCGTCCAAGCACTTTATCAAGATGAACAGCATGAACATGCGGTCTTTTGAGGGCAAATGCAGTAGCTTTTTTTCCCCCTGATACAGACAAAATATATATGGGAGGCGATATGGTGGTATACCGTAGCTATGACGGTTGAGATCGGCAGACAGGGTAGGATGGCAGAGCACAACTGATAATTTAACGGTATGGGGACCTGATACTGTAGAGAGAATGCATCACCGCTGATAGAGTTGCATCTTTGAATTGTTTATCTCACGAGAAATCAAATTCAGCTAAGAAATCTGGAATTCAAATCCTAATGGACGTAATTTATGAAAAATATTTACGTATCATTTTTGTGCAGGTTCCAGGCTGGGTGTTAAGAAACTTCTTCCTCCTTTCCTTGATAGTAGTCTTGAACTTAATGACCTACTCAGCGGTGTGGCCTTTGCTTCTGGAGGCAGTGGATATGATCCTCTCACATCCAAAATCACGGTGGTGTTTTCTTTCACAGATGTTACGTTCGTAAATTTTAAAATATGTAAACTTATGTCTTATGTACGGAATTTCAGGTTTCAATATCGAGTACGGATCAAGCAATACAAGGACAAGGTAAAAGCATTGGTTATGGCTAATGTAATATCAAACGCCATGTACTTTACTGCCATTGGTGCAAACGACCTTGCAAATAACTACTTCTTGTTTCCTCTGAGGCAACAACAATATGACCTTCCTTCATATGTGGACTTTCTAGTATGGTCAGCTGTCAACTTTACTATGGTAAGAATAACTGTTATATAATTCGACTAAATATTTGTCAAATTTATGTCATGAATTATTTAGATTGACATTGACCCATGAAATTCGCATATTGTAGACGTAATCATATTTTTAGATGTACACATAATCATTATACCACTACATGATAATAAGTTCGGCCGTAGTTATCTTGATTGAATCATCTATGCTGGACTTGTTGATGCACGAGCATCCTAAGAAAGTTTCCAAACATATTTTCCTCGTATCAGTTGTATAGTATTTATTCCCTCCATTTCAAAATAAGTGTGATTTTAGATTTTCAACATTTATCTTTGACAATTCATCTTATTCAAAAAACTATAAAAATATTATTTATTTACTATTAAATGATTCATTATTAGAAATACTTTAACCTTAATTTGTTTTTTATTTTTATAACTATTTTAAATAAGACGAATGGTCAAAAGTTGATTTTAAAAAGTAAAAAAAATGTTAGTTATTTTGGAAGGAAATAGTTTCTAATACATTAACATACTCGGTTTTACCTAATGATACTTTCTATTATATAGTTGCTGGCAAAATGTTTCCTTTTTCTTGCAGAGATTAAATCAGATGGGAGCAAAATAGATTGGAATTATTGGAGTTCCACCCATTGGATGCAGCCCTTCACAAAGAACATCCCCAAATGAATGTCACTGCGAAACCAAGCATCAGAATTGTACAATTCCAAATTAAGAAAGGAAATAGATCGACTTAATGCAGAACTAAATACGTATGGAGTGAAACTGTCTTATCTGAACGTGTACCGCTATTTGTTCGATCTAGTTCTGCAACCAAAACACTATGGTAAGTAAATTATATCTTCTATAGAGTCCTGTTATTATCTAGTACTCGATCACTAAATTCTTGACACTTTTGACATTAAGACACCATGTTTCACCATTCATGTTATTCAAAAAAATTGCAAATATAAAAATAAATTAGTCATGTTTAAAGCATCTTTTATTATAAAATTAATCACAATAAAATAATATTTTTATATTTTTTGAATAAGACAAATAGTTAAATACGGTGTCTAAAAGTCAAAAGTGTAAAGAATTTAGGGATTGAGGCAGTAGATTTGTTAGAGACAAAAACTATTTATGGTACTACTTCGTTGATCTTTCTCTTAAAACAAAATATAATGAACCGAACTATCAGTCTGAGCTGTTGCTTAGAATAGTTAACATATAATGTATACAGCTGAAAATTGAATTATTAACCTAATGTGAAACTTTCCATTACCTAGGTTTCAAGGAGGCAGCTAAGGGATGCTGTGGCAGTACATTGTTTGATGCTGCTACGTTTATTGCATATCACAATGCATGTCCAGATGTTGCTGACTATATATTCTGGGATAGCTTTCATCCAACCGAAAAGGCCTACAAGTTTCTGGTCGACAAGTTCATGGACCGAGATGTGAAGTATTTGTTGTGAATAGAGGAAAGCATATCGTGTTAACGTTATCTCATCGATCTAATGTGTACAATTAGGTATCATTGGCTCATCAGTTAATTAAATCTGATGCCAAGTATCTTACAGAAAGTGCCACCATACCATTTGAGTATTAACAGCCTATATAAAAGAAGTCAACTATGTGCCATTCAAAAAAAAATAGCACTCATATTCTTCAGCAGACTTGATGATCTCTAGAAATCACTTCAGCATATTCTTCGCCATCTTATAGAGTACGTGTGGAATGGGAGGAAAAGATGCGCCTCCACCATCAGTCCATCATATATTCTACTCTTTCAGAGTATCTATTTCCATTTTGTTTCCAAACGGAGTAAGTAGGATAGTTTCAAAACACGTGAATGAGAAAACTTTGTACATGACTGCTACTGCTCCGTCTTTAAATTTTTGACTCTTTTGACTTTTAATATTATATTTGATTCTTCATCTTATTAAAATTTTTATAAATATCATTTATTTTGTTGTGATTAATTTTATCATAAGAGATGTTTTAAACATAAATATTAAATAGGATGAATATTCAAATATAATGCTTAAGAGTTAAAAATGTCAAAGTGTTATGGATGGAGGGAGTAACTATGAAGCATTTGTGCGCAGATTAGAACTCCAACGCAGATAACAAAGAGATAATAATTAAAGCAAGCGTGGATGTGGCATTTATGAAATCTTTCAATACATACTTCTGATACTCATGCTAACGTTACAGTTTAAGAAAAAATATTAACTTAAGAAAATAATATATCAATATTAAAATTTAAAGTTTCTCATTCTTCATCATTAATATTAATATTAACTCAAAACGAATTGATTTTATTTTCGAACAACTTTTTTTTATCTCATATATTGTTTTGGGTAGTGTTAACTAACAATGATTCTTATGGGTCCAAAATCTAGGAGATTCGAAAGAGCTCGTCTAGATTTGTAAGAGGTATCTGTGAAAGAGATTTAATTTATAAAAAAAGACAACTTTGGGTGCATTTTTTCTATGTACGTAGTCAAATTTATAAAAAAAAGTGCTTTTTAAGGAGTAAAGATAGAAAATTTTCCTATAATGCAGAAAAGATAAACGGTGCCAAATAAGAGTATATGCCTCATGATGAGGGGATTGGGAAACCATCAAACTGGGTCTATGACAAATGGCCCCCCTGCAAAAAAAAACTCGTGGGTCCAAATCGTAGTAGATCTGAACTGTTGATCTGTCAGATCCAACGGCTCTCAAATGGCACATGACTGTAGTGATGCTGAAAAAAATCCGCTTATTCCATCCCATGCCAAGTTGACGGGAATGTGCCAAAGATCATCGTTCCGACAGGTCCTCCAGCGAGCGGCACGGCAGCAAGCACCCGCCACATATTAGAGGACAGAACCGGATCAAAGCACATGGCGACATTCCTATCGGACATGGATATGTCCATAGACACAGTATTGCACGGACATGAACACGAAGTGCGACAGGGCGTGGAAGAAGTCGAGATAAACTTGAGCCAGTAATTGGTGGCGACTATTGATGGAAGCGTGCCGTTGATGACCCGCCCGCCAGAGCGCGTGGCCACCATATACTGCAACGTTTCCGTGAAGTGTTGAGGAAGCACGAGGCGGCATAGAGCCCCACGAGCCAAAGGCCTAGGACGTCATCACGCAGTTCACCTCGACGCACTTGGCGTTGTTGGCAAAGGAGGGTAACAGCACCTCAAAGACCAGCTCCGCGGTTCTAATTGCGTCTATGATAAATAAGTTCTCTATATACGAGCCAAGTGAATCTGAACTGTTATCTATCAGATCTTACGACTCTCGATCATCTAACTGCAGGTGATGCTGAGAAAATCCACTTATCGCCTCGCCGTCGACCCTGCCTCCAGCCACGTTGTGTGGTGGCATTGAGTTGGATGTCTCATGTTTTTAGGGAAGGCTAGTAGCTAGGATTCAAGATGGCAACGGATACAGATTATCTGCGCGCCCGCAGATATCTGACCCGATTATTGCAGATTTGGGTATCAATACGTACCCATGGATATGGATGAGGGTATGACTTCACATCTGCGGATAAAATGAAAATGGGTAAAAAAAGCCCCGCCCGAACCTGAATATCCGGTTACCCGCAAAGGTAGCCTGACATGTGGCCCCAAATCGTTGGGCACCAATATAAACCAGTGAACAAACTAAGTCCAGCCCCAACCAGCCACCACTCATTTTCCCCGTCTCCAGTCTTCCGCTCGACCCGGCAGCCGCTGCCACTCTATCTTCTCCAGATCTACAGCCCACGCGCGCGCCTCCTTCCTCCGGCGACCCGCCCAGCGGCGAGGCTGCTCCTTCCTCCGGCGACCAGCCCACGCGTGTGCTGCTCCAGCGCCCACGCGCGCGCTGGCATTGCGCCAAGG